>JAOTOL010001418.1:315000-740000 GCA_034440575.1 Imbricaverruca yamaguchii | reverse complement strand
TGAAACTTGTTACGTGCTGAAATTTAAAAGGGACGCGATTGCATGATGCAATATAGAGAGAGGAACTGACTTGTTCCTTGGACCATATGTAGATCTGCCATCCATCAAAGCATGCGAATACAAACTTCTTCTTTTATCAATCTCATTTCTTGGACCAGAATTTAATATATTAAGCAAGCAGAATACTCGGGATGCAGAGGGAGAGAGCGCTGGTGGCATGTGCCCTCCTCCGTGGAAGAGTGGCGCCACCTTACATGGGAAGATGCACCTACGGGAAGGCTCGAGTGCGCCCCCACCCCGTCGGCTGAGCAGTTTTTCAATCCAAAGATGCACCTCTTAGAGGAATAGGTGCCGGAGAGAAAAATGTTGTTGAGAAAATGGTGATTATGTTCCAGTGCATTCCCTCGGCGAATTTCAAGCCGAAGGGACTCCTCCAGGGCCCTCCAAAGTAGCACACCTTCGAGGAAATGGCGATCCTCCAAACGAGAACTGTGTTGTTCACCGGTGCAAGAGGCATCCACGCGTGACGACATTGCCAGTCAGAGGTGGTATTGTGGGCAGTTGAGACGGGCATCAGTAAATTGTGCCGCGAGAAGGACACTGTGTGGGAGAACCGTCTGGGGCTGTGCCAGGCCGGAAGTGGAGCGCTGAGTAGCAGAAGTTATGATTCCAAGATGCCAGCGAGCGCTAGCACAATGGGCGCTAAATGACCTTGTAGTCGGCGCGTCCTTAAGCCCAAATAATCAACCAGCGAGCGGTATCGTCAAGGCTACATTGCGGGGAGGGGATGGGGTGGCTGTCTGTGTTGTTATTGGCAGGAGAACCGTTTATCTGACAACTGTACCACAACCTCCGCTCGCCCTGATTACCGCCGCTGACATACTTGGGTGTGCTAAAGGTCAGCGCACGTGTCACAACCCGCCGCTGTTGGCCTTTCCACCATGACCCTGCTGTCGCTTCCGCAAACACTAATCTGCTTTCCGGTGTACCGGATCTTCCTTCTAGAAGTTACCTCATACTGCAAGAAAGCACCGTTGAAGTGTTAGCTTCCTGCTCCTGCAGGGGACCCTTATGTCCATGTGGGGCTTCTGTTGCAGGAACTTCTGTCGTTCCAGTCTGTCTGTGGAGACCATCGCATGGCACCCGTCCGTCTCTGTGCAGGAAGATAACGCAGAAACCCGCCTGTGGGTGTTGAGACTGCTGCAGCAGACCCGTCTGTCTGTATAAAGACTGTTCTGATGTGGTGAGATGTGCCGTCGCGAGCACGGGCACCTCTGAACAGGAGAACCTTGGGTTCTTTTACAACGCATTCAACCGCTATGTTATATAGCGTCGCCAATCTCTCACGCCGATTGGTCGCGGGTGGACTCGGTAAACACCGTCGGTTGTGGGATTCGAATCCACAATCTTGCGATCAAGAGCCCGACTCTCTACCAACCGAGTTACCGCAACCCCACGGAGACCTCGGACGTCGGCTGTCTGTACAGGGACTGTTCTGCTGTGGTGAGATGTGCCGTCACTCACTCACGGACACATCTGACATCGGCTGTCTGTACAGGGACTGGTCTGCTGTGGTGAGATGTACCGTCACGGACACCTCTGACGTCGGCTGTCTGTACAGGGACTGTTCTGCTGTGGTGAGATGTACCGTCACACACACACGGACACATCTGACATCGGCTGTCTGAACAGGGACTGGTCTGCTGTGGTGAGATGTACCGTCACACACACGGACACATCTGACATCGGCTGTCTGAACAGGGACTGGTCTGCTGTGGTGAGATGTACCGTCACACACACGGACAACTCTGACGTCGGCTGTCTGTACAGGGACTGGTCTGATGTGGTGAGATGTACCGTCACACACACACGGACACCTCTGACATCGACTGTCTGTACAGGGACTGGTCTGCTCACTGACACCTCTGACGTCGGCTGTCTGTACAGGGACTGGTCTGCTGTGGTGAGATGTATCGTCACACACACGGACACCTCTGACGTCGGCTGTCTGTACAGGAACTGGTCTGCTATGGTGAGATGTACCGTCACACACACGGACACCTCTGACGTCGGCTGTCTGTACAGGGACTGGTCTGCTATGGTGAGATGTACCGTCACACACACACGGACACCTCTGACGTCGGCTGTCTGTACAGGGACTGGTCTGCTGTGGTGAGATGTACCGTCACACACACACGGACACCTCTGACGTCGGCTGTCTGAACAGGGACTGGTCTGCTATGGTGAGATGTACCGTCACACACACACGGACACCTCTGACGTCGGCTGTCTGTACAGGGACTGGTCTGCTGTGGTGAGATGTACCGTCATTCACTCACTGACACCTCTGACGTCGGCTGTCTGTACAGGGACTGGTCTGCTGTGGTGAGATGTGCCGTCACACACACACGGACACCTCTGACGTCGGCTGTCTGTACAGGGACTGGTCTGCTGTGGTGAGATGTACCGTCACACACACACATGGACACCTCTGACGTCGGCTGTCGACTGCAGGTGTGTCGGCGCCGCTGTCACTCTCCAACGAGTCTCCGTACGTGTTGGTGAACCAGGCCAGCGTGGCTGCCCTGCTGTCGTCCCTGCAGCAGCGCTCGGCGGCGCATGGCATCTCAGAGGTCAGTCCTGCACCATGGTCTGGGTCAGTTCCGTCCGTATACCAGATCAATGCCGACCAGAAGGGGGTCAGTGCTCACAGGTCGGTGCTGGCCGTATCCCAGGTCAGTGCCGGCCGTCATAGGTCAATGGTCCAAAGGCAGTGCTGGCGGTATCATAGGCCAGCGCCGGCCGTCAGGGGTCAATGGTCCGAGATCAGTGCTGGCAGTATCTCAGGTCATCGCCGGCCGCCGTAGTTGGTCGGTGTGCAAGCTTTAATAAAAAGTGTATCACATCATATATTCATCACGTTTCACATCACATTTGCCCTTCACATATTTAGAAACGATTGAACAACAAGCAGGTGCATGGAGTTCCTTATTCAACGAGTCCTGAATACCATGCGCTAAAATAAGAAGAAATAATATTCTAAATACTTGTCTAAAATTACCAAATAAAACCACTTGTCTCGACCTGGGTTCCGCCAGAATTCTGTTTTTGACCTCAACCGTGAAATTGCCATCTGCCAAGACTGTCTGAATGCTGAGTGCTATGTGTGCCGTGCAGGCATGGTATGTGGCCCGTGCAGGCATGGTATGTGGCTGTAGGTGGGCCGTGGCCGTACAAGTGGACCACTGTGGGGCCCCGTGATGGCGTGGCCAACTGTGTGACCCTGCAGCTGACCTTGGTGCGACGGTGCCAGTGGCACCTCCTGTACCTGGTGTAGGCGTGCCTGATGCGACTGCAGTGTGTTGTGTAGGGACATGTGACGACACGTGGCACGTGACACGTGACACGTGGCGTGCCTGATGAGACTGCAGTGTGTTGTGTAGGGACATGTGACGACACGTGACACTTGACGTGCCTGATGAGACTGCAGTGTGTTGTGTAGGGACATGTGACGACACGTGACGTGCCTGATGAGACTGGAGAGTGTTACAGCTCTTACTTTTGCAAGGAGCGTAGAATTCACCAATTGGCAGCTATTAGTAATATCGTGCGGATATCGCGACGCGTCGTCAAGTGATAACGAATAATCGACGTTGGGGGTGGGGGAGGGGCAGATTTAACCCCCTGCCAACGCCGGGTTATAGCCTCAGTTCACCATCCCTCCAGCCCAGTGAGGCACACCTGACGCAACAGTAGCTCCTCCGATATGAGGTGGGGTCAAATCACGTGGTCGGGCTCGGGGATAGTGTGTACCGGCTGGCAGCTGCCGCCCCTGTAGCTCAGTTGGTTAGGGCGCCAGCCTGCGTTCTCCCCCTGTCCTCGCGAGACAGAGTTCAATCAACTCGTTTCACGCTCCCTCATATCCCCCGGCTGGGAGGGCCAGCTTGCGGTTTGCCTGACCAGGCCGAAAGCGGCATAATGCAGCCGGTCGTGCATTGTCGGCACGTTAAACTCCTGGCTAAAATACTGCAGCGGACCTGGGGACCCACCATCCAAACCGGATGGTGCGGGCAGGATTCACGCAATTAGCTCTGTTTAGCAGTGTCAAAGCCCATAAAACTGCTTATGCAAGCCCCCCTCCCCGACGAGACACCACCTTTTCGTGGTGAGGGGATTGAGTTCCCCAATGATCCGACGACCATCTACCGAAAAGGGGTGAGACCAAGAGTGCCTCACTCGTCCTTCCATCCATACGCTCCCATTCCAGTCCCAATCTCATCGCAACATCCATGTCCTACATCTGTCCCTGCAACACCAACTATCCCTACTAGGAGCAGGCAGGGCAACTTCCCCGGTCCTGCCCACCAGCTAAGTTTTATAGGGGTGGCCGCGCCCCCTCGGCCCGTCCCCCGGGGTTGACGGAGTCCTGGAGGTTGAGGTCCCCCGTCGCACGGTGCTAGTCGTGACGGGGGACCAACACACCTCTTTGGTCCTGATATCCCGGATGGGCGGGCGGTCCCGTGGGGCCTCACGCGGGCTAAGTGGCTAATCGCCTCGGGCCGGGGACCTGGGATCCTTCCCAGTGTCTGCCGGCCCGGCCGGCTGGGGTCAAGGGGTGGGCGGAGCTGGATCCCGGTCGGGGTGGTGAGTAGCTCTCTCTCAGCCGGGCGAAGGCGCCGCCTGCCCCGTGTAGCTCCTCGGGCACCTGGCGACCTCCCGTCCGCGGGACCCAGGCGTCCCCCCCGGTAGGGCCCCTATGTGGTGGGGCGCCCGAGGGGCAGAAACCAGTGCATGTTTATGGATACTTCTAACAAACAACCGTCCCCTGGCCCCTCACACGAGGACCAGACCCCTCGTCCCTCTGCCCGAAGACCAGGTCCGAACGTAACCCTGTCGCGTAGGGCTCATGAGGACAATGAGCGCACACAAAATACACACTTTGAGCACGCGAGCACTGGCTCGTCATCAAGCACCTCGAATTCGCGTATCTTGGTTTTCAAATCAACGGACCCAGAAAACAAATTATCAACGCTCTCTCCCTTTCATCGTAAGCGAGGGTGCGACCGTTTGGGATGCATACTGCGATGCGACAAGTTGCGTGATGGGGGCATCGAGGTCGAATTTCGTAGGGGAGAGGATGCGAGAAGAGCCCTGGAGCTATATAAATTCGCATACAGCATGCGCACACCGAACTGAACAAGAGACATTACAATCCCGGTGAAAGTTGTACCTCATAACACTAAAAATTTATGCAAAGGAGTCATTAACTGCTTCGACCTGAGGGACGTGTCTGAGGCTGAGATTGTTGATGGATTAGCTGAATATGGTGTTGTTGACGCGCGGAGGATGAAAGTAAGAAAGGAGAAGGGGCTACATCCGCGAGCGCGAAGACAGCGCCACCCACGGTTCGACCATCCAGGTCAGAGCAGGCGAAAGAAGCGCCACCCATAGCATCCCCACAGCTCTCAGGGGAATTATCTGGGACGAAAACATAGCAGGAAGGAGGAAAGTGGACCTTGGTACAGCGGTCCAAAAAACTCGCCAAGCCCCCCTACACCTCATCCACCACGCCCTCTACTTCCACATCCAAAGTAACCTATCCTACCCCCACATCACTACCAATTCCTGCTCCTCCCCCTCCACCTCCTCCACCTCCACCTCCATCGCTCCACGGGGCACCGTCGCGACAGATACCTGCCACACCCCCGTCAGCGCCGTCACACCTCCGTCACTACATCCAGACCGCCAGTGTTCGCCATAGAGCCCCGAACCTGGGACCGGTGGGGCGTGCCGGCCGTATGTTCGGAGACGAACGTACGGCCGAGAGCCCCAACCACCCAGGTACCATTGGCACCTGGAGGCTCCGTATTTTCGGCTGAGACCCTTCATATCCCACCACCCATCCCACCACGTGGAGACGATGCTTTGGCACTCCCTTCACCACCTAGAGGCAGGAAGCGAGCTCCACCCTGGCAAGTGTCTCCGGCCGATGGAGGAAACCCTAGGGCGAGGCCAAGATCCTCCTCAGGACCCTCCACGCAGCAGTGACTATTGAGTTAATCACTTTATCGTTTTAACACACTTTAGATGGCTCTTTTCACGGCCATTTTACAATGGAACTGCCGGGGCCTAAAAACCTCGATTCTTGACCTGCTGACCGTTTTAAATCGGCGTAGTCCGCTAGTCATTTGCCTTCAGGAAACTAAGCTCACGCAAAAGGACACCGTCAAGATAAAAAACTACACTGTGTTCCGCAGCGATGTTCGCCCTGAAAATACCTCGCACTGAGGGGTCCTACTTGCTGTCCACCACAGCTTACCAGTACGTGAGTTGTCTCTTCGAACTACTCTTCAGGAAATCGCAGCGCATATAACACTTCGCGACACCCACATTAGTCTTTGCTCCCTATATCTCCCTCCTGGAGTCACGTTTCCTGTCGAGGATCTGAAACATCTATTTGGTGAGCTTCCATCACCATTGCTACTAGTGGGCGATTTTAACGCTCACCACGCCGCCTGGAGCTGCTCAAACATCAACACACGGGGCCTAATACTGGGGGATTTAATCATACATGAGCCGTTATGTGTTTTAAACACAGTTGCACATAC
The DNA here is from genome assembly GCA_034440575.1 of Imbricaverruca yamaguchii. Classification (NCBI taxonomy): domain Eukaryota; kingdom Metazoa; phylum Arthropoda; class Thecostraca; family Neoverrucidae; genus Imbricaverruca; species Imbricaverruca yamaguchii. The sequence continues at coordinate 733,392 of JAOTOL010001418.1, read as the reverse complement.
TCATCTTACTCTACCATCGGGCCGGACGTCAGCGCTAGACCTGAGCCTAGCCAGCCCCCAACTGATCCATCAGATCGAATGGCCAGTCGACGACGATTGCCTCGGAAGCGACCACTACCCGGTGTGGCTAACGTTTCGTAGAGGCGTGGTTTTTGGAACACGGCCGCCACGCTTGAATTTGAAGAAGGCAGACTGGGTTTGTTTGAATCTGATATGCAGACAGCTTTTACACATGACATTGAAAATAATTGTACTAGCGTCGATGATTTTACATCACGGATTCTCCAGCGCGCTGAATTGTGCATTCCACGTACCTCTGGCATCCCACGCCGTATTCCAGTTCCCTGGTGGACTGCGGAATGCAGAAAGGCTATCTGCGCTCGCAAGCGAGCCCTTAAACAATTAAGTAAACATGGCACGATGACCAACATCCTAGACTTACAATAGGCACGAGCACTGGCTCGACGTGCCATACGCGCCGCGAAACGAATATCCTGGCGAGAATATGTAGGTGGATTAACTCAAACTACGTCGGCATCGGAAGTGTGGTCCCGAATTAAAAGGATTTCGGGGAAGTTCTCCTCGATCCCATTGCTGGTTCTTAGCATTAGAGGAAGCACCATAACGCATCCGGGAGATGTAGCCAATCGAATTGCACATGCCATAGCAAAGCGCAGTGAACCTACTGACCCAGCTTTCCTGCAACACCGTGCCCAGTGTCAGAGGAAAGAGATTAGTTATATTACATCAGAACAATTTGTGTACAATTTACCGTTTACTCAAGCCGAACTGAACTCTGCAATTAACGGATTGAAGAGCGTATCCGAAGGACCAGACTATATGCACAACGAAAGGTTGAAACATTTACCGACGTACGCAAAATATACACTTCTCACGATTTTCAATATAATTTGGAACGGTGGATACTTTCCACCAGCCTGGAGAAAGGCAATTATAATACCACTGTTCAAGCCCAGTACAAATGACGATGACCCCGCTGATTATCGCCCAATTTCACTGACGTCATCATTGAGTAAGTTAATGGAGAAAATAGTTAGCTTCCGACTCACGTGGTTCTTAGACAACCAGAACGTCTCATCCAATGACCAGTGCGGCTTTCGAGAAAAAAAAACCGTAGTACGATTGACCATGTTTTAAGGCTTGACACAGAAGTTCGGGTAGCTTTTGCGAAACGCAGCCACCTAGGAGCCGTGCTTTTCGACATTGAGAGTGCTTTTGACACTGCTCGGAGACACGGCATCCTGCAGAAGATTCATGAGTGCGGAATCCGCGGATCCCTGGGCACGTTTAAAAAACTTCATGACAAGTCGAGAGTTTTGTGTGCACGTCGGCAACCAGTTTTCAGGTTGGCTACGCCAAGTTGAGGGAGTTCCACAGGGCAGCGTCCTGAGCACATCCCTATTTTCGCTTATAATAAACGACATCGGCAACTCACTATTCCCATGAATCGGACGATCTCTTTTCGCTGACGATTTTGCCATCTGGTCGTGCAGCTAGTCGACCCCTATCATGGAGCGACAGCTGCAACTTGGGATTTCACACCTCGAAAAGTGGGGATACCTGAATGGTTTCCGATTTTCCATTGCAAAGACAACAGCAGTGCATTTCTGCCGCCGTCGTCGTAACTGCCCGGACATGAATCTAAAACTGCCGACAAGACGTTCCCTGTGTACCAACGGTTCGCTTTCTCGGTGTGCAATTCGACAATCGTCTTTCTTACAGAGAACACATAAAAAACGCTCCGAGATAAGTGCTTTAAAACCATGAATATATTGAAGTGTGTTTCTCGAACGTCATACGGGGCTGATAGAAGTCCTCTGCACATCCTTTACCACAGTCTTATTCGTTCCAAACTGGACTATGCATGTTTTATATACGACGGTGCGTGTGCTACCACAAAACGTATCTTAGACCCAACACACCACGCTGCGTTGCGAATAGTTACTGGGGCATTTCGCACCTCTCCCAATGTCAGCATTTTTGTAGATGCCCATGAACCACCATTAAGCGTGAGACGACAAATGTTTGGACTTCGCTACGCATGCAAGGTACGTCAGTTCCCGACACACCCATCATATCAGGCTGTCTTTTCTAGAAATATACATGCAGTCCTTCGCGGCCAAGTGAGGAGGGGAACAACTTTCTGTGTGAGAATGAGGACGCTCCTGTGACAAATGAGACTTCGAATGCAGATAATTAGGCAGTATGAGCAATTAACTACTCCCCCGTGGGAACTGGTCTCCCCCTTCATCGACAGCACCCTCTGCAGAGAGAAAGCAAGACATGACAAAAGAGGAGCTACTATCGCGTACACTCGAACACATTTCTTCAACATATGGTTATACAGTCACTTACACAGATGGCTCAAAGACTAACACCGGTGTTGGTAGTGCTTTTGTTAGAGGATCCACCACAAGATCTTTCACCCTGCCGTCACACGCCACGGTCTTCACTGCAGAGTTGATGGCCATCAGCAAAATTATTTCACACATCGAGGTTGACGACGAAATTTTACACGTTATTTTGACTGATTCTCTGAGTAGTGTTGTGGCGCTGCTCAGTTTTAACCAGTAACATGCCATCGTACGAGACGTTTTATTGCACCTTACTTGGCTGCGTGGTATGGGAAAACATGTAACACTGTCCTGGATTCCAGCACATGTTGGAATTCGTGGCAACGAGCTGGCCGACCGAGCTGCAAGGTGTGCAGCACAAGCGCCAAGGAGTCGCGTTCTCCCACTTCCTGCCAGTTACTACTACCCAGTTATCTCATCATTTATTCTTAGACAATGGCGGAGCAGATGGGACCAAGAGGAGTTCAACAAATTGAAGCAAGTCAAACCATACTTAGCTCCGTGGGCCTTGTCCTTCAGCCAAACTAGAAGGGACGAGGTAGCCATCGGTCGTCTCAGAATTGGTCACACTCCAGCAACACATAGGTATTTATTGTTCGGGGACGGCAGGGTGAAATGTGTTAGGTGTAATGCCACTCTGACTGTGCACCATGTGCTGGTGGCGTGCCCAGCATACATAGAAGGACGTAGGCGTCACTTTAGATGTGTTGCGAATGCTCTGAAGTTGAAGGACTTGTTGGGTGATGATTTCCGATCCATACATAATAGAACAGTTTTGTGCTTCCTTGCACAGATAGGATTTCCCGTAATTTATGCACCTACCTGACTAAATTTGTTTCCCCAGATCTTATATCAAGCGCCTTAATGGTCACCAATGTGTAATGCACTCATGTGACAGTCTGACGCGCGCTTCTGCAGCCTTGTTATGGGTACAATATAACCCAATGGGGTTGACGCACCTTAAAACCTCAATAATCAATCAATCAATGCCTCTGCAAGCATTCGGACAAATTCTGATGTGAAAAAAAGTTACGTCAGATGCTTTTCGCCGAACTGCAACTGCTCACAGAACAGACGAAACGGTTTCGATAGACATATCTTGTCAGTGTGTTAGTGTTGTGTGAGCAGTGAATGGGTGACATGCGAGCGATTGGTGAACAGGAAGTCAGCGGAGGTGAACAACGTGTGAGCAGTGCATAAGTGGTATGCGAGCGATTGGTGAGCAGTGAATGAGTGGTGAGTAGTGTGCGAGTGATGGGTGAGCGGTGTGTGAGTGGTCAGTGGACATTGTATGATCAGTATCAGTGGTGCCAGAGCAGTGTGTGAGCGGCGCGTGTCGAATCTGTTGCAGGCCGAGCTGATGGGACGGTTTCGCGCCAATCTAGTGGTGGCGGGACTGCGGCCCTACGAGGAGGACCATATTGACACAATCACGCTCGGAGACGCTACATTCAAGGTGGGAAACACAATTATCTCCTCGGCGATATCACACTCAAGGTGGGAGACACTACTGTTATGCCGAGCGACACTGTAATCAAAGTGGGAGACGATGCCCTCAAGGTGGAAAACGGCGGAACGTCCGGAATAATGCGATGTGGTTCGTGACTGGTGCTTCAAGCAGTTACTGTGGTCATTGCCGGCTCCACGGCAGGAACTTTTGTTGCAGTGATTTGTGGTTTCCAGGATACTTAAATTGTGTATCAATTATTGGAGCCTTAAGGTGCGCCGACTAAAAACCACCAACTTCAGTCGCAATGCATATCATCTTCTTTAACCCTACCAGCCAGTATCCGACGTCCTCTGTCCCCACCAGCCAGTGTGTGACACTCGCTGTGGCCGTGTCCAGGTGTCGGGAGAGAGTCCAGAAGTCCAGGTCTTCTTTGACCCCACCAGCCAGTGTGTGACACTCGCTGTGGCCGTGTCCAGGTGTCGGGGGTGTGCAGCCGCTGCCATATGATCTGCGTGGACCAGTCGAGCGGGGAGCGGTCCCGGGAGCCTCTCCTGACGCTGGCGGTCACTCGAGGACGTCGGATGCCGTTCGGCGTGCACCTGGGCGTGCCAGCCGGCCAGCTGGCCACCAACACCCTGCTGACCGTGGGCCTGCCCGTCAGCTGTGCCGCCCTGTGTGCCGCGGACTGTGCCGCCTTGTGAGCTGCGGACTGTGCCGCCTTGTGAGCTGCGGACTGTGCTGCCCTGTGAGCTGCGGACTGTGCCGCCCTGTAAGCTGCGGACTGTGCCGCCTTGTGAGCTGCGGACTGTGCCGCCTTGTGAGCTGCGGACTGTGCCGCCCTGTGAGCTGCGGACTGTGCCGCCTTGTGATCTGCGGACTGTGCTGCCCTGTGGGCCGCGGACTGTGCCGCCTTGTGAGCTGCGGTCTGTGCCGCCCTGTGAGCTGCGGACTGTGCCGCCTTGTGATCTGCGGACTGTGCTGCCCTGTGTGCCGCGGACTGTGCCGCCTTGTGAGCTGCGGACTGTGCCGCCCTGTGAGCTGCGGACTGTGCCGCCTTGTGATCTGCGGACTGTGCTTCCCTGTGGGCCGCGGACTGTGCCGCCTTGTGAGCTGCGGACTGTGCCGCCTTGTGAGCTCCGGACTGTACCGCCTTATGAGCTGCGTACTGTGCTGCCCTGTGTGCCGCGGACTGTGCCGCCTTGTGAGCTGCGGACTGTGCCGCCTTGTGAGCTGCGGACTGTGCCGCCTTATGAGCTGCGGACTGTGCCGCCCTGTGTGCCGCGGACTGTGCTGTCCTGTGTGCCGCGGACTGTGCTGCCTTGTGAGCTGCGGACTGTGCTGGCTGTGGGCCGCGGACTGTGCTGCCCCGTGTGCCGCGGACTGTGCCGCCTTGTGGGCTGCGGACTGTGCCGCCTTGTGAGCTGCGGACTGTGCCGCCCTGTGTGCCGCGGACTGTGCTGCCTTGTGTGCCGCGGACTGTGCCGCCCTGTGGGCCGCGGACTGTGCCGCCCTGTGGGCCGCGGTCTGTGCCGCCCTGTATGCCGCGGACTGTGTTGTCCTGTGTGCCGCGGACTGTGCTGCCCTTTGTGCCTCTGCTATGCACCGGAATCGTAGCCTCACCGGCAGGGAAATTGGTAGCGGGATGGAGCTTATTGTTTCTAATTTGTGTCCTCGCCCAGGAGGATTGGTACGCCGCAATGTGAGTATGAGCCACTCCCGCCATAATCAGCGGTAATCAGATGAATTAGGTCAGAAATTGGCAATCAAAATGTCAGTTTGCAAAGCTATTCTCATAAGCCTTGCAAGACGTTGTCAGAGTGCCGCGAAGAAAAAGAACGACATGCATGTTCTAATAATTACAACACTTCATGTGCAAAGGCTACTAGTGTGTCGAGTGAAGTTACGATGATACGTGTGAACCTGTGCAAAGATTCAGGTCACGGAGTTATGACCACAAATGTGTGTCTGTGTCCATCTATGCAGGCACGACACATTGTTAAAATGCCATCGGTCGTCCATTTTAGTTGGCCAAATGATACCACATGTTCTTATCACATGCGTAGGCGTGCCTTGTGTTTCAATATTTACCTATTTCCAGGTCGTCCTAGGCCAAGGACCCGGATATTTTTGGCTGCCTAATTTTTGTTTATTTTTTCCTACCTGGTGCCAATTTGATAGGAATAGGACTTGCTAGCCCAGGTCAATGGCCCAGGTTACCTGGTGTGATCCAAGTTGAACCTTTTGCAACAAGTTGTATCCAGGGTACTTATCGATGCCGTATTCTGTTTTTTGGTACTGAATGTTATTTCGTCGCTTTATCGTTCGTAGTTTGGAGGCTACGGTTCAGTTTCGCTCGACCTTATGAGAAGCTATGTTGTTTCTCTCGTCTCATACGTGTGACCTTGACCTTCGCATCGTGATAATTCCATGGTATTCGCCAAATACTCAGCTACCTATTCCTGTCACGTTTCATCCAGTAGTCATTCGGTTAGCGGCTTGAAAACATTGGGAAATATTTCTGAATGTAAAATGGCATGATGATTCACATCTAGTATTTGATTCGCAGCTAGCATTTTATTTACAGGTAACATATGATTCACAGCTAGTGCCTGATTCACAGCTACCGTTCGATTCACATTTAACATTGTTTAAACATCTGAGTGTCCAAGCCGATTGTTCTCAAGCTTTGCATGGTTTGTGAAGCACCGTTTATACAGACGTGGGTGAAAATATTTTGTTCGGGTCAAGCCAAGTTACTGATAAGGACACCACTAATTGTTTGGACTTTTTTTGTCGTGAATTTAATCCGAATGTATGCTCGGATGGCATTGCGAAAAGAGAATCCATTAGCAAGCAGAGCACAGTGCTATGTAGGGGCGGGGATGGCCGAGTGGTTAAGGTGTCGGGCTATGGGTACCAAGGATCCCGGGTTCGACTCTAGCACCACCCAGGACATTTCCCAATCCCGCGGCCCACCGGCGAAACACTGGGCGGCGCCATTAGCCGTGAACGTGCATGGAGTGTGTCGTGAACCAACCAATAAACAATAAACACAGTGCTGTGTAGAGTCCGCTGCGAACCCTGAACCCTCCATCCCATCGTGCAACTCCAGTTCAACAACAATTGTAATCAAGTAGCTTCACACCGGGTCAGACTCGGCCGGCGCCCGTCGGGCCTCGTCTCGTCTATGCTGCTCGCTTCGTCATCCATTGACACCGGAATCCACTCCGCCCCCTCCCCCGCCTCCCGCGTGTTGGAGGAGCTTGGCACGAGCGAATCCAATAATTTTATGTGCTCCTTCCGCCGACATGCTGTACAAAAAGGGGTCATGTTCCATGTGCCGCCTCCCCAGAGTCAATGATCATCCCGGATTTCCCCAGGATCCCTGGGGGAGGGTTATACTCTGATTACCACGCATGGTGGACCGATGTTACCAAGTTATGCCAATTGGCGTGGCAAGTATGGAGTGGACATACATATCCTGATGTCACCCCTGTACTCCAACTTATGAGCAGCAGCTTGATGAATGATGGATTCACGAATGAATGAATCAGAAATGTGTAGGGAAGTTTTGCTCCCCCAGAGCTTTATCAGACATGTTCGCAACTTTGTCTGAGGTAAACTTCCATTAGGCACGTGAATTTTCAAAGGCTCTGGGCCATCACATATCTGCATCCAAGTCTGCATACAAACTCAGCCTGTTTATGATGTGGCACATGCGTTGTTGGTGCATTCGTTCCTGGTAAGCCCATGCATGTATATTAGACCGGTTCACATTTCAACTTTTTTCGAAGATAGCTTCATCTCGCATATTTTCCAATTGTTTGGTTCATTTTAAGTCCATTGGTGTTGGTTTTAGCAGGATCGATCAATATCTTAGGGTGCCGCATCGACCCCAAAGTTTGCGTGTTCGGACTTCCAACTTGCCGTTTTTGCCCGCAAGTCTAGCGGTTATCTACTCTGGTATCTCATCGTCAGGCAACATTCTGCAGACTTACCTACCAGCGCATCCAGTAGCTTTCTACCTCGACATGTCTCCAGTGCATCGTTATTTGCAGCCCAAAGAGCGCGTTTTCTAGCGAGGAACTGGATATGGGTCAGTGACGGTATAGTTGCCCGTCACCCTGATCTTCCTTGCACCAGATTTTTGCCAAGTCGCATACGCCCTGCGAAATGACGCTCTCAAGTCGGTAAGTAGATAACTCACACTCAGATCAGGTGTTTACTGTACCCTGGCAGTTAATTGAGTGATTTCCGGCATAATAGCACTCGATAAGAGCCTTAACAAATTTTAGCCCAGATAATAAAATCGTCGCAGCCACTCGAACCATCTCGATACAACTGCAAAATCAGCCGTCGCGTTTCCGCGCTTTCATTTATTTATGGTGACTGGTAGGATCGCCAATGACTGAACACTGGATATGACTGTGACTGAACACTGAACACCTTGAGCATCAATGAGCGCTCGACAATAGGCGAAACAATTGCAGGCGAATTTAAACGAACATGAAAGTAGATAACAAATAACTTATCACATCGTGTTAACAAATCACATCGAGATAACAAATCACATCGAGCGGTGGGTCAAGCCCCAGTGTTGCTGTCATGCAGAGACGAGACCTATTGCTTTTCACGTTCAAGGCAGCTTTGCTACTTCGGTAATCTCGCTCTGTGGCTCTCAACAGCTTGCAAGAGCCACTGGAACTGGGACTCGTCGCCAACCATTCCAGCGAACTCCTTCAGCATGCTGATCCCCCGCTCGGCTAGATCATTTGTGACTTTGACCTCACGGACAAAGTTCTCGAATTTCACGTAGTCGTCGTCCTCGCACCACTGCTGTGGCGGCCGCTTCAGCCAGGCGTGCGTGGACGGACCGATCAGCTAAAAAAGGAGCCATGCGGTCTCGTCAACGAGATCCGACAGTCGCGTGCTCGCATCCAGGCATACTACGGGCACGTCCTCCTCAAGCCGCCGACCACGGAGACGCGGCGTCGCCCGCAGTCTCGTGCACATCTGTAATGAAGTTTTGCTCCCCCAGAGCTTTTTCAGACCTTTCCCACTTTGTCTGACGTAAACTATTAGGCATGTGAATAGACTATGGGCCTCGACGTTCGCGATTTTCTGAACCAGGTTATAATTTCAATAACTCTGAGTCCCCATCTCAGATCTCTGATTCAAACATGTATGCATCCAAGTCTTCATACAAACCCAGCCTGACACCATCTCAATCTCTTGTTAACGTTCACACACAATCTTCAACTTGTACACAGATCGACCTTCAACATACTAACTCCCATCTCAAATGATTACATCTCAACAGTTATACAGCGGTTTCAGACAGTCAGTCTCAGACATATCTTCAATAGTGACCCCGGGCGGCCTCACTGCCTCACTGCCTCTTTCCTCACTGCCCGCAAATGTGCCTTACCAGCATAGATCTTGTCTTGCCCAATCATCCGAAACTGCCTAGGACCCTTCTGGTCTCCATAGAAGGTTTCATCTTCAGCTCTGGTCTGAGCGGTCAGCACGCGGTTCCTCCTGATATCCTCCAGAGCATCAGGAGCTCCAATGTCCCAGAGTTGGTCCAACTTCTCTACAAAAAGCCTTCTCTTGCCCTGTGGGTTTGATCGCCCTGTATTCTTCTCGAGTTTCCGCCACTCCGTGAAAAGTAACTCGAGCCTCTGCTGGCAGTTGTATGGCCGCATGGGCCTGATACGGGCCACTTAAAAAAAGTGAGCACATTCTCCACTGTGATCCTGCATGCTTCACTTTTGCCCTCACACCTTCACTCTCTTTCACATGAAACAAGAACTGTAGCACTTGCCTTACTGTGGGCAACTGAGACCCTGTGATTGATGGTCTTGGTTGGCCCACCAAGAACTTCTCAGTGTCCTTTCTGAGTCTCTTGGATTTGTCTTTTTCAGCGCCTGGAGGAGGCTCTGCGCTGACCAGTTTCTTCCCACTTCTTGCGCTGATTGGCTCCATAACAGACAATTCCTTTGGTGTCTCTAACGCCAAAGGAATTGTCTGTTAATTACATTATGCTGGGGAGGGGGACCTCATAATGAACAACGTCACCCATATGATCCAGTGTTAAGAATGCATAGGTAGCATTTGGAAGGTGGGAAGGGAAGGGGAGCGGTGAAAGCCAATGCGGTGTAAGGTAATTTTATGGACATACCAAAATGTTATAAACAAATCTTTCAAGCTCATGAGTGGCTAGAAATTCACCTGTCAAAAATCGAGTAGGTTAGTTATTAATGGAAAACGAGCATCAGTCCCTGTTGTTGAAGTTCCATCCAGCAACAGCCGTTCCTTTGGCTTGGCATTGACAGAGCACTTTTGAGGCTTTTATGTTTCAAGTGTTTCATAACTTGATTTTCAGTGAGCGTCCATCACCATAAAAACGTCGCAGGTTGACAAAAGCAGGGTAGGAAAGAGTTGACGAACCTGGGATGGTATTTTGAAATACTGGCCCAGGTTCTCCAAAATATGGCATATTTTGCAAAGCATCTTGTGATAATTTCCTTCGTGGGTCAGGAAAATCTTTTTGAGGGATGATTTTTGGAGCTAATTTTGGAGTCATCATTTTCAGGATGACGTGGCATCATGGCGATCTCATCTGTCCATTCCCACCCATTCAGCACTCTCCATCACCTCAAGCCTTACAAAAATGGTCAAAAAGTATCTTAGTACGGCCAACTCTGAAGACTTCTTTGGCCATACTAAGGACGGACTTCTTCATACCCCATAATTTGCACCACATGGTGACAGTGACGTCGCAAGTTGGTAAGTCTGCAGAATGTTGCCTGATGATGAGATACCAAAGTGGAAAACCGCTGGATTTGCGACCAAAAAAAAAGATCGATTTGGAAGTCCGAACATGCAAACTTTAGAGTCGACGCGGCACCCCAAGATATTGATCGATCCTGCTAAAACCAACACCAATGGACCTCAAATGAACCAAATAATGGGAAAAATTGCGAGATGAAGTTATCTTCGAAACAGGTTGAAATGTGAACCTGTCTAGTGTTCAGTGTTCAGTCACAGTCATATCCAGTGTTCAGTCATTGGCGATCCTACCAGTCACCATAAATAAATGAATGCGCGGAAACGCGACGGCTGACTTTGCAGTTGTATCGAGATGGTTCGAGTGGCTGCGACTATTTTATTATCTGGGTTAAAATTTGCTAAGGCTCTTATCGAGTGTTATTATACCGGAAATCACTCAATTCACTGCCAGGGTATAGTGAACACCTGATTTGAGTGTGAGTTATGCATTTACCGACTTGGGAGCGTCATTTCGCAGGGCGTATGCGACTTGGCAAAAATCTGGTGGAAGCAAGATCAGGGTGACGGGCAACCATACCGTCACTGACCCATATCCAGTTCCTCGCTAGAAAACGCGCTCTTTTGGGCTGCAAATAACGATGCACTGGAGACATGTCGAGGTAGAAAGCTACTGGATGCGCTGGTAGGTAAGTCTGCAGAATGTTGCCTGACGATGAGATACCAGAGTAGATAACCGCTAGACTTGCGGGCAAAAACGGCAAGTTGGAAGTCCGAACACGCAAACTTTGGGGTCGATGCGGCACCCTAAGATATTGATCGATCCTGCTAAAACCAACACCAATGGACTTAAAATGAACCAAACAATTGGAAAATATGCGAGATGAAGCTATCTTAGAAAAAAGTTGAAATGTGAACCGGCCTAATGTATATTTACCAAGCTCCATACGAGTAGCAATGACACGGAAACCGAGTGAAAGTGAGAGGTATTACTCCACCACCAAATGTGGACGAGTTTAGCACTGGCACCACGGTTGATCTATTTTAAAACGGCTTTTTCCTCGAGCCCACTTTGAGACAGTTCCAGTGCCACATACAAGTGGTGTCTTCTGCTGAAATGACGCCTCACGTTCTGAAAATGCATTTCTGGTCCGGGGTCGAGCTTTTGAGGATAAAAAAGCCACCTGGTCACTTCAGTAGCTAACCCGCATTGTTATGCTCAGGAGGAAGAACGTGCAGTTAAGTCATAGCATACTGTGCCGTAGCATTAGAACTACCCGAACGACAAAGCGACGAGACAAAGACAAGTGGACTTGGAATGATACTCTCCAACACATGGTGCCCAAGGGTTCGATGAATGTTCATAAAGTAGCATTTGACCGGCCAAGTCCACCTACTTTGAGGGGTACACTTTTCACACAATTCAGGTTCTATAATTTATGCATTTCTGGGGGAAAATTGCCAGGGTAGATTCTTATTATTCGGCATGGAAAACTAGCCTAGAAAGCAAATTTTTTCAAAGGAATCAGCCCATGTCTCACCAAGGAACTGACCTAGGGTCAGTGATAAGAGTATGTGGTACGATTTAGCTGCCTAAAAGGGACTCGTCCATCATTTCAGTAATTTGTCACGTCTGCGAACGAGTACCGGTACACGTTTTGGATCATTCTTCCGTGACCTGACGTCATAGCGACCTGAAACCTGGCACTTACTCAGCGCATTGTACTCTGTCAGTGTGCCATGGTGTTCGTAAGCGGTCGGTGTAGCTGGCCATTTGAGGGTAATTGTGCTGCAGTGGTAGGTGGCCGTGGTATCTAGAAGAAGAACCGTGGCAGGAGTGCAATGTAGTGTAATGTTTTGCTGAGTATGATTGTTAATAATAATAATCCGGTGTAAAATAGCATTGTGCTCATATCAAGCAGCAACACATAGGGTTATAACGAAGCTACGTTATACGTGTATAGGCATCAGCAGTGTTCTGCTGGTTATATTTTACGATTTACTATAAGCAAATTATTTTGCACTGTATTATCACAAATATAGTTCGCTACGTTTCATCAGCCCATCGTGGGGGTTTGATGCTGGGGTCTGTCGACACCCTATTTTTTTTTGGGGAGGGTATGGTTTGACCCCATCTGGCAAACTGATGGGTGTCGATAATACACAGTACCTTCCTAAAGATTCCCAGTTCCTGTATCAGGTCGAACTGAATGGGCTGGACGGACTTGCTCACGGTCCCACCACAGGTCCGCCGGGTGGGTCTCCGTCGCGGTCAACCCCACCATGATCCGGGCCACACCCAACGAGTGGGCCCGCCTGCGTGTGTGACCTGTCCTGAAATACATGTTGCCTTTGAAGGAGTTGTGCAGCTATTACATAGCTTTTTGGAAAGCAACGTACACCTTATTCTCCCTTTTTCTATTGTATTGTTGGAACGATCATCTTCATTGCGACCATGATTGCCATGATTGCTGAATATTGTACTTCATAGACGGTCATGACCAGCACTGGCAACAGCCATTGTTACGGCAGAAACGTCAGCCTGTAAAAATAGGAAAAGTGGGACTCAGATGAAACCCTACCATTTTATGACCCTAAATAACGGATTTTGTCTCTACGACGGTGACGTCACGGCGTCGGCCGTCAGAGTCTGAGAGATAGGCAGGTGTACAGGAATATGGGACACATGGTTTCGAGACATATCCGTATCTTTCAACTTTGGAATTATATTTTCAGTAGTGTTTGCACAGCATTTCGTTGCATATTTTTGCCTATATCTACAAATGAAAGTGAAATGCAGTAGAACTGTTCGAAATATTTGCAGACTTGATGAATGTCGCAAATATATTGGCAAGACGTTGACCTCGCCAACTTCGTTTTTAAGGTGTGAATACATTTTTTATTATCTTTCTATTGTGATCGTGGCATATGCGCAACCGAAAGATCTCGAAAAAAAATGGTACTTAGCTCCAAATTTTACTTTGTTGGGCGGAAAAACAAACAACTTACGAGTTTTAGCAACCGAAAATACAATGGCAGAAACTTGAATAGTTTCTTTCGGGGGATGGATGCAATCGTGACGTATGCATATATATATATATATATATATATATATATATATATATATATATATATATATATATATATATATATATATATATATATATATATATATATATGTATATATGTATGTATATAGATGTATATATATACACATACATACATATACATATATATATATGTATATACATATACATATATCTATATATATATATATGCATACATATATATATACATATGTATATGTATATACATAAGGGTATGTATATATACCAATATCGATGCGATTTTCTACTTTGCACCTATTTCCCTAGCGCCCCATTTGGAATCTATTATACTATTTGAGTTTTAAAAATAGGTCTGTTTGTCTTTGTGATCCATTTTCATCTGAACTTGTTTTTGTAAGATCCACTCGTGACGTGGATGCGTGCCGTCACCCACGTTCCACCGGTGTCAACGCTCCCTGATACCATATAAGGCATGATGCAATCTGACAATGTGCGATGTCAGCGCATCAAACCCATCCCAATATGCAGTTGCGAAATCCCAGCTGCATCAGAACCACAAGTGTTTGCCGTATTGATCGGCCCGGCTTACTGCGCTGCTGATGTGGTCTGGCAGTAGACTACTTCAAGCTTTTTATTCGGTAAGCTTTGTCCGTCCCAGGTGTGACGAGAGTGATATCGTCGTTGCGCAATATTAATAACAATTGCGGAGCTGGGTGCATCGTTCTCGGTCGATAAGTGCGGCAGTTTTTCTGGCCGGCTGATTCACTCACCGCCAGAACGAGGCGACATGGTGACCGGCGATATACCTGTGTCGTGCCGTGCCACCTCTGCCTATGCGGGTCATGAGGTGGGCCATCATTAGGTGCGCTGAGCCCGACCGTACACACAGAGGACACATGAAAACTTCGCACACATCGCGGATGCGGGCATGGGCGTGTTTATCCGTTTATCTACCCAATATAGAGCATACTGCACATTGGGGCGTGTGGTGCGAGATAGCAGGTGGTGAATCTGACCAGTGGCCGATCAGCCTAAAAACGCACGCTTTTTGTAAGGCAAGTCACGGTAAACAGGTACGTCCTGCTTCTTTTGTACTCCACAGAGATCAAGTGTGGCGATCATGCCCCGATTGGTGACGTCATATTTATATCAAAACGGCGCTGTCTGTGCTAACAGCCAGCATCCTCAACACGGTGACAGGTTGGCAATGTTCATCCACACAAGGTCTGTGCTGAAGGCAATTCTTGATCTCTGATAGTAGTGTTGCATTTGGCTTGTGGAAGGCGGGAGTGTTGTGTGGAGCAAGAAAGTAAGCGTCTGTTTGTTAGTCTGGCTGAACAGAAATGATCAACATTAGTTTCTCAGGCAACCAATTATATGAAAGAAAAATGAACATTTGGACGCATGACAAAAATGTCGTCCATTTTCAGGTGTCTGATGCTTGGTTTGAGCAGCGCGCTAATTTGCCCGCCAGTGCACACTAATTTTAGACAAACTGCGCAGTTCTTGTGTAGTTTTTAGTTATAAGAGCAGTATTCAGGAACTCATTTTTCGAAACATTTACGAAGGGAAGGAAGGAACAAATGTTCCAGGAATATACGCGGAGATATGTGACAGTATCTTCATCCAAGGAATTCCCCAACGTCCCTCCACGTGGGTGCCGGTATTTGAATGTCATGACTGCGGCAGCTGACGATAGCCCAGTTTCCATGGCTTTAGCAAATCCGGATTTCCTCACCAATCCTGGTTTCCCAAGTCATGGAAACGCCTTCGTCAGCTAACTGGATTGGATTTCCGAATCCGGCGAAGAAAGAATATTTCCTGAGGAAATCCGGATTTCCTGTGAGTTGGAAGCATATGGTAGCACTCACTCTGCGTTCTTTTCTTGCTTCCCCTGTCGTCAGCGCCGGCCTCGTTTTTGGAAGGCTTTTGGTGAAGGGTGACCGAGTTCACGCAGAATAAAGGTTAACTCATTTTGAGATACGTTAGTTTGCAGAGATCTTATGGTTGGCCGCTGTCCACGACTTCAAAGAAATTAATTTTCCCCGTATTAGAAGAAGTGTTGGTTCAAGAACCAGGAAATTCCGCTCAAGGCCAGAAGACCATCTTGCCCACAGCAACAAGTGATAACAATGCCATGAACACCGGCTAACAAATATTTCACTTTTAGCATACCAATTTATTATTTCAGAACCATATAAACGAACCATTCCATGTTTGGGGTGCAAGAAACACGCATAGGTCAGGGGTGCGTTTGTCACAGGTAAACTACTACTTTATCGCCTAGATCGACTTCCTGATTCTCATATGTTTCTTGGGAAGTAGAGGAAGAGAGGGGTTGCCGAACACTTAAGACATCATGCAACAAATAGTTCCACTGCTGCTTCTGCATGGACGAACCAGTAATCGTGCGGTGTTTACCGAGCGCAGAAATGAACAAGTGATCCATATTCATACAATTCCTTTCAATTAAAATCCTCTGGCCACTCACAAAGAGCAACTTTAATACAGAGAACTATTTCGTAGTGGGGTTCCGTATTCCGAACGCGAAAATGTGGTTGGGTAGGATTACGAACACCGGGTATCTAGTTTCGGGCACACTTTAATGAATGGTGAAAATGCAGCATATAAATCTGCCAATTGCTTGTTGGATCCAATAAATTCGCAAATAACAGCAACCACTCTTCGACCCCTCACGCAACGACGCAGCGCACGCCACTGTGGCATACGTTTTTGGGGTATTGAGGGGAAAT
This sequence comes from Imbricaverruca yamaguchii, assembly GCA_034440575.1. Classification (NCBI taxonomy): domain Eukaryota; kingdom Metazoa; phylum Arthropoda; class Thecostraca; family Neoverrucidae; genus Imbricaverruca; species Imbricaverruca yamaguchii. The sequence goes on along the minus strand of JAOTOL010001418.1, from coordinate 716,957 downwards.
GTCGCACGTGCGGCGCAGCTGTCTCCGGGACTTCCCACCAAATCTGGATTCGGAAATCCTACATGTAATCCTGATTTCCTCGCGAATGGTCATGCAAACGCTCCTTGTAATCCGGATTCGATTCATTGTGGAAATCCAATCCCAGTTCAAGTCTGCCATGAAAACAAGGCACAGGCAGCTAATATTGGACACGGTCGGACGGGCCCGGAAGCTGGGGCATACACTGTATTGTATCGTAGCACAGAAGCAGGAGCGATCCACTTTTACAAGCGGCTATTAATTGACATTGTCAATCAGAATTGAGAAAAGCTAACATCAATCCCAATGTAGCCCAATACACACCCAGCTTAGTAAGAAGGATGTCGATGCGACTGCGTCTCAGTCGACGGTTCAGACGATCTGAGCCGTCGCATGCCTTTTCAAAATCGGTGCGCACACACACGAGCTCGCGGCCGATGGCGTGCCAGTTGTGTTCGGCAGCACGGACAGGAAATGTTCTGGCGCCCTGACCGGTTGCAACGTGCTTGAATGCGATGCGGCGATTACTGGTCGCGTTGTCAGTGAGACTGCAATTGAGGTCAGTCTAGCTGCGCCTACAGCTACTGATGATATTACAGCCGCGCGCTGCCAGTTGAACCGGTTGAACTACATAGCCGCAGGGGCGTCGCCACCGGGGGGCAGCGGGGGCAATTGCCCCCCTGCCGTGAGACTGAGGGGCGCCACCCTCACTGAAATTTGATGAGGCCACCCAGGACGAAAAGGAGGCCCCCAGGACGAAGACGAAACCCCCAGGATGAAAAGGAGGCCCCAGGACGAAAAGAAGGTACCTCAGGACGAAAAGGAGGCCCCCAGGAAGAAAAGTAGGCCCTCCAGGACTAAAAGGAGGCCCCCAGGACGAAAAGGAGGCCCCCCAGGATGGAAAGGAGGCCCTCCAGGACGAAGAGGAGGCCCTCCAGGACGAAAAGGAGGCCCTCCAGGACGAAAAGTAGGCCCTCCAGCCCTTAGTTTCCCATTCTCGAACCATACTAAGGGCCTAAGAACAATAGGAGGCCCTAACACAATGGAGGCCCCTTTTCGGGGAGCAGGAGGCCCCCTTTCGATCTCGCCCCCCCCTGGAAGAATTTCGTGGCGACGCCACTGCATAGCTGCACCCCACTTCCGGCTGCCCGGTATTGGAGAGTCGTGCCCCTTTGGAGATAGCATCCAACGTTGTGTCACGCAAGGCGTTTTCTTCCGTTGGGTCTTATTGTGTACCACGAGTTGAAGGGTGGCCGGGCTCACTTTTTGCAACACTATCCGGTGCAATTTTCTTCCCCTTCCTGCTAACTTTGATGCGTTAAAAAACGCTATGTTCATACTTAAATGCGGTTTCTATCACGATAATCTTGAGCAACTGCAATGCATAATAAGCCATCTCGATGATGACCGGCAGAAAATATTTGGAGTCGTTCCTCTACAGATTGGTTGGAGGGAAAAGAAAATGCATGAAAGTCAGATGGGTGAATGTTTAACCCAGCATTGGCTGGCGTTTCCAGCCACACACCATTGGGGACGTTTTTCTCCAATCTCTAACTGCAAGCTCGCCAATCACCGCATTTCGTGTCCGTGTAAATGCAGCGTACACGTCATCTATAGGTGTCATATCCGATTGTTAAAGTGCGTGTCAATCCGCCTCGAATAAATCGAGGCAGACGTGGCCAGGCTGACAGCCGGCAGTGGCCTCGCTATGAAGAATGGCAGCTGCAGCTGGTGTCTGGGCAGCGCAGCCGCCAGCGTAATGGGGCGTGGTGGCTGAAGCGAGTCCTGACCACCGCCTCGCGATGTTAAAAATCTGTCGACCTTAATGCAATTAAAAGTTTGACTATACTACGTCTTTGTATGGCTGTGCAAGGATAGGCTGGTGTGCATGACCGTGTATGGGTGTGATGGTATGTGTTGCTGTGCTTGAGTGTAATTGTGTAAGGGTGTAGGGGTATGTAGCATTGTGCAATGGTGTGAGGGATGCGTTGTTGTGTATGGGTGTGACTGTGTATGAGTGTGACTGTGTAAGGGTGTAAGCTGTGTAAAGGTGGGCCTGTGCAAGGATGTGATGGTATGCATGACTGTAATGGTGTGCGCATAATGTGTGACTGTGTAAGGCTGTGAGGGTATGCATGACTGTGTAAGGGTGTACAAGTATATATATGACTGTGCAAGGGTGCCACTGTGTAAGGATGTGACTGTGTTAGCTGTGTAAGGGGGTAAGCTGTGTAAAGGTGTGACTATGTAGGGGTGCGACTGTGTAAGCTGTGTGAGCGACTCCACCAAGCTTGCTCTGGCTGCAATGCACAACTCGGATGTATTTCTAGTGAGGGAAGCATTCCGCATCTTCAGCAGTGAGTCAGCCGGCTGAGACAATGGGGCCCGTTCTCTCGTCAGCCCCCCCCTCGCCATGCACCGTCTGACGTGGGACATGTGGTGTGCTGCAAGCTGCCAGATTCCGGGGCATGCCACACATCAAGCGGTATTTTGACTCCACATCTTGCTTCATTACCGCACCTGAGTCAGTTTGGTGTAAAAATAACGAGCTACTTGGATATTATATATTACGAGGTTGTTCTTCGAGCAATGCCAACTTGATGCCCCCACGAGAACTACTTCCCAAAAAGTTTATTTCTCCCCAGCCAGGACCCACAGACAAAAGACAATGTACTCGGAGCTGCGAGCACGAGCCATAAGAGACCATACAGTTCTGCGAGAGGGAGACACGCCGACGTACACCGGTGATTTTGAGACGGACACGGCCGTCTGCTCGCCGCGACAGTGTCGGTGATCGGGTCCAGATTACGCTCCCACTGATCGTTGGCCTGCACTGTTTTTGCCGCGTTACCAGCGTTATCTTATGTTGTGGCTGGCTAGCTCTGTCTCGGCGCGTTACCGGGCCATCGGCTGTCTTCCCAGATGACCGACCGAACGGTTCCCAGTCGACAATTTGTTTGGCTCACGTCAGTCGAGCCACTATCTGCCGCCGCCGCCGCCGCTGCCCCCATCTCCCCTCCCCGAGCGCCGGTCGCCCGCGCCGACAATGTGCTGCCTTCAAATGACCATTACTCGGCCATCTGTCAACACACCAGAGGTGTAGATTTTCGAAAAAAATATTTGGGGGCCGAAGTGCACTATGCCATCCCCCCGCCCCCTCCCCAAACAAAAAAAAAACTCATGGGATTTCGTACACTATGTTTCCAGACATCAATAAGTCTGATTTTTATTTCGCAATGCATATGTTTATCTTTTTCAGCATCCTCTTCAGCATCAGCATTCTTCAGCCAACGGGAAAATCGTCCAGTAGCAGGTGAAGTCACATAAGCAAAAGAGCAGTGCACAGTACATGTCAACACAAACTGTGAGTCATAGCATTCTACTGCAGTGTCATGCAGTGGACTGGGGTGCATCGTCATCGTCAACGTTATCGTCATCGTCATCGTCATCTTCAACGTCGCCGTCGCTCTCCCCTCACTCCACACACCAACAAACACACAACGCTGAAATAAAGTATTTATGCGCCAATTTTCAGGCTAAAACACATCGGCTTTGATGGAGCATCGGAGCTCAGCAGGCTTGAACTGTGATGACGATGGGTGAAGTTATTTCCTTGGTGCCTAACATTAGTGAGGGACGAAGCCAAAGTTTTGGTTGGGCGAGTTCAGTGTCGGGAAGGGGGCACAGCTTCCATAAAATCATAGGAATCGAAAACAATGTCCTCTGATCAAACATGTGCACTGATGTAGTCATCTTGATCGCCGAGTCTAGTCAGTCACCACACACCACACCAATCAAACTAAAATGCACAACGAATCATACGAATCAATTAACGCAATCGTCCTATTTGTTTTACAACAGTTTAGAAATTTCACCAGTACCCAATGGCGCAGCCAAGAGCAAGAGTAGGAAACACTGGGTACATGCCTCTCCGGTGACGGCTAAGGAATTCGAAAAGGTCAGACCTGGGGATTCCCTGAAGTGCCATCTGGCGGTTTTGAAATGGATATGTCGGCTTTAATGATTTTTTTTTGGCTCTGGAGTCCGAAATAAAAAGTACAAAACTTCGGAAATTGGGAATAATGTCCGAACTCGAAACAGTGTTCAAATCGTTGGAATTCGAATGGTCCACCCACCAGGTGTGTTGCAGCAGGAGCATTTTTTTTTTTTTACTGAATCCCTGTTAATACTTGTAATCCTTTCCCTCCAAAAAGTTAAGTGCAGAGTCTTCTATACCTTTGGTGGTGGTTGGACCCACCATATTCGCCTTCTTGATCTCATTCACCAATTGGATTTCTAATTGCCTTGGAATTGGCTTTGGACGGATCAAGGCGGACAATATTCCCAAATCTCCAAAATGCCACCATTCGCAGTAGTTGTAGCATAGCAACACCAAATCCAGAGCATACTGTTCTTTCACCAAATCAATTAACTCTGCCTTTCCAAATTTTATCCAAGGTCAAGGTTATTAAACAGAGGTTAGGTCAAAGTATCCCTTCTTATCGCAGTACGGGGAAAACATTTCGTGCAGAACTTGATAAAATAATGATATGGACATTCTGCTTTCAAATATGTGGCAAGGTTAATGATGTTAAGTCAGATCAAGTATTATGCACATTTTACACTGCCATCTTTTGTGTGGAGTTGAGATATTTGTGCGCGTCAGCTGCCTTGGTGACGTTGCGCCCGCCATGTCGTCTAATGCTGGATGCTACTGTTCCCTGTGAATTGAAGTTTTAATTCGGTTTTAGAGCCACCGAAGTAGTACACCAGTCCATTACGTGAACAAACAATGATCCGAGATGGCCCGGTTTCGTGTGACTGGACCTTATTATATAAAGCAAATATAAGGCATATAAAGAGCAAGTATAAAGGGGTGCAAAATGTCGGACAGTAGGAACATATGGCAGACGTAAGGAATCTTCATATAGGTACGGGGGACACGAATAAGGCCACAAGGGTGCCGCACCCAAAAGCATTTCTCGTCGCGCTGTTGTCAGTAACTGCAATCATTACCATAGTGAGAGTAAAGCTTGTCTTGCTGCTGACAGAATATGCTTTTCTGATGTTATCAATATCCATTGTGCATCGAAATGCACAACAAGAGCAGCTGTGTCTCAAGCAAATTAAATGTCTGAGGAAGTGGGAAATATTAATACATGGGTGACATTGGTACCTATTAATGATAAGGTGAAAGGAAGAATACGAAGAAAGTGATAACTAGTGCACACAAAATTTATCGGAAAGATGATGCAAAGTCGTGACTAATCCCACACCGTTCACCATGACTGACCAGGGTCGTGGAGTACGTACCGTCTACCAGGGTTTGATTTATACTTTGCAATCCTGGATGATGAGAGGACAATTTCTGAGTGATGAAATACGAAGAGGATGTTTTTCTTCAAATATTTGCATCAGAATCGCACTTTGAAGTTTCAAGTGAATCTTGAGCACTACTACAGAGCACAGGGTACATTGATGAACAACGCCATCAGACTTCCAAATTGAAAACACACGGAGGAAACAACATGGAGGATAATTTTGCGAAGAGGATAATGCAAAATAGAGGAATGGCAAAAGTGGAGGAAAAGGTCGTTTTTCGACCCTGACGTTCACTGTGGCGGGGCAAGGTCGCAGAGCGTACCGTCCACTGTGGCGGACCGGGGCTGTGGAGCACACATTCTGCTATGGTGGACCAGAGCCGCAAAGCACACGTCGCCAGACGTCCACTCTGGCGGACCAGTGCCGCATATCACACAGTCCACCGTAACGGACCGGAGTCGCGGAGTGCACAGTCCACCGCGGCGGACCAGTGCCGCATATCACACAGTCCACCGTAACGGACCGGAGTCGCGGAGTGCACAGTCCACCGCGGCGGACCAGTGCCGCATATCACACAGTCCACCGTAACGGACCGGAGTCGCGGAGCACACCGTCCACTGCGGCGGACCAGGGCCGCGGAGTACATCATCAACTATGGCAGACCAGGATCGCGGAGTACACCGTCCACTGTGGTGGACCGGGATCGTATGGCACACCTACTACGACGGACTAGGGCCGCGAAGCATAGCGCCCACTGCGGCGGATCACGACCGCGCAGTACATCATCTACTGTGGTGGATCAGGGTCGCCAAGCAAACCGTCCACTGTGGCGGATCAGGGCCTTGGACTACACCGTCCATTGAAACGGACCGGGGCCGCGAAGCACACCGTACATGTGGCGGATCAGGGCCATGGAGTACACTCTGTCCATTGCAATTGACCGGGGCTGCGTAGCACACCGTCCACTGTGGCGGACCGGGGCCGCGGAGTACACCGTCCATTGCGGCTGATCATAGCCATCGACAAGTCAAATTATCTCATGTCATGGCAGTGGCGTACATAGGGTTTGCAAGAAGGAGGAAACTGATTTGGAAGGTGCTCACCTCACCCATTAAAAAAGTCGGCAGATTTCCATCGATATTTTTCGAAGGAATTTTTATATGCAATAATTAGTGGCCAAATTAACTGTCCTGTGGAACGGGCAAAGTCTACCACAATTATGTCCGAATCACCGAATTTCCGAATATATATATATATATATATATATATATATATATATATAAAAAAAATATTATTATTCTGTGCAATTGTGCATAATTGGTGCACAAGGTATTGAAATGTCAGCTCGATATATCCAGTTCTTTGGAATCTATATACAATTGGCCAGGCAGAAGAAACCCCACCCAACAGTTAATGGCGTTTATAGACGTTGAGGAAGAAGTCGCACTATGCAAGCTTATTGCAGTCGATCTACTTTCTGTCTGTCCCCATGTGTTTTAGAGAGTCTCAGAGCCCTCTCCTGACAATCATTCCCATCACAACAACACGTAGTACCAGAGTATTCTTGCGGCGGTTGGATAGTGCTTTCACCCCCCCACACCCCCACACACACACACATTTCAAAGCTCATTGTAGTGTTTGTAGCGATCCTTGGTAGTTTTCACCACTTTGAAAATGGCATTTCTGAAAGCTGATCATTGTAGACGTTGTTGGCAGGTCGACTGAGTTTTGGCATGCATACTAGCATAGGCGAACGTATTAAAATTGAAATTGTCTTGCAGTGCATGCGGTGATCTCATTTGGGTTATTTTATGTTTTCTCTTCACCAAAAAATACTACAAGCCGATTTAGCCTATCAACGGGCTTCATTAGACTATCTGTCATCACAAAATCCCCGACTGTTAAATCGGGAAGGGATCTTGTTTTCTTCCAGACTATTCTTGGATAACATGAACCTTGACCGGGTTGCGTTTTCGCTTCGGTGAAGAATTGTGCTTTGCATGGCGCCAAATATGTATTATCGCAAGGCCTCGGGCCATGGAGGTGCATCTTAGGCAGCCTTAAGCTTACGTCAAGTTGGTACCGTATTCGTATTCGTATTCAGCGACGAGTTAGCCTAATACGTTTTCGTATTCGTGCTCACATTCAACGACGGGTATATATTCGTTTGGATCAATTATCGAAAATGTTTTTGCCTGTACTGAACACGCTGGAAGCAACTACATAGGCCTCATGTGACCACTTTAACGGCCAAAGTTCCGCGAACTGGTTTCTTCGGTCGCCTCACATTTTTCGTTTTCGCCCAAGCCTGCCCAATTCTAGTATACCAAGCAATAGCTCGTGGTGAACCCTCGAGTAACATTTCAAACCGAGGCATGCCAGGTTCTAACCTCAAGGCAGGGTTAGCTTCAGTGTTTCGGTGGCCTCGGATGATATTGCTTCAATTTTCGCCAAATGGGCGTCATTCGACGTGGCTTGCTGTGTGGTATCAGAAAGCCTAATAATCGATTACATTTTCAATGTTGCGATGTCAAAGGTCAAAGTGATTTATTATTCGGGTGCCTTGCATTCTTTCGCTTTCCCCAAACATACCCAAATCTGATGTGAAGCGATAGCCCGTGGTGAACCCTCGAGTACCTAACATTTCAAACCGGGATATGTTAATGGAAGACCTCAAGGTCAAAGGTAGGGCTGAGTTTATCGAAGTACTCGTGCATTGTTGCTATGGCTTCGATTTTCGTTGGCGGCGCCAAAAATTTACCAGGTGGCGACCAACCAGGAACAGTTCACGATAAACCAAGGAGCCTTGCCCCCAAGGGAATAGAAATTCTTGGATGGGGAAATGGAGGACTAAAATCATGAAGCATTGAACGGAACTGAAACTTTATGTAAAGCTGGGTGCATTCAGGGGTGTTGTTTTATATACTTTTGAGGGGGCAAATGTAAAGGTTTTCCACACTTATCGTGGCATTTTGTAGTCATAAGCCAGGTTTTCCAAATATTTAACTTTGTCCAGACATTTTTGTCGCGATGAATTGAAACGTGTTCTTTAAGCCATGGTGGGTCGGGAGCCGGGTTTATGGCGACCTGCGGTAATGTCGTAAGAAATTGTTTACCCCGACATGAGTCCTCTCAATGTTGGCTTGGCTGAGCGTCATCTCTACAGCGGACACGGAACTGTTCGGGCCCCCACAATTATATCAACTTTAACGTGGTACCATATGGAGTTGCTTTTTGCCAATCCATTTCGAGACTTGCCTATTGCCTTCATTCATTCTCCTTCCTCCAATCGTTTTCAGAAATCAACACTCATGGGTGCACCTATGCTCATACCAAACTGTGCATCCACATACCAATTGCAATTCTGCAAGCTGGTAACCGAACTATATTCACATTTTGGCTAACAGAATGAAGCTTCCGTCGCCTCCGCCATTTATCGTTTACAATTCCACGCACATGGCCGAGAAGCGATGATCCAACTAGAGTCGGCAGCTTTTCGCCAACGTCAGTCACGTTCATGACGGCGCCTCGTCCTTGGTTATGCCCGCCAACAGAATGCTGTAGAGCAGAGCCCCAGTGCAGCGGCCGATCCGCCACGGGTGGTAATCACGCCGCACGGTGAGCACGTGCTGATCACTAACCATATGTGCATACATCTGGGTACCAATGCTGCTGCTTCAAGAACAGGAACACCCAGTCACAGCTGATAATGAATCGAACACGAGCGAGGGCCTCTCATCTTCGACCGGCACGAGCGCCATCCCCACTGCAGACCGGAACTGTTCGGGCCGCACCACCCTGCGACTGACCCCGGGCCTGACCTCGCGGCCGGCCACATGGAGTACCGACCGTCTCAGCCGTGCGACTTTACCACTGGGCACCTCGCTGACCGCGGACCCTGCACTGGCCGCCGTGCAGCTGTGCTGATGATGACTGGCAGCCAGAGCGGCGAGGCCACTGCTCTCACGATCCGGTGATGGCGCGACTCACTGCCACCCGGCCGCCGGCTGTGCGACCCTGCGACGTCGCCCGCCACTGACACCGCGACACGCCAACTGACCTGTTGGTGGGGGTCCTGGCAGGGGGGGAGAGGGCCGCCCCGACCCGCGCACACGGCCGCCGACCTGTTGGCGGACACACGGCCGCCGCTGTGCGACCCTCGCCTGCCGCTGACACCGCGACACGCCAGCTGACCTGTTGGTGGGGGTCCTGGCAGGGAGAGGGGGCGGGGCACACGGCCGCCGCCTATGCGACCCTGCGTCGTCGCCTGCCGCTGCCACCGCGACACCGCGACACGCCGCCTGACCTGTTGGTGGGGGTCCTAGCAGGGAGAGGGGGCGGGGTACCCGGCCGCCGCCTATGCGACCCTGCCTCGTCGCCTGCCGCTGCCACCGCGACACGCCAACTGGCCTGTTGGTGGGGCGGCGGGAAGGGGTGGGCACAGGCCCGCCGCTGGAATATGACCCCCGCCAGACTGCATGTGGTGTCCCTTTGTAGGTGGCACCCATGATGATGGGCCCATAGTTCTGATGGCCCAAGATGAAAGTTCATCCCATCCATTCGGCCGACCATGGCGAGAACCTAGTCAAACAGGTGTAGGCGTGTTTAAATGTTCCTGGCATGCGGGTTGGCCAGCGCAGAAGCAAAAAGTTCGAAAATTTTCAGAATAGGTCAGCCAAGATTTTTGATGGTAATATTCCCACTCAACCACCAGGAGGCTCGCGTTAAATACCACAAATATTGTGGAGGCCGTGTGCCCCACAGACATCTATGTGGAACCTTCGACTTCTGGACCAGCGCAATCCTGTTCCGTGAGCCCCGAGGATAAGAACCCCAAAGTTGGTGGAATATGACCTGCTCCAGCTCCCGAACTCAGGACATAGTGTATCAGGAATTGACTGCGGAAGCTCTTTCCAGTGAGAGTTTTGAGGTCAAACACCAATCACTAAACACCTTGCAAAATACCTACTGCTTAAGTAATTGATATGCGACTTGTATGAGGGTTATCAAAGTGAAGGTTTACGCCCACTACTGCCACCGAGTTAAGCTGCAAACTAACCCAGTCGATGCGCTCCTGAACTCTGCCATCAAGTTAGCATGTTTGAAAATGTGTGTGTGTGGGGGGGGGGGTTGTCGGCCTGCCACCGTGTGGAGATGCCGGTTGGTTTTGAAGGTGGCCTCACATGGTGTAAGTGTCGGACCATCTGCGCCGTGTACAGCAGCGGCACGCCATACACACAGAGCCGCAGAGGTGTTGGAACGCAAGAGTTTTGCGTCGTAGTTTTGTGGAAGTGATCGGGATGATCAAATACTCAAAGATATATGGTAGAATACATGTTTGCATGTATATTGAAAGCGCGCACTGATCATATGGCCACGGAAAATGTTAGTATGCATCAGAGACGGATGCAGGAGGGAGGCGCTAGGGACGTGTGCCCCCCACCCCCACCCCACACGCACACGCACATACTCTCCCAGATGGAAAACTGCCGCCCTTCCGAGCGTGAAAATGTGTCCCTCTGGAGGTGCTTCGGGCTGCATGCATCCCGCCTCGCGCTGAACGAATTTTTGTTTAGCCAAAGTTGCCCGCCACTTCGGCGCGCTGAAGTCACGGGTGTTGACTTTTGAAAATTTCCCAATTGGCTACATGTATATCATTTTTTAGATCGGCGTCGTCGATCGTGTACCATTTCTGGCGTCGATTGTGCGCCGATCTGTAAGCCCCAATGACGTGCCAACTTATAGCGTCGACTGTGTGCCAACTTATATCGTCGACTGTGTGCCAACTTATGGCGTCGACTGTGTGCCAACTTATATTGTCGACTGTGTGCCAACTTATATCGTCGACTGTGTGCCAACTTATGGCGTCGACTGTGTGCCAACTTATGGCGTCGACTGTGTGCCAAGTTATAGCGTCGACTGTGAGCCCACATGTAGTGTCGTCGTGTGGCCACGTTTTGCCAGAGTGACTGAGAACCGCCCGCATCGCACTGCGTCAGTTGGAGCATCGAACTATCGCTGTCATTCGCTGTTTAATGGCTTGGACATTTGGACTTTGGGGCGGCTCGTCTCAGTCTGATCATTTGCACCAAGTCATCTGCGTTCGACCGCTGACCTTTCAAGCCAGTTGTTGTAGCCATCGTTGCCCAGGTGTCCAGTATGCGAGTGATCGTAAATATAAATTGTGCACACTTGCTTAATGTGGCGGTGCTTTCGTCCGCATCAGCTGGGTCCCGAATCGACGCGTCGGACTCGCTGTATCGCGCGGTGAATATTCGCCACCTCTGGTGACGCATGTATATACAACTGATTTCGCTCAGATAGGCTATATGCATACACCATTTGTATCCTTTCTTGCACCAGCTGGTTAGACAAATTCCGAAGTCACGTAATCATGAAAGACATAGCATCTGTCGCAGGGCAGACTTGAGAGCTCTTTGGGTCACCCACCATAGCAGTCAAATTCGCACCTCGGGCATCACATCAGTCAACGTAGGGTCCACCTGTCGCACGGCTCAGCTGTGCGTCCAGCTGTCGCATCAGTCACAAACGGTCGACTGGTCGCCATCAGTACCGTCGCCCACCGCAATCCACTGCGACCCGCCCATCGCACGATAACAGTGAGCTCCACAGCCAACGCCACCCATCACAAGAGAACGATATCTTTGGCGCGCCCGACGCGTGCCACTGGCACCTCGGACGCCGTCCTGACCGCACCGCCGAGCAGGGCCGGCCGCCATTGGGGGCCCGGTCGGCAGCGTCCACACGACATCTCGTCTGTGTCGGAAGGGGCGCCTGAGACGTCGTCTCGGTCGCACCAGCCGGCAGCGTCCCGACAGTCTCCCACCGCGCGAGCCGCTTGTTCCGCTGCCGGCGAGACCCGGTGTCTCGCGGGCTGGCGGAGACCCGGTGTCTCGCTGGCCGGCGGAGACCCGGCGGCGGGTGTGCCGCGGCGACTGCCCGGCCCGCGCCGATCCGGCACCGCCAGTCAGCCGGCCGCTAGCGCGCAAGATTCCGCGTGGCCGCGGCGGTCGGCCGATCACGTGGTGTAGCGCATCACGGCGCGCAGGGCGTACAGCAGCTCAGACTGCAGGCGCGCCTCCAGACACAGGATGGCCAGGTGAACCTGGCGGGCAGAGAGGTGGTCCGTTGTGGCTGAGCTGCTCAGAAGTGGACGCCAGAGCCGCACACCCGCCGCCCGCGGACACGACAGTGATGTGATCGGTGCAGCTGGGCTCCTGGTGCTGCTGATTCGGGCCAATGCAGGTGGACTCCCGCACTGGGATCGATTTAGATCGCTGTGGGGAGATTATCAGAGGGATGCTCACCCAGATCGGTGATGTTAGATCATGGGAACAGCATGGATTCGCATAGGTATGCTACCAGATGCACAGGGAGGTATTAGACCAGTATAGGGCATTTGATACCGCTGGACTAACGGCCGTAAGTACCAAAGGCGCAGTGAAGTAGGATCACTGCGGATGTCAACCATCGGCGCACTGCCCTGAACATTGATATAGCCATGCGCCTCCAAGGATGTATGTAAAACTAAAGTTAGTACGGACGCAATACGTTCACCAAATTGCATTGCTAAAAACAAATATCACGCGCCATCCCTGTCTGGCCCTGAACTCCAGATCTCGGGTTTACAGATCAAAGACTACACCTACTTGCAACCCGAAACGGATGGCGGGTGCCGGCTTTGGTGCGATAACTGGTTAGTTGTCTGCGTGGGAATGTGGCCTCAATCCTTTCTTTTAGCACATATTGAGTGTACTTTAGGGGAAATGTTGTAACGAGTTTGGTTGGTTGGTTATTGGTTTTACGACACATTGACCGTCGAGTCATATAGCGTCGCCAATCTCTCACGCCAATTGGTCGCGGGCGAAGAGTAGCGACAGGTGAGACTCGAACCCACAACCTCTCGATTGTGAGACGAGCAACTTACCCCTAGGCTACTCGTCCCCTGTAACGCCAGTTACAGTCAACCTCAAAATGAAAAGACAAATTTGACTCAGAGTGAATGAATCATAATATTAAATGTAACTTAAAATTAACTACGGTTTCAAAAACACGCCGGTCAGGACGATCCAGGTCTGGCCGCCCAGTTGAACTGTTGCGCTTGTTGTATCACACACAACGCACGAGTGTAGACGCGCCCGGTCTACATTAGTTACTTGGGCTTCGGGGCGCATCGACCATGTTGATCATATAGCGCCCATAGCAGTGTTCCTTTCCACCTAGGTTTCAGGTTCTGGCCAGCTTTAATTCCGCCCGGCCTACATCCTCATTCACCTCGCTCATAACCGACGGAGCTTTTTAATCAGAACAGGGTCGGCTAATCCCGCACGTCTTTTCCTCGGTTTCTGCTCGTCTTCCCAGACTGATGAGCGCGATGTCAGATTCCTGATACGATTAGATGCGCTGGAATCTGCACAGGTTTCTGCCTGAACTGATTTATTATTCTGTAGGGTGGCTCTCTATGTAACAAGAATGAGTTATGACTCGTTTCCAGAAAATCCTAGATACGCCTAACTTTACTATTTTGTCCGTAGAAGTTCGTGCAGTGGATGTAATGTATTTCATTCTTTTGAACACCATTTTAAATATACCTCATTTACTATATGTTGGAACTACTCTTGTAGTCCCACCCCCAATCGAAACTCAACATGTAGATACTTGATTGGTGTAGGTACAAAAATAATTAGTTTGGAAATGCTACAGTCATTTTACTCCAATTCACCTATGATTACGCATTTTCATTTTGCCCAACCTGGGAATTTCCTTCACTGTCATATCAATTGATATATGCATAATATACGTTAAGAATGAGAATAGTACATGAATGTCGTGCGTAAAGTTCTAGGGCTTCACTACAAACAGTCACATATGCGGACGAAGCATGCTGGGTGACAACGGAAAAATTCCCCGAATATGCCTCTAAAATCCGGAATGTGGAGACACTCCTCATTTAAATACAAATTAAAAATGTTTACACAATGGTTGGAAAACACAGTTGGGAAAAGTCACCAAACGTCACGCAAGATGCTGAAAAGGTTCAGCGCCGGCAGACAAGAAAGGCACTTTGTACTTCCCCCACCACCACCACAGAAAATATCATCGAGGAAAACGCGTCTGCAGACTTTAACACAAGCTCACCAGGGACTATCTGAGCTCAATCACCGGGGTTTCCGTGTCATCCAGTTCACCAACTTTCTGTCGCCGTCCATTTATATTGTGTGCCCACCACATCTGCTGCGATCGATAGCTACCTTCTCAGAGCGCTGGAAACCGTGCATAACGCGCCGCAGTTTGGCCGACTCCAGCTTCTCCGGACATACGCACACACACTTTATGAATGCCTTCAGCTGGCTATCCAGCAGCTGGCTCGCCACGCCGTAGTCGTAGTCGTCGTGTCTGTGGACGAGAACGGACCGTAGTAGGCGCGTACACGACCAAACGGCAACACCAAGCATCAGATGTGAAGCAGACTATTGTGTGAATTAGACTGTGAAGCAGCTGTTCCAGTTGCCGTGAGTGTTTCCACCCTATCAGCCAACATCTAGCCGAGCTTGTCTGTAGTGCTGAGGCACTGCTCTGTCTACCGCTCCGCCCAGTATCGACCCAATGACTGAAACGTCCGCCTAAAAAACAACACACACACACACACACGCACAAGGGCACCCACACAACAGATGATCTCAATCATACGAACGGCCGGCGACTGTCGCCGCCGCCGTCAGTGGACCAGACAAGCTGCCAAGTGGTTCGTGTGGCTCGCGTGAACGGTCCACGTGCCGACACCGGATCGATCGGCCAGCCACCTGCGGCCCGCGAGCCATCAGCCTCTTATGCTCCCTCACTGGGGTGAAACACACCAAGATTTGCTCGTTCCGAGCGAAGGCCAAGTCCGCCTTAGTGGCCGTTTGGCCGCGCTCTTCTAGGTACCGAAGGACGGTGTGTGGTGATTTCGATTTTCGCGTAGAGTTGTTATTGTTTCCATGTGCTGTGCGGATAGCCGAAATGTTCACGTATAAGATGCAAACTAAGGAATTGAAAGGCCAGTGAAGCACTACATCGTAAAAAAGGGCTTAACAGCAGAAACGTCAGATGCCTGAGACCGCCACTAACTTCGATATCCTGACTTCACAAAGGATAGGATTAAAATAGCACAGTAGATGCAACAACAGTTACGAGTGGATGCGTGATGGCAGCTATGAGGACCAGTAAACCAGCAACTTGAAAAGACGCTGTGAATTGGGAAATTTCGAGAAACAGGCCAAGAATGGTGTGATAGCGAAGTAAATAGCGAGACAAGTCATTGACTGCATTCAGGGATTCCGCTTGTAGTTTTGAACTTCACCTGGACGCTGTACGAAACTCCACGGCAAATTTATCGACCTATTCCGTCCAATACCTTCACCTGATGCCGTACAGACACTGGATGTAGCGTCATCTCACCTGATGCCGTACAGACACTGGATGTAACGTCATCTCACCTGGTGCCGTACAGACACTGGATGTAGCGTCACCTCACCTGATGCCGTACAGACACTGGATGTAGCGTCACCTCACCTGATGCCGTACAGACACTGGATGTAGCGTCACCTCACCTGATGCCGTACAGACACTGGATGTAGCGCCATACTGCCATCCGGAACAAGCCGGTGTCGACGGCCCGAAACGAGCCCATTGTCTGGTAGGTGAGCTCGTACGTGGTGCGGAACTTGTCGTCCAACAGGACGCCGACGTCCGAGTAGAGTCGGTTCACCAGCGAGAAGCCGTGATCCTCCCAGCTGTAGTCCTGCGTGGCGAGACGTCATCGTCTGTCACTGGAGGGCGTCACTGTCTGTCACTGCAGGGCGTCACTGTCTGTCACTGCAGGGCGTCACTGTCTGTCACTGCAGGGCGTCACTGTCTGTCGCTGCAGGGCGTCACTGTTTGTCACTGTAGGGCGGCTGTGTCCCCGGCTAGCTGGTGGACGGATGGGTTTATGCCAGTGTAGGGCGGCTGTGTCCCCGGCTACCTGGCGGACGGATGGGTTTATGCCAGTGTAGGGCGGCTGTGTCCCCGGCTACCTGGCGGACGGATGGGTTTATGCCAGTGTAGGGCGGCTGTGTCCCCGGCTACCTGGCGGACGGATGGGTTTATGCCAGTGTAGGGCGGCTGTGTCCCCGGCTACCTGGCGGACGGATGGGTTTATGCCAGTGTAGGGCGGCTGTGTCCCCGGCTACCTGGCGGACGGATGGGTTTATGCCAGTGTAGGGCGGCTGTGTCCCCGGCTAGCTGGCGGACGGATGGGTTTATGCCAGTGTAGGGCGGCTGTGTCCCCGGCTACCTGGCGGACGGATGGGTTTATGCCAGTGTAGGGCGGCTGTGTCCCCGGCTACCTGGCGGACGGATGGGTTTATGCCAGTGTAGGGTGGCTGTGTCCCCGGCTACCTGGCGGACGGATGGGTTTATGCCAGTGTAGGGCGGCTGTGTCCCCGGCTACCTGGCGGACGGATGGGTTTATGCCAGTGTAGGGCGGCTGTGTCCCCGGCTACCTGGCGGACGGATAGGTTTATGCCAGTGCAGGGTGGCTGTGTCCCCGGCTAGCTGGTGGACGGACGGGTTTATGCCAGTGTAGGGCGCAATGTGGGACGGTTGCGTCCCCCGAGAAACCGTAGACAGATAAGCTTATTATTAGCAGAAGGAGGGGAACTGACAGGCGTATGGCCTTATTCTCCAAACAAATTGACACTCCTCGGTACGATAAACATTGGGAGCATGGCATGGCACGCAGAGACACAAGACGGATCATGCCAGAAAGGTGCCGGCATGGAGGTCGCTTGTGGACGCACCAGCCCTACCTACCTTCCGACCGTCCTTGGCTCATTATTTGTCCTTGGCTCATTATCTGCGCTTAATTGGCCGTTGCTGCGCTCGCTGTTGAGCGTCACGTGACGTTCCGCCACTTGTGCGGCATGCCAGCCTGCTAACCGCTTCAAGCCCACTTTCTCTGAACATTAATAGCGCAAACAAGTACCTTGCGGGTAATGATTGCTCGCCATGGTCACTGTATTTAGCTTTGAGTTGCCGGCACTTTGTTAGCATTGTGGTGCCCCGCAAATTTCCTGATCAAACACTTCATGCCATTCAGACATGTGAAACTAGCGCACCACTAGATGAATTGCACTGCCCTTCCACAATTGGCTCCCTTCCACGCTAATATAGGTTCTCCTCAGCCGCCCTGCAAACTCTTGCAGGATTCGTACGACACCTTCCACTATCGATTGTCATTAGCATATGTCCCCCGCTCGAAGCCAGGCTCGAGTCATATCCAGTTTTGCGTTTGCCACCGGCTGGGCGGCACCACCGGCGTCACTGGACGACCCAGCAGAACTGACGACGTGTCACGCCCACCTGCACTCGGAACGTGGCTGCGCTGCCGGCGTCCTCGCGACGCCACAGTTCGCCGTACGCAGAGTCGGCGTCCGCGCGCAGCCACGGCGCGTCGTCGTCGACGAGCCTGTGCGCGTGCGGCAGAGCGAGCTCGGAGTCGACGCGCTCGTGACGGACGTCCCGCTCGGCCGCGGCGGGCGGCGCCGCCGAGCTCTGCTGCTTGTTCAGCGCCTGCATTTTGTGAACCAGCTGGTCGACTGGCACACCGCCTGGCGGAGAGTCGGCACACTTGGAGTGCGGTGCACCGCCGTTCGGCGTCGCAGACCCTGCAACGACAGGCAACCGATGTTCAAGAGCAAGAATGTCGGCACCGCTCCAGTTCCTGCAGTCGGGACACCACCTGTGGCACGGCCACAGTCCTACCCATCTGACAAAACACAACCGCCCCTGCACCCACGAGATTGGACCGTACCTGGATGTTAAAGGCGGTGGCGCCCCTGTTCATGAGCAATGGTTGGTCGATTGCATGCAGAGGCGAATTTAGTAGGTTGGCCCAGGGGCAATTTCATAAAACGTCCCCGATTTCGAAAACGTCATCCAATTTGAGCAGCCAACATTGGTCAGCTCTACGTAAGACAATATTCACTTCGCAAGATGTTCATAGAACTATAGAATGTCATTGTAGTTAAAAATGTTGGCAAAATTCGGCCTTTTGGAGGTCATGACCTCGGTGGCCTCTGGGATCAGCCTTTGGTTGCATGTGTTCCGCCCCCAAGGGGGCTGTGTGAGGTATACCTCTACCTCTCAATACTTGTGAAATATAGCATTACGCTTTCGAGCGTCGCAAGGAAAGAATGGACCAAAGCCATGCTATTTTCCCCTCCTCTCCTCACTGAACCCGCCCTGGCGGAGTCCATGGCTGGTTATAATTCAAGCGCAAACCTTTGAAGGCATTATCAGCAAAGTGTATTTGTTAAGTCTTCGCAAGTCGCATACAGTTATTTAGACCAGAAACCCTTTGAGCTTCCAAATTTTTCACTTTTCTATATTCTATTAATATAATCGCCAATAGATCAAAAACTGATATATTTCCATCCGAAGTTTATCTACTTGCCTATCAAGCGGGAAACTAAACCCAGTATGTAACTGACGTCGCAAGGGGTATGATTGTACACGAACGCTCTACATGATAAACATTAAATGCCGTTTAGATAACGTGAGACAACATGATTTCATATAACCACATCAAGTAAGGCAAATATTGAATCTCATGCAAATCGTTATAAGCGCCGTGAAATGAAAACGAAAATGAAACGTGATGTTAATAGGCGGTTGTGCGAACATTAAGCAATCCCGTCATATCCGCATCACTAATGCTCACGTCAGGTGTTCATTGCCAGCTGTTCAGTGGCAGATCGAGGAATTATGATTGGCATACACTTGTCTGGAGAGACGTCACTTCCCGGAGGGTTGCCACTTATTTTGAAGAAAACAAAATTTGGGAGGTGGCGGGTGTAATCGAGCATTCTGCATGGGTGCCTTTTCTGCACTGAGGAGCGACATCGCCCGAAAAGAAATTGTTGAGGGGAGGGGTATGCACATGCGCTAGTCGGATCTCGCGGTCAACACTCGCACCACTCGGAACGTTTTTCAACCTCGCGTCCCACTGTCGAACAGTGTGGACGGCGCCATTAGCCGTGATCGTGCATAAAGTGCGTCGAGACCCATCAAATAAACAAACAAACAAACTCACTGAACATAAATGATACAAAATATAAATAATGCGAACCATTTTTAATCTAAATTAGTCATTTATCAGCACCACAGAAAAACACAAACAAAAACAACCACAAAATGAGAACAGAGAACTGACTGTTTTGTGTGCGTTTTTGTACTCAGCATTGGTTTTTCCATTTCTTGTCTGGTCTATACTGGCATCACAAAAACAGTCGTGTCGTCACCGTGCTGCCTATCAGTGGCCGAGATTGGCTCAAGATATGGACCAAAAATAGAGTCGATCACGACTCGACAAGTTCCGAGTATCGGTGCACTGTTGCTCACTTCCACCCACCAGTGTAGGCCGAGCTAAGTCTGCATCGATAGTGGTCAGTTCGCGGCAGGAGAACTCCTGGAATGTTCGGGTGTTTCTGATGCAAGGCTACTGATGTGATGGTGGTTCAGAGATCGCAACATCAAAAGCAGGGTGCGAATCAAAGCACGTGTTCAGAAATTCCATTGCTGAAAACATTATTGCACTCCAGGTTCGAGCTGAACAAAGTCGACTTCATTTGAACCGGGATAGAAGACAAAACAGTAGGATGAATGCAAATATCAATCAATACCTACACCGTCCTCACTATCATATCCGTAGTGACAAAAGTCATTCCATCCACCGTCCTCACTCAAATTTCCTAATTCTCACAACCAGCAGCAGATCACATCATCTTCACTACTCCCTCATTCAGCGGATAGTCAATCGCGTGTCAATGCAGTCGACAGGACATCGCCTATGCGCAATAGTTCCAATGTCAGCTCCGGTTGAAGTCTCTAGAACCGGTCGTCTATATAGTGGAGAAGCCGACGTCTTTGGGAGATATCTCCGGAGTCGCCGGAGCCCACTGATCAGCACGAGCTGCGCCAACTTTGTTCTCTGTTCGTAAATATAGCTGTCAACCGATCGATGTAAGGCATCGCTTCATTGACGTCACAGTTCGTGGGGAATCTGAACAGACCGGCAAAAACACGAGAGCCTGATTGGCAGCGTGTGTGAGTCGCATCCGGGCAGCGAGAGACAAGCGTGTCGTTGCGCTCTCGCTCCATCCGTCGAGTTTCATTCGGAGCTAGGAACTTGGATTTTGACGAGCTTGTAAGACGCTGATAAATGTCGGCGGAAGTAACGCAAGAATGCAATAAAAACAATATTTCGAAGATCTACTTTAGCTCAGTCAGGAAGTCCAACTCCGAAGCTCGAAAGTGCGCTGCCCCCTCTGATTAAAAGGCCTCCGGTGCGAGCGTGCTGGCAGATGAGAAAATCCATCCTCACTCCACCAGAAAGAATGCTAATTCTAGGACGATAAACCGATCGCGTGGGTGTCTTAAGAAGGTAAATAGAGTAAGAATAAATGTACGAAGTTTACATGGCTATGCAATTGAAAGTGTGAGTTGCATATTAGAACATAACCCAATACATAACGTGAATGCGCAAACGATATGCGTACCTAACCTAAAATATAGTTCAGTATAGCTAAATACCACAAGAAGCAACAGGCTTATCGAAATCACAAAGTCTGACGTTCGCACTCGTCCCTAGGAGACTTCAAAGGGCACCATCTGCCTTCTGCGTCTCTTCTCCACTCCGGCCATCGTCAATCCCTCGCGATCACCCGACGGAACAGAAGAAGCCAACACAAACCGTCAGGCGGGTGCGCCTCCCTCCTGTGGATTTTCGATAACCAGAAGGCCGCGCGGATCGATGCGCACCACCGACAACTAGGGGTATTGGTTCGGGGTGACAACTGGGAGCCACCAGGTGTCACCCTGCAGGTGCCAGGGTGGCAACTGGTGAGTAGAGGGCAAGGTGACAACTGGGGGTATTGGTCAGGGTGACAACTGGGGGTCACCAGGTGTCACCCTGCAGGTGCCAGGGTGGCAACTGGTGAGTAGAGGGCAAGGTGACAACTGGGGGTATTGGTCAGGGTGACAACTGGGGGTATTGGTCAGGGTGACAACTGGGGGTCACCAGGTGTCACCCTGCAGGCGCCAGGGTGGCAACTGGTGAGTAGAGGGCAAGGTGACAACTGAGGGTATTGGTCAGGGTGACAACTGGGAGCCACCAGGTGTCACCCTGCAGGTGCCAGGGTGGCAACTGGTGAGTAGAGGGCAAGGTGACAACTGGGGGCATTGGTCAGGGTGACAACTGGGGGTCACCAGGTGTCACCCTGCAGGTGCCAGGGTGGCAACTGGTGAGTAGAGGGCAAGGTGACAACTGGGGGCATTGGTCAGGGTGACAACTGGGGGTATTGGTCAGGATGACAACTGGGGGCATTGGTCAGGGTGACAACTGGGGGTCACCAGGTGTCACTCTGCAGGTGCCAGGGTAACAACTGGTGAGTAGAGGGCAAGGTGACAACTGGGGGTATTGGTCAGGGTGACAACTGAGGGTATTGGTCAGGGTGACAACTGGGGGTATTGGTCAGGGTGACAACTGGGGGTCACCAGGTGTCACCCTGCAGGTGTCAGGGTAACAACTGGTGAGTAGAGGGCAAGGTACAACTGGGGTATTGGTCAGGTGACAACTGGGGTATTGGTCAGGGTGACAACTGGGGGTCACCAGGTGTCACCCTGCAGGTGTCAGGGTAACAACTGGTGAGTAGAGGGCAAGGTGACAACTGGGGGTATTGGTCAGGGTGACAACTGGGGGTATTGGTCAGGGTGACAACTGGGGGTCACCAGGTGTCACCCTGCAGGTGCCAGGGTGGCAACTGGTGAGTAGAGGGCAAGGTGACAACTGGGGGCATTGGTCAGGGTGACAACTGGGGGTCACCAGGTGTCACCCTGCAGGTGCCAGGGTGGCAACTGGTGAGTAGAGGGCAAGGTGACAACTGGGGGCATTGGTCAGGTGACAACTGGGTATTGTCAGGAACAACTGGGCATGGTCAGGGCACGGGCACCAGGCACTCTGCAGGTCCAGGACAACTGGTGGAGAGGGCAAGGTGACAACTGGGGGTATTGGTCAGGGTGACAACTGGGAGCCACCAGGTGTCACCCTGCAGGTGCCAGGGTAACAACTGGTGAGTAGAGGGCAAGGTGACAACTGGGGGTATTGGTCAGGGTGACAACTGGGGGTCACCAGGTGTCACCCTGCAGGTGCCAGGGTGGCAACTGCAGAGTCGATGGCAGGCTGACAGCAGAGAAGACGAGTTAGGCCGACACTTGCGAAGTAGAGTAGAGAGCAAGTTAACAACTGGGAGAGGGCAGAGTGACAACTGGGAAGGAGAGTGTAGGGTGGAAATTGGTGCTTACGGGTGTGCATATACCTTTACGAACGTCTACGGGTCTCTACGAACGTATACAGGCCCTCATGAACGTGTACGAATGCCTACGGACACTTGCCAAATGTGTCCGGGCCCTTACGAAAGTGTGCGGGCTTTTACCAGCGTTTACGGCCCCCAACAAGAGATTAATTAACGACTATTTTGACTTAAGGGCGAGCCGACTATAAGGCTATTTAGCGCCCATAATGATTTGTTTACCGTTTACCGAATCCTGGAGCGGACGTCCTCTTCAATGAAGTTTTGACATCCCGCTTTTATATGCATATCTGAACAGTCTGCATTCCTGGTTTAGGAATACGGAATACGGACTCCGGATAATAATGTTCTTAAGTCTTTGTTTTCTAAGAAAAAAAAACATTTATTCTTAAAATAATGTGGCCGAAGTCCGGGGACTTCAAAAGTTGTCGGGGTAACCCGAGGTCCCTTCGCAGTAACCTTTCACCCATGGAATAATGCCTGGCTTTTATTAATTTGTTCAATTTTGATAATCTATGAGCGAATTATCAGTTCTAGTCGAAGAGCACTGAAGCCAAAATAACCAACGAACGAATACCTGGCCATGTCCCTGGGCCACGGTGTCACTTGCAGAGTCAATGGCAGGCTGACGGCCGAGAAGACTGATCAGGCTGACACTTGCGAAGTTGAGGACAGGGTAACAGCTGAGGAGACGAGGACATGGTGACAACTGAGGAGGCGAGGACAGGGTGACAGCTGATCATACGAGGACAGGGTGATAGCTAATGAGACGAGGACAGGGTGACAGAAGTTGAAGGCAAGATAACACTTGAAGAGGCGGTGGCTGGATGACACCTGAGGAGACGAGGACAGGGTGACAGCTTATGGGAAGAAGACAGGGTGACATCTGAGGAGACGAGGACAGGGTGACAGATGTTGACGGCAGGACAACACTTGAAAAGGCGAGGGCTGGGTAACACCTGAGGAAACGATGGCAGGGTCCCTGAGGTCCTGTCCCTGAGGAGGCGAGGACAGGGCGACACCTGAGGAGGCGAGGGCAGGGCGACACCTGAGGAGGCGAGGGCAGGGCGACACCTGAGGAGGCGAGGGCAGGGCGACACCTGAGGAGGCGAGGGCAGGGCGACACCTGAGGAGGCGAGGGCAGGGCGACACCTTAGGCCGATAGGGCGGGATGACAGCCAATCTGCCAAGCCGGCCTGCAGCGCAGCCCGGTGTGCAGCCATTGGACAATCACGCACGGCTCGGCCGGCCTTGACGTCTGTACCGGGAAATGATCGCCTGTTACCGGGAGCCCGCCGCAGCCCCAGCGCGCGCGGTAAGGGGGAGGGGGCACATTTCAGTGGCGGCGTTCATGCTGAGTGGCCAACCGGGCCGGAGTCACAACAGATCTGCCGGCCAATGCCGGGTCACCACGGGCTGGCCAGCTGGCGCTGTGCTGACCTGGTGACCGGTCACGCGTTGAGGCACGACTATGCGCTACCACTCGACTCATCTGAGTGACCGCGCGCACAGAGCTGGGGCCGAGCAGTGCCGGCTCAGCAGCATCCGCGTTCCATCGACGACCGGCCCTCTCGGGCCGGATCGGGTTCGCTTGCGTCGGATAGGTGCACAGTACACTAGAGGTCAGCGCGGCTCGACGTGGCCTCTTCAGCGGCGGCGGCGGCACGGGCTCGACGGCGGGGTCACCTGTGCGGGGGCGTCGCACACTCACCGGGAGAGGCGGACGCCTCGAGCGACTGGTCGAAGGCGCGGCAGCCGTGCACGAACGAGCAGACGGCGTGGTGGTGCGCCAGGATGGTGAGCGCCTGCAGCAGCTCGCCCAGGCTCCAGTTCCCGCGGCCTCTCGTCAGTCGCTGCCGCACGGAGGTGGGGGCATCAGTGGCGGGGGAGGTGGGGCACCAGCGGCGGGGTGGGGGAGGACATCAGTGGCGGGGGGATGGTGGGACATCAGTGGCGGGTGGATGGTGGGGGCATCAGCGGCGGGGGAGGTGGGGGCTTCAGCGGCGGAGGCGGATCAGCGGCGTGGGGATGGTGGCATCAGCGGCGGGGGGATGGTGGGGACATCAGTGGCGGGGGAATGGTGGTGGCTTCAGCGGCGGGGGGACGGTGGTGGCATCAGCGGGGGCATCAGCAGCGGGGGTGGCATCAGCGGTGTGGGGATGGTGGCATCAGCGGCGGGAAGGATGGGGGCCGTAGCCGGCTGAGTGCGGGCTGATTGGGAGGGGCTGAACGGAGTCTTGGAGTGAGGCATGAGCAGATCCAGGCAGACCCGGAGCCGGTGTCGAGCGGCTCCAGGCTGGGCTCCGATTGGGTCCAGGGGAGCTTTGGTGTTGGGCCCAGGCAGAACAGCATCGGAGTAGGTGTTGAGCGGGTGGCGGATCTCGGGGAGCCCATATGCAGATATGGAGCCCATAGAGCTCATAGGCTCAGGGAGCCCACAGGTTGGCTACGACCTCGTCACTCACGCTTTCGCATGAAGTGATGCACAGTTGCATTTGATGTGCAATGTAATGGTCGGACAAAATGCAGGTGCTACACGTTGCCATGACTGTGGGTTGCTAGTGGGTGGATTATTTGAGCCGATTTTGCCATTTTCTTGCTCATTGGGTAGTTTGCGAGGTACTTTAAGCACGTTCACGGCTAATAGCGCCGCCCATACTTGATCACCGGTGCAAGTGGGCCTTGAGATTAGAAAAATGTCCCGAGTGGTGCAGTGTTGAACAAGAGACCTTGGTATCAAGAGCTTAACACAGTAACGACTCGTCTACCACGCCTCTGATTTTTACATTTTCCTGTCGGCCCGAATGCACTGAGATCTCAGTTGTGTCTCGCAAGTGAAGTGAGCATTATCCGAAGTAAAGCAACTTGCGTGTCATTAGCTGTAGTCCGGCTAATGACACACAAGGACTTGCATTTGATCGAGCTACCATGTCATGAAACTCTTAGTTCTCTGGATCACATGGTTGCAAAGTTTTTTTTTTGCCAGCAATGCTCATTATTATGGCTGGGGTGGGCCCAGCTGAAGGTGAAAAATGTTATCCTAGATGATGGCCTCTACTCGACCACACTAGACGTAGAAGCTTATCTGACCTTCGACCTCGGTCGCAAGAATGTCGTGGTGAAAACTATACGCATTATGAATGGTACTTCGTGCAAGCAATCAAAATGTGCATATACATAATTCAAGCTCAAGGTTTACGGATAGATTCCTTCAAACTATAAGCATACCAGCTGCTCGCTTACCACCCTCCGTCGCAGACCTCGAATATTTCACGCCGTAGCCAGGAAGCAAGGTCATGCCCGACATAAATGGGCATGACCACTGTTTAGTCTGCGGTATTTATCATCGCCCACCACTCATCCAAATGGATCCCGGACCTCCATTCCCGCTTACCTCGATGTGCGACTTGTCCAGCAGCCAGGGGCGGTGGGCGAGAATCTTATTGACCTCGTTGAGGTCGCGCAGCTTCTTAGGCACGAAATGCAGACCGTCCAGCCACTTGGGTGATCCGCCATTGGCCAGGAACTCGTCCTTCAGCTGCCGAGCCACTGTCTCACAGTGGTGTCGACTGGCGGCCTGGGGACAACACCAACCGCGTCACTTCACCACCGTCTCACAGTGGTGTCGACTGGCGGCCTGGGGACAACACCAACCGCGTCACTTCATCACCGTCTCACAGTGGTGTCGACTGGCGGCCACTCAACCACCGTCTCACAGTGGTGTCGACTGGCGGCCTGGAGACAACACCAACCGCGTCACTTCATCACCGTCTCACAGTGGTGTCGACTGGCGGCCTGGGGACAACACCAACCGCGTCACTCCACCACTGACGCGCAACACAGTGGTGTCGACTGGCGGCCTGGGGACAGCACCAACCGCGTCACTCCACCACCGTCTCACAGTGGTGTCGACTGGCGGCCACTACACCACCGTCTCACAGTGGTGTCGACTGGCGGCCTGGGGACAACACCAACCGCGTCACTCCACCACTGAGCGACAGTGGTGTCGACTGGCGGCCTGGGGACACCACCAACCGCGTCACTCCACCACCGTCTCACAGTGGTGTCGACTGGCGGCCACTACACCACCGTCTCACAGTGGTGTCGACTGGCGGCCTGGGGACAACACCAACCGCGTCACTCCACCACCGTCTCGCAGTGGTGTCGGCTGGCGGCCTGGGGACAACACCAACCGCGTCACTTCATCACCGTCTCACAGTGGTGTCGGCTGGCGGCCTGGGGACAACACCAACCGCGTCACTTCACCACCGTCTCACAGTGGTGTCGTCTGGCGGCCTGGGGACAACACCAACCGCGTCACTTCATCACCGTCTCACAGTGGTGTCGGCTGGCGGCCTGGGGACAACACCAACCGCGTCACTTCACCACCGTCTCACAGTGGTGTCGTCTGGCGGCCTGGGGACAACACCAACCGCGTCACTCCAATACCGTCTCACAGTGGTGTCGTCTGGCGGCCACTCCACCACCGTCTCACAGTGGTGTCGACTGGCGGCCTGAGGACACCACCAACCGCGTCACTCCACCACCGTCTCACAGTGGTGTCGACTGGCGGCCACACCACCGTCTCACAGTGGTGTCGGCTGGCGGCCTGAGGACAACACCAACCGCGTCACTCCACCACCGTCTCACAGCGTTCCACCACGCGTCACTTCATCACCGTCTCACAGTGGTGTCGCGGGGGGTTGGGGACAACACCAACCGCGTCACTTCATCACCGTCTCACAGTGGTGTCGACTGGCGGCCTGGGGACAACACCAACCGCGTCACTTCATCACCGTCTCACAGTGGTGTCGACTGGCGGCCTGGGGACAACACCAACCGCGTCACTCCACCACCGTCTCACAGTGGTGTCGACTGGCGGCCTGGGGACAACACCAACCGCGTCACTCCACCACCGTCTCACAGTGGTGTCGGCTGGCGGCCACTCCACCACCGTCTCACAGTGGTGTCGACTGGCGGCCTGAGGACAACACCAACCGCGTCACTTCACCACCGTCTCACAGTGGTGTCGACTGGCGGCCTGGGGACAACACCAACCGCGTCACTCCAATACCGTCTCACAGTGGTGTCGACTGGCGGCCACTACACCACCGTCTCACAGTGGTGTCGGCTGGCGGCCTGAGGACAACACCAACCGCGTCACTCCACCACCGTCTCACAGTGGTGTCGACTGGCGGCCACTACACCACCGTCTCACAGTGGTGTCGACTGGCGGCCTGAGGACAACACCAACCGCGTCACTTCATCACCGTCTCACAGTGGTGTCGACTGGCGGCCTGGGGACAACACCAACCGCGTCACTCCAATACCGTCTCACAGTGGTGTCGACTGGCGGCCACTACACCACCGTCTCACAGTGGTGTCGGCTGGCGGCCTGAGGACAACACCAACCGCGTCACTCCACCACCGTCTCACAGTGGTGTCGACTGGCGGCCACTACACCACCGTCTCACAGTGGTGTCGACTGGCGGCCTGAGGACAACACCAACCGCGTCACTTCATCACCGTCTCACAGTGGTGTCGACTGGCGGCCTGGGGACAACACCAACCGCGTCACTTCATCACCGTCTCACAGTGGTGTCGACTGGCGGCCTGGGGACAACACCAACCGCGTCACTTCATCACCGTCTCACAGTGGTGTCGACTGGCGGCCTGGGGACAACACCAACCGCGTCACTCGACCACCGTCTCACAGTGGTGTCGACTGGCGGCCTGGGGACAACACCAACCGCGTCACTTCATCACCGTCTCACAGTGGTGTCGGCTGGCGGCCTGGGGACAACACCAACCGCGTCACTTCATCACCGTCTCGCAGTGGTGTCGACTGGCGGCCTGGGGACAACACCAACCGCGTCACTTCATCACCGTCTCACAGTGGTGTCGACTGGCGGCCTGGGGACAACACCAACCGCGTCACTCGACCACCGTCTCACAGTGGTGTCGACTGGCGGCCTGGGGACAACACCAACCGCGTCACTCGACCACCGTCTCACAGTGGTGTCGACTGGCGGCCTGGGGACAACACCAACCGCGTCACTCCACCACCGTCTCACAGTGGTGTCGACTGGCGGCCACTACACCACCGTCTCACAGTGGTGTCGACTGGCGGCCTGGGGACAACACCAACCGCGTCACTTCATCACCGTCTCACAGTGGTGTCGACTGGCGGCCTGGGGACAACACCAACCGCGTCACTTCATCACCGTCTCACAGTGGTGTCGACTGGCGGCCTGAGGACAGCACCAACCGCGTCACTCCACCACCGTCTCACAGTGGTGTCGACTGGCGGCCTGGGGACAACACCAACCGCGTCACTCCACCACCGTCTCACAGTGGTGTCGGCTGGCGGCCTGGGGACAACACCAACCGCGTCACTCCACCACCGTCTCACAGTGGTGTCGACTGGCGGCCTGAGGACAACACCAACCGCGTCACTCCACCACTGAGCGACAGTGGTGTCGGCTGGCGGCCTGGGGACAACACCAACCGCGTCACTCCACCACCGTCTCACAGTGGTGTCGGCTGGCGGCCTGGGGACAACACCAACCGCGTCACTCCACCACCGTCTCACAGTGGTGTCGACTGGCGGCCTGAGGACACCACCAACCGCGTCACTACACCACTGTCTCACAGTGGTGTCGGCTGGCGGCCTGGGGACAACACCAACCGCGTCACTCCACCACCGTCTCACAGTGGTGTCGACTGGCGGCCTGAGGACACCACCAACCGCGTCACTACACCACTGTCTCACAGTGGTGTCGGCTGGCGGCCTGGGGACAACACCAACCGCGTCACTCCACCACCGTCTCACAGTGGTGTCGACTGGCGGCCTGAGGACACCACCAACCGCGTCACTACACCACTGTCTCACTGGTGTCGGCTGGCGGCCTGGGGACAACACCAACAGCGTCACTCCACCACCGTCTCACAGTGGTGTCGACTGGCGGCCACTACACCACCGTCTCACAGTGGTGTCGACTGGCGGCCACTCCACCACCGTCTCACAGTGGTGTCGACTGGCGGCCTGAGGACACCACCAACCGCGTCACTACACCACTGTCTCACTGGTGTCGGCTGGCGGCCTGGGGACAACACCAACCGCGTCACTCCACCACCGTCTCACAGTGGTGTCGACTGGCGGCCACTACACCACCGTCTCACAGTGGTGTCGACTGGCGGCCACTACACCACCGTCTCACAGTGGTGTCGACTGGCGGCCTGAGGACAACACCAACCGAGTCACTCCACCACTGAGCGACAGCGCACAACCATGGCCGACGGCATCCGGATTAAATGCAACGGATTGCACTCCGCTGGCGCCGTGCTGACTGCTGACGTCAGACAGCGACGTCTGCCGGTCGCCACAAAGAAAGGTGGACCGTCCAAACCAAAGTCGGTCAATCTGCTGTCATCTCACAGTATTGTATTTTGGGTTCTCACTCCTGTTGGCCGTCCCTTCTGCCTCCGACACTATCCGATATCCATCGACAGAAGGTCCAATCCTGGTGGCGTTCCCAAATTGAAAGTCGCTCAGCAGCAGGCCTCCCCTCCCCATTAGCGCTCTCCCTTGAAGCAGTGCTGCCTGCGCGTCTGAATTCCCCCACACCCTGGTGACGGTGGGCCACATTAACGATAGTCAGCGGGATGACCGGCATGGCAACAGGCGTTCTGCACCGCTGGTGACCTCCACGTTGACTTGCGACTCTACAGTGCAGAAGCGACGGGCGGCGGCTATACACGGCGGACCCGCTGACGAATGGTAGCCACAACCGCGGCGACTGCGGCGACCCTGGCGACCCTGGCGACCGCGGCGACCGCGCGCCTCCGCTCGATCTGCCCGAGCAACCAGCCAGCTGCAGCTGCCGACCTGGGAGCGGCCTCGGACGGCTCCGGACGGCGAGATCCTGGCACCACGCAGCTGCCGCTCTCACCGACAGCTGCCCAACAGCTGCCGCACTCACCGACAGCTGCCCAACAGCTGCCGCACTCACTGACAGCTGCCCAACAGCTGCCGCACTCACAGATAGCTGCCCAGTAGCTGTCGATCTCTCCCAGCCAGCACCTCGGAGTGAACTCAGACAGTTCCTTCAGCGTTCGTTAGTTATTTGGCCCTCAGGGCACATGAACTTCATTCGTGATGTATTGCCCATAACATACGATATTTACACGTCAATATACCGCACATGCTAGCCGGACTTGCATAGTAGTGAAGTCATAGTAACAAACGGAACGACAAATACGTCCAGGCATAATTCAGCGTTTTCGGCGTGGTGCATATATCACTGAAATTATACTTCGGCGAGGTATTGAAAAGTCGATCGGACGAAAACGAAAGGCATTGTGCCATAGTCACGTGTTTGTATTCTGTAATTGCTTAGGAGTGTTAACTAGCTCTCCTTTCACACGATACTCCAGACAGCGAGATGTTGGCACCACAGCCGCCACACTGGCAGGCAGCTCACCAACAGCGGCCAAGCCCTGTCCGAGTGGCCGCTCCCCATCGCGGAGGTGCGGGCTTCTGAAAACTACTGGGAGGGCACACTACATGAAGACAATGGCTGGACCCAAATGAATCGGAAGGGTTGGGGGTCATGTCGCGTAGGGTCCATGCTAAAAGGTGAAAATATTCTAAGAGCGAAGCCAACATTTGGGAGGGCGGGTGCCCCCTCCACCCAACACAAAGCGACACCGCTGGGCCCAACCCCATCGAAGTAGCCGATCCTCATCAACCATCGATGCATTTATTGTTTGGGCGTCGGAGCACGTTGACTGCACGGCCGTTTGGCGCCCAGCCTGTCCGACAGCAGCTGTTCGCCGTGAGAGGTGTGAGCCGGCTGGCGGCCGTTTGGCGCCCAGCCTGTCCGACAGCAGCTGTTCGCCGTGAGAGGTGTGAGCCGGCTGGCGGCCGTTTGGCGCCCAGCCTGTCCGACAGCAGCTGTTCGCCGTGAGAGGTGCGAGCCGGTCGGCGGTCGCGTCGGTCGTGTTTCCCGGAACATCAGTCTGGCCGAGTGGGTCCAAGGACAACGAAAGCCACCCGCCGGCCCGAGTGGGCTCTCAGAGCCAGCCGAAAGTCAACAGGGAAAAAAACTGTCTCGCCCTACCTCCAGCCGCCAAACGAAACATGTTCAGCCTTCTTGGTACGTTCCCACTGCACCGGAGTCTTCACATCTAACCCAACTTTTATTCTGGTCCATTTTTCTCACCTTTGCGAAAACGAAGAACACCAGAAGCATACTGTAAGAAACAGCAGCTGTAAAGTGGAGGAAGCTTACGAACAGCTGTTTTTAAACCTACTCTTCTCCGATTGCCAGCTGCGTTGATACACATCGGCGTTACTATAAATCAGCGCACAGTGCAACGGCAAAGATCAAGGTGAAGCTGTGCCCTGGGAAGGCCACGCTTGAGGTGGATGCAACGTTTGACAATAAGCTGTTACATAAGACTAATGTCGACGATTGCAACGGAAAAGTTATATTTCTTACGCTAGATTACTGCGTCATACCTGGACCCAAGGCCCAAGTCAAGCTGTGCATTGTGGTGAAGTTAACACAGACAGAGAAACGACGCACAGATCATGATCGGCAGAAAGCCGGGCAAACCTTGTGCTGTCTAGACCAGTATGCTTCACCGCTTGACACCGTTCTCAACTGGGCAATGCTAGACCAAAATTGAACCTCGAAATTTTGTAAAGGATGTTTAACATCAATGGTTTTGCAATTCAAATACTTTGCATGCCAAGCAATGGCATGAACAACTTCAGCATTGCATGCCTTGGACTCGCGTATTTAGTGCATGTCTGCTAATAAGGCCATGCTATACTTCCATAGGCTTTTGTGTGTCCACCTCCAAATTAGTCCATTACATTGTCCCTTACATTCGTGCTGGTAACTCACCTATTGGATACATTAGCAGTTCTCACCCAGTACCCTCCTGAATACGGATCGCGAAGAAGCAATGGTAACGTCCAGAAAATTGGTTCGATTTCGTCATACATCTATTCTGGGGTAAACCTTAGGTATCATCGGACTCCGTATGCCCCTGGTTGATCTCAAACGAAAAAGTAAAGATATTTATGCTGATTCTGCTCTCTTTCCTCCTCCCACCTATTGAACAACGTAGAGGAACATATCCCCTCTAGAGTTCAGAAATGAGGTGGCTCATCCTCAAGTCCTCTGCTTGGCTGAATAACCAACGTGGAATGAAGATGAAATCAGCTCCAAACGACTTTAGACGAAATCAGCTCCCCGTCAGTTACTTTGTTGAATTGTTTGCCGGTATTTCAAATTGGCTTTTTGCAACATGAAAATTTGGTCCGAAATTGTCCTAAGTTCAGGAATTCCTGGCTCTACGTCGTCATCGAGATTTCCCACTTCAAGGCTTGTTTGGATCTCTAGTTCCTTATCTAGTCATTTTGCGTCACGGTGGTCGCCCTTAACGGTTATCGCCATTAGTCATGACTTCATGGGACAGCGGACACAGCTGTACAAGCAGACCAGAGAATATATGCAGAGCATATTCGATAATATAATTCACAGTACCATGGCACGTGAATTCGTAAATAACATACCTCTTCAGCTCACAAATATTGCATGCTCGGTGCATTTTAGCTCAGTCTACTTTTGCGATAAAGGTGGGCAAAACTGGTTTCGTCCAGCCGGTTTTAGCCATGGCTGACGCCGGTCAAGATCGCCTGATGGGAAAAACTTGCCAGACCCTGCACAGGTGGAAGGCTTTCAGTCAAACTTTCGTCGAACGCTGGCAAACAGCTGCTGAAGTTACGTCGGATATGGTGCAGCTGCACACATTCATCGCTGACGTCACCAATCCAGCGGACGTTCTCACTATCGAAAACGGCCAGCTCGCGACGCCACAAAGCCCCGCAGGGCTTTCAGCGCAGATAAACCTTCTGAAGGGTTGAATTCACTGTTAATCAGTGGCCACGCAGCAAAAATAAGTGCGTGACAGTTATTGGCGTCACAAACAACTTATATGTGACGGCCACAACCGGCACCTACCTAGACGTTTAGGCCTGATACCTACACATACTCAATTAAGCATCATGGGGATTTTAAAGTGCTGCCCCCCAAAACGTAGTGGTAAATCCTGCACCTGGCGGGGTGCAGCGCCGCTTCATGCTGCTGTATTGCATGCAGCGCCAAAAGTCACCTACTTAGCTAGTGCTGCCGCGGAGCAATTGGACCAGACGTGTGAGCTCACTGCTTTCTCTACATAATAGGAAACTGGCCGACAGCAAATCCCGTGAAGCGCTCGGTTTGCCTGACCCGCTGAGCACGACATACACGCGAGCACAACACCAAGTTGAATGGCCACCGGAATGCGGCTAGAAAAAGAAACGTCGAAGAATACTTCCAACTTATTGTTCAGGTTTCTTTTTCAAGAAAATACTAAGCTGGTCGCGGCGATCGGCGATTGAAAGCCGACAATCGATGCATTTCTACTTTATGGGCCTGATATTAAGCCGGTGAGCTTCCGACAGACGGGTTCGTGCCGGCACGGAGTCACAGCGGGCTGACAAACAAGATCACCAGTGAGGAAAATAAACCACCATCGCAGCGGAACACGGCTCCATATAGCCAGCAGTAAAGCGGAATCGGGGGGGGGCCGCACGAGCGAGTGCAGGTGCCGCCGGACGCGATGCTCCCCCGCTGAGACTGCAACCTCGCTTCCCTGCTTCGGGAGGGTCGGGCACCATGCCGCATCGGACATGTGGATCGACCGAAACTGCAACCTCTCGTCAACCAGAAGTGCCATGAAAATCGCATTGCGGCCAATTTTTGCAGAAGTATATGGATTTCATGAAGAGGAAAACCTATTTCGATTCGGCCCAGTATATTCAAATTTGAGACGGACGCTCGATGTTTAGTACAGGGATTGTGGAAATCGTGCCTTCAATTTCGACATATGTGCAGTGACAAACAACAACCCACTTCGATCGAAATCGGCTATAATCTTGCAAATATAACTAATTCAAAGCACATAATAAAGTACGCCTTAATTTGTATTTCCAACGGTGGTGAAGCAGGCCTCAGTTCTCACTCCGATGGAGGAATTGGGACTTGAAACACTAACATAAAAGGCCACCGAAGCTTTCGAACGGTGACAGCAGGCCTGCCGAGATGGGTTTGCCTTGTACATCCACGGCGGCAGACTCAGACTGCGCCCTCGTTCGTACTCATAGATGGCAAAACATGTGCACGGCAGGCGTGCACATACTTCGCGCACAGTTTTCCTCATCCCATGTCGAAAATCGTCAGCCCTCGCAAAAACACTTTTGGCGTGGACGATTGATATTTAAGAAAAACACTCCAAAGGGTATTCGACACATGCAAGAATTTGTTGGGACCAACATAATGTGCATTTCGTGTCCCCAACATGAACAGTTCCGTCTCTGACTATTTGTCGTTGATCCACCTGGTATAGAAACCGGAGAGCACATGGTGATTCAGCACTACAACCGACAGGAGCCCGGCTGTACAGAGGGATCTGCTGACGCGAGGGCTGTACGACAGCCAACGCAGCAAAGGCAAAGGGCACGCAAGGCCGTGGCGGCAGAGTATCCAGCAGGCATCTCGCATCTATGAATACCTCATATAGATATTAACATTCATAAATATCTCACAGGCCAACTGAAAATGTCACCTTTTTCAGAACAAAAATGTGTCTCGGAGTGCTCTTCGATATGCACCACCACTATGGCCGCCGTCACTGGATGTCACTATGCCCGTGCTGCTGCTGCTGCTGCTGACTGCTGCTATAGTGATGACAATTCGCAAGCTGACCGGCTGATACCAATCACATTGGTGAGCAATAGTAATACTGATAGTTAATTCAGGTATCCCGACAACAGTCTTGATGCCATCCGAGGTAACCGGGGAAAGCCACTTGCGAGGTAACGGAATCGATGTGAAAAAATAAGCATACCTTTCGAAAGAGCCAAACCGCAACTTCCTCCGTAACTTCACGTGTTCAGCTCCACTTTAAGCATACAGCTTGAGCAGTCAGTTCCCTGAACTCAGTGCAGCTGGTCAAAAGTTATGTACGACTCAACAGGTTATCTTCAGCTGAGCCACTTGAGCTTAAGTCTTCGTTTGGGAGGCTCAAGTTGTTGAGTCGGTTTGAGGGGTAGGTTGGCTTGAGTTGGGCTACCTGTGTTAGTCTGGTCAGAGATGCAGCTTGGGTTCGCCCCCTCATGCCAGTAGCCTCTTCTACTGCTGCTGATCCAGAGCCTTCAATCAGTTCTAGCCTTCCACAACAGCTATGGGCCCTCTCAGTCGGACATGGGGCCCCTCCATCGGCTCAGGAGCTCTTCTTACTGCTCGGGGCCTTATCCATCAGCTCGGGGCCATTAACGACCCGGAACTTCCCCCGTCAACCTCGAGGCCATTAGCATTGCCCGGCCCGGGGCTGCCAATGACCACCCGTGGGTTCTCCAGTCAACTTGGGAGCCCTCTTCATCGGCTCGAAACCTTTTCCATCATCCCAGGACCTCTCGTCCGTCGAGGAGTCCTTCAAGCCAGCTCGAAGTTCACACGGATCGCCCGATAGCCTCCTGTAGCGCCAAAGGTGTGTGCTTTGCCACGCTATGTCGCTATGTCGTAACAGAACGTGCTAAACGGCCTCTCTTGTGCCCCGTAGGGGTCAAGTGAGTTCAATGGGACCGTGACCCCATGCGCCCCCCGCCACTGCTCCCCACTCTCGCTCGACATGTTGTTCCTGGCATACTACAAACAAGGTCTGCCGGTGTCCGGTGAGTCAGCCCCAGTGTGGCCTCAGTAAACTGTATGAACCTACCACCAGGCTATTTTCGTGGAGGCGTCAGAGCAGTCATTTGCAGGTGGAAAATGTAGCATGCATGTGCGTCTCTCTCTCTCTCTCCCTCTCTCTCCCCCCTCTCTCTCTCCCCCCTCTCTCTCCCCCTCTCTCTCCCCCTCTCTCTCTCCCCCTCTCTCTCCCTCTCCTCCCCGAGCGTGGGCAAACATCCCTCGGGACGACGACAAAAACAGGATACCCGTGTCCACTGGATATAGTCGGCTGCTTGTGCTGCGGCGATCGTCGGCCGGCTTCCAAGGAGTGCGTCAGCGCAGGGTTCCGCCGGGCCATGTTCAAGGCTATCGATCTGCCGCCGCCCCCCACGCCGACACCCGGAAGCTGCTGCGCAATGCGCAGACTGCTCGTCGGCTGAGATCTAAATTAGTGCCCGAGCTGAGCATCGCGCTGACCCGAGCTCAGCGCGGACTACGGGTAGGACATCCAACGCCCTCTTCACTCGCAGCGCACCCCACGCCCGGTACTGGGTGATTTTCTCCCACAGATCGGCATCAGGTCGTCAGTGTGAGGTTGTGTCGGCGCGCGTCTAGTGGCCGAGACGTACGTGGCGCGCCGTGTCGCCCGGTGGTGTCTGTGTCACTGTGCTGACTGGCTGACACGACGCTGACATCCACACATCACGCCGTGCCCCCGGCGGTGTCTGTCACTGTGCTGACTGGCTGACACGACGCTGACATCCACACACCGCGCCGTGCCCCCCGGCGGTGTCTGTGTCACTGTGCTGACTGGCTGACATAACGCTGACGTCCACACGCCGCGCCGTGCCCCCGGCGGTGTCTGTGTCATTGTGCTGACTGGCTGACACGACGCTGACATCCACACGCCGCGCCGTGCCCCCCGGCGGTGTCTGTGTCACTGTGCTGACTGGCTGACACGACGCTGACATCCACACGCCGCGCCGTGCCCCCGGCGGTGTCTGTGTCACTGTGCTGACTGGCTGACACGACGCTGACATCCACACGCCGCGCCGTGCCCCCGGCGGTGTCTGTGTCATTGTGCTGACTGGCTGACACGACGCTGACATCCACACGCCGCGCCGTGCCCCCCGGCGGTGTCTGTGTCACTGTGCTGACTGGCTGACACGACGCTGACATCCACACGCCGCGCCGTGCCCCCCGGCGGTGTTTGTGTCATTGTGCTGACTGGCTGACACGACGCTGACATCCACACGCCGCGCCGTGCCCCCGGCGGTGTCTGTGTCACTGTGCTGACTGGCTGACACGACGCTGACATCCACACATCACGTCGAAGGCACGACGGGCGGCTGCCGGCGGCCGCCATTGTGTCGACGGTCATCACCGAACACGGCCGCGGCCGGAGTCCCTGCTGCCTCCCTGCGGCCTCCGGTACTCACAGGCACCAAGCACATGGACGCGCCGTGCCACGTCGTGCCCGGAGTCCCCACCGTCCGGCAGGAAGCCGTCCACACCCACAGGCACCAAGCACATGGACACGCCGTGCCGCGCCGTGCCCGGAGTCCCCACCGTCCGGCAGGAAGCCGTCCACACCCACAGGCACCAACCACATGGACACGCCGTGCCGCGTCGTGCCAGGAGTCCCCACCGTCCGGCAGGAAGCCGTCCACACCCACAGGCACCAACCACATGGACCGCCGTGCCGCGTCGTGCCCGGAGTCCCACCGTCCGGCAGGAAGCCGTCCACACCCACACCAAGCACCGAGTCCCACCGATGGACACGCCGTGCCGCGTCGTGCCCAGAGTCCCCACCGTCCGGCAGGAAGCCGTCCACACCCACAGGCACCAACCACATGGACACGCCGTGCCACGTCGTGCCCGGAGTCCCCACCGTCCGGCAGGAAGCCGTCCACACCCACAGGCACCAACCACATGGACACGCCGTGCCGCGTCGTGCCCGGAGTCCCCACCGTCCGGCAGGAAGCCGTCCACACCCACAGGCACCAACCACATGGACACGCCGTGCCACGTCGTGCCCGGAGTCCCCACCGTCCGGCAGGAAGCCGTCCACACCCACAGGCACCAATCACATGGACACGCCGTGCCCAGAGCCCCCGCTGTCCGGCAGTGGTGGTGGTGGGGAGGGGGGCCGTCCACAGAAGGGATGCACTGGTCAATGGACACTAGTACAAAATGGCACGATCTTGGCCGGAATTCATCGGGCTATCCTGCTACGTTTGATAAATCTTGTGAGAATGCGCCTCCCACCAGCATGAGCAGAGCCACCAGTCAAACCAAACATAGTATGGCACGTCAAATAACTCGGGTGACTTTTCACAATGTCATGCAACAAATCCTAATATTTGAATACGTTTGGTTTCGACAAAAAAAATTCCCATCTTTGCCTACACTGTTGCTGTGTGATCAATAGGTTGCAAAAGCCATATTCATGCACTTCAACACGGACGATTGGGAAGAGACATCGTCTCAAGAGAGACCCACCAACATCCATCACAGCGGACAGCCCAGTGAGTATTGCTCGCATTACAACAGGAGTATCTCAGACCGGCTAGGGCTGTTGTTCGCGACACCAGACACCTGCCCCCGACTCCTGACCTTCAATTAGCGTGATTATATTGTGTTTGGCACCCGGCGGCGATCTCGCGCAAAACACGACGCGCCAGATTCACACCACAGCAGCGGGTGGCAGAGCACAGCTGAACAGGGAGGCGACTGGCACGGCTGCCAGGGGCCGGTCCGAGGTGTTCCAGCCAGCCGGGTCCAGTCGGACACCCGACGAAACATCAACCGAGAGGCCACACGTCCATACTGATACCGCCCGCCGGCTGACTCAGCTCCACCACCGAGCTGACACTATCCAGCGGACACTACCGCAGACTGGCACCAACAACCCCCACCACCGCCCAGTCACCCCCGTGTAGGAAACAATGCAACAAACCACGACTTGACCACGTGAACTCGGCACGTCGTGCGACACGAGCCGCGGCGCGCGATGGGGTCCGTGACGGACCTGCCGGGCGAGGACGCGCGTGACCGGGGCGTGCCACGTGTGTGGCGGGTCATTACCGGACGAGGAAGGTCGCCGTCTGGCGGCGGTACATGACCGTCAGGGTGCTATTCTGGTGGCGGATGCATTCCTGGTGCGCTCCGCGGCGACGGCCAGCTGGCAACATATCGCTGGCAACATATCGCGCGCCGCGCCAGCCGCCGCCAGCCGACTCCACTACCGGCGGCTGGAGAAATCCGTCCAGATGGCCCGAGACGTGACGCAGCGTAGCACAGAGTCACGGCACAGTGTGATACGGTCTGGGTACAGTGTGGCAAAGTCACGACACAGTGTGACATACAGTCACGGCGCATTGTGGCACAGAGTCACAGCACAGTGTGACAGTCACGGCACAGGGCGACAGTCAGTTGTGCATAGAGCTACGTCGCAGTGTGGCACAGAATCACGGCACAGTGTGGCACAGAGTCACGGCACAGTGTGGCACAGAGTCACGGCACAGTGTGGCACAGAGTCACGGCACAGTGTGGCACAGAGTCACGGCACAGTGTGGCACAGAGTCACGGCACAGTGTGGCACAGAGTCACGGCACAGTGTGGCACTCAGTCACGGTATAGTGTGACACAGTCACGGCATAGTGTGGCACAGAATCACGGCACAATGTGGCACATAATCACGGCACAGTGTGGCAGTCAGTCACGGCACAGTGTGACAGTCACGGCACAGTGTGGTACTCAGTCACGGCACAGTGTGATGCACAGTCACCGCAGGGACGGTGATCAACGGTCAGCCTCATTCAGGTTAACTAACTCAGTATCCGACCACTGTGGAGTGTACAGATACGGGGCTTCGTTAGAAGGACGTCATACATCTGAGGGCGCGAAACGAGTCGTTTGGCAATGCAGCATGACACCCTGGCTCCGAATCGATGAAGCCACTCTCCGGAGTGGCGAAGCAAGTTCCCAGAAGTATGCATGCTTATGAAGCAGTTAAGTGATGGTTTGTTGATTTCGGCAGATAAACAGTCACCTTGCGCAAGCCACAGCCAGCCAATGGCTGGCTCCTTTGTCATCCAAAGATTTCCTGAGCGTTTGCGTTTAAAAAAAAACACTTGTATCCTAGTAAACATGAACACATTACAAAATAGCATAACTCCCAGTCTTTAGAAAACACTCTGTGATGCTGACATCTCCATCGCCTCCGGTTGCTGGCGGTCCGTGTGTCGTGTCAGTCCGCCCTCGTGATGTTGATACCTCCATCGCCTTCAGTTGCTGATGGTACGTGTGTCGTGTTGGTTTGTCCTCGTGATGTTGACACCTCCATCGCCTTCAATTACTGATGGTACGTGTGTCGTGTCAGTTCGTCCTCGTGATGTTGATACCTCCATCGCCTCCGGTTGCTGATGGTACGTTTGTCGTGTCAGTCCGCCCTCGTGATGCTGACACCTCCATCGCCTCCGGTTGCTGGCGGTCCGTGTTTCGTGTCAGTCCGCCCTCGTGATGCTGACACCTCCATCGCCTCCGGTTGCTGGCGGTCCGTGTGTCGTGTCAGTCCGCCCTCGTGATGCTGACACCTCCATCGCCTCCGGTTGCTGGCGGTCCGTGTGTCGTGTCAGTCCGTCCTCGTGATGTTGATACCTCCATCGCCTCCGGTTGCTGGCGGTCCGTGTGTCGTGTCAGTCCGCCCTCGTGATGCTGAC
This sequence comes from Imbricaverruca yamaguchii, assembly GCA_034440575.1. Classification (NCBI taxonomy): domain Eukaryota; kingdom Metazoa; phylum Arthropoda; class Thecostraca; family Neoverrucidae; genus Imbricaverruca; species Imbricaverruca yamaguchii. The sequence continues at coordinate 675,695 of JAOTOL010001418.1, read as the reverse complement.
ACCTCCATCGCCTCCGGTTGCTGGCGGTCCGTGTGTCGTGTCAGTTCGTCCTCGTGATGTTGATACATCCATCGCCTCCGGTTGCTGGCGGTCCGTGTGTCGTGTCAGTCCGTCCTCGTGATGTTGATACCTCCATCGCCTCCGGTTGCTGGCGGTCCGTGTGTCGTGTCAGTCGGCCTGACGGAGAGCTGAGGAGCCGACCCATCACCCGCCCGGTGCCACAGCCTTGTTTATTGACCGTCGCGGGTGCCGCCCGGCTCGCCGTTCGGGGCGGTGCAATCAATCAGAACTGCGTGACCTTTTGCGCACCACGGAACTTCATGTGCCGACTAACCAACGCCGAGGCGGCTCCGCGCTGCGAATCGCCGGCGCCACGTCAGAGCTATTTTTGTTCGTCGGTCTGCGTTCGCCTTCGCAACCCTCTTGGTCGGCTCCCTTTGTGTTGCGTCACTTTTCTCCCGTGTCGCGCTCTATCCGGCCTTTGTCTGTCGCCCGGCTGTCGTTATTCATATGTCCGGTCTCGGCCCTACCCTGCCTGGCAACAGCTGGTGCGGCCGGCGGTGGCGCCCGAGCGCCGATCATGGCGTGCAGAAGCGCCGATAACATCCGGCATCTGCCGGTGCCACCAGACCCTGCACTGGTCGCCACACGACGCTTCACCACCAGACCCTGCACCGGCCGCCACACGACGCCTTCACCACCAGACCCTGCACTGGCAGCCACACGACGCCTCACCGCCAGACCCTGCACTGGCCGCCACACGACGCCTCACCACCGGACCCTGCACTGGCCGCCACACGACGCCTTCACCACCAGACCCTGCACTGGCAGCCACACGACGCCTCACCGCCAGACCCTGCACTGGCCGCCACACGACGCCTCACCACCGGACCCTGCACTGGTCGCGACACGACGCCTCACCACCAGACCTTGCACTGGCCGCCACACGACGCCTTCACCACCAGACCCTGCACTGGCCGCCACACGACGCCTCACCACCAGACCCTGCACTGGCCGCCACCGACGCCTTCACCACCAGACCCTGCACTGGCCGCCACACGACGCCTTCACCACCAGACCCTGCACTGGCCGCCACGACGCCTTCACCACCAGACCCTGCACTGGCCGCGACACGACGCCTCACCACCAGACCCTGCACTGGCCGCCACACGACGCCTTCACCACCAGACCCTGCACCGGCCGCCACACGACGCCTTCACCACCAGACCCTGCACTGGCAGCCACACGACGCCTCACCGCCAGACCCTGCACTGGCCGCCACACGACGCCTCACCACCGGACCCTGCACTGGTCGCGACACGACGCCTTCACCACCAGACCCTGCACTGGCCGCAACTTCACCACCAGACCCTGCACTGGCCGCCACCGACGCCTTCACCACCAGACCCTGCACTGGCCGCCACCGACGCCTTCACCACCAGACCCTGCACTGGCCGCGACACGACGCCTTCACCACCAGACCCTGCACTGGCCGCCACACGGCCTTCACCACCAGACCCTGCACTGGCCGCCTCTCACCACCAGACCCTGCACTGGCCGCGACACGACGCCTTCACCACCAGACCCTGCACTGGCCGCGACACGACGCCTCACCACCAGACCTTGCACTGGCCGCCACACGACGCCTTCACCACCAGACCCTGCACTGGCCGCCACACGACGCCTCACCACCAGACCCTGCCACTGCAGCCGTCCGTTCATGTGGCACCGTGGCGACACACCGCGGTATGGCGTGATGCCACTGCAGCCGTCCGTTCATGTGGCACCGTGGCGACACACCGCGGTATGGCGTGATGCCACTGCAGCCGTCCGTTCATGTGGCACCGTGGCGACACACCGCGGTATGGCGTGATGCCACTGCAGCCGTCCGTTCATGTGGCACCGTGGCGACACACCGCGGTATGGCGTGATCCCCTGCAGCCGTCCGTTCTGTGGCACCGTGGCGACACACCGCGGTATGGCGTGATGCCACTGCAGCCGTCCGTTCATGTGGCACCGTGGCGACACACCGCGGTATGGCGTGATCCCACTGCAGCCGTCCGTTCATGTGGCACCGTGGCGACACACCGCGGTATGGCGTGATGCCACTGCAGCCGTCCGTTCATGTGGCACCGTGGCGACACACCGCGGTATGGCGTGATGCCACTGCAGCCGTCCGTTCATGTGGCACCGTGGCGACACACCGCGGTATGGCGTGATGCCACTGCAGCCGTCCGTTCATGTGGCACCATGGCGACACACCGCGGTATGGCGTGATCCCACTGCAGCCGTCCGTTCATGTGGCACCGTGGCGACACACCGCGGTATGGCGTGATGCCACTGCAGCCGTCCGTTCATGTGGCACCGTGGCGACACACCGCGGTATGGCGTGATCCCACTGCAGCCGTCCGTTCATGTGGCACCGTGGCGACACACCGCGGTATGGCGTGATCCCACTGCAGCCGTCCGTTCACGCTCGTACACTTGCTTAGTCTCTACGTGTGTGTTACCACCTCGGAGCCCTCCTTTTAGATTACGGCCGGACTTAGGTTCGGAGATAACAGACTGCTAAGGAAGCCGACATTGCAGCCACGTAGAATGGACGTTGCGAACACGAATGAAAAACCCAAGGAATTGAAACAAGTTCAGACTCCATGAGCTTTGCCTGCACCCGCTGAATCTGCCAGCTCTCGCTGTGGCTTGGTGCACGGCATGAGCCTACCGGGCTTCCAACTATGTCCGCTGGCCAGTATCTACTGACACCGTGTCACGACACGCCGGGCTGCCAACTGTGTCCACTGACCAGAACCTAATGACACCGTGTCACAACACGCCGGGCCACCAACTGTGTCCACTGACCAGAACCTAATGACACAGTGTCACGACACGCCGGGCCGCCAACTGTGTCCACTGACCAGAACCTAATGACACCGTGTCACGACACGCCGGGCTGCCAACTGTGTCCACTGACCAGAACCTAATGACACCGTGTCACGACACGCCGGGCCGCCAACTGTGTCCACTGACCAGAACCTAATGACACCGTGTCACGACACGCCGGGCCGCCAACTGTGTCCACTGACCAGAACCTAATGACACCGTGACGGCCGCCACGCCACACCTTTCCACGACCAGAACCTAATGACACCGTGTCACGACACGCCGGGCCGCCAACTGTGTCCACTGACCAGAACCTAACGACACCGTGTCACGACACGCCGGGCTGCCAACTGTGTCCACTGACCAGAACCTAATGACACCGTGTCACGACACGCCGGGCCGCCAACTGTGTCCACTGACCAGAACCTAACGACATCGTGTCACGACACGCCGTGTCGCAAATGTGTCCACTGACCAGAACCTAACGACATCGTGTCACGACACGCCGGGGCCGCCAACTGTGTCCAATGTCAAGTGTCTAATGACACCACGTCACGACGTGCTGCTCGCTTTGCTTGCAGGTAAACCGAAACGCTAGACCTGCTTAGCGGGTTGCACCGGTCGCTCGGTAGAGATGTATGATAGCGCCGCTTGAGCCTGTCCTGGCATAAATATCAGCCTTCACATGACGCGGCCCATAGAACCAAGACATGGACGACCAGACCAGACCCACGGGAGTTCAACGGGCAACCAGACAAACCGGCGGCCAGTGGACAACCAGACAAACCGGCGGTCAGTAGGCAACCAGACAAACCGGCGGCCAGTGGACAACCAGACAAACCGGCGGTCAGTGGACAACCAGACAAACCGGCAACCAATGGACAACCAGACAAACCGGCGGCCAGTGGACAACCAGACAAACCGGCGGCGCCAGTGGACAACCAGACAAACCGGCGGTCAGTGGACAACCAGACAAACCGGCAACCAATGGACAGCCAGCCAAACCGACAACCAGTGGACAACCAGACAAACCGGCAGCCAGCGAACAACCAGACAAACCGGCGGCCAGTGGACAACCAGACAAACCGGCGGCCAGTGGACAACCAGACAAACCGGCGGCCAGTGGACAACCAGACAAACCGGCGGCCAGTGGACAACCAGAACGACCAGTGGACAACCAGACAAACCGGCGGCCAGTGGACAACCAGACAAACCGGCGGCCAGTGGACAACCAGACAAACCGGCGGCCAGTGGACAACCAGACAAACCGGCGGTCAGTGGACAACCAGACAACCGGCGGCAGTGGACAACCAGACAAACCGGCCAGTGACAACAACCAGTGGACAACCAGACAAACCGGCGGCCAGTGGACAACCAGACAAACCGGCGGCCAGTGGACAACCAGACAAACCGGCAAAGCCAGTGGACAACCAGACAAACCGGCAACCAGTGGACAACCAGCCAAACCGGCGGCCAGTGGACAACCAGACAAACCGGCGGCCAGTGGACAACCAGACAAACCGGCGCCAGTGGACAACCAGACAAACCGGCGGTCAGTAGGCAACCAGACAAACCGGCGGCCAGTGGACAACCAGACAAACCGGCGGCCAGTGGACAACCAGACAAACCGGCAACCAATGGACAGCCAGCCAAACCGACAACCAGTGGACAACCAGACAAACCGGCAGCCAGCGAACAACCAGACAAACCGGCGGCCAGTGGACAACCAGACAAACCGGCGGTCAGTGGACAACCAGACAAACCGGTAGCCAGTGAACAACCAGACAGACCGGTAGCCAGTGGGCAGCCAGTCAAACTGGCGGCCAGTGGACAACCAGACAAGCCGGCAACCAATGAACAACCAGACACACCAGCAACCAGTAGACAACCAGACACACCAGCAACCAGTAGACAACCAGACACACCAGCAACCAGTAGACAACCAGACAAACCTGCAGCCAATGGACAAATGGAATTCAATTGACGACGGGCCAAGCGAGAATTCGGAGGCAAAATTCCTCTGCGCAGCCGGCGCCTGCAGACGGTCCGATGAAACAGTATGACCTCTGGTCAGTAACATGTCCAGTGTGACCTCTGGTCAGTAACATGTCCAGTGTGACCTCTGGTCAGTGACATGTCCAGTATGACCTCTGGTCAGTAACATGTCCAGTGTGACCTCTGGTCAGTAACATGTCCAGTGTGACCTCTGGTCAGTAACATGTCCAGTGTGATCTCTGGTCAGTACCTGTCCAGTGTGTAGCGTGGCGTCCTGTCAAACCCTTGGACAGAGCTCTTTCACCAGAGATCTTTCATCAGAGCGTCGGCAGGGTGTTGGTGCTGTTGTTGGTGCTGTTGTTGGTGCTGTTGTTGGTGCTGTTGTTGGTGCTGGTGTTGGTGCTGGTGTTGGTGCTGGTGTTGGTGCTGGTGTTGGTGCTGGTGTTGGTGCTGGTGTTGGTGCTGGTGTTGGTGTTGGTGTTGGTGTTGGTGTTGGTGCTGGTGCTGTGCCACTCGCTTCGGCCGGGCTGTCGTCGGTCATCTGGAGACCGGTCAACAACGCCTGTCGACAGAAATCCAACCACTGGTGCTTCGCAAAGAACGGCGTCGGCTTTACACTCGCCTGCGCAAATCAGCCAATGAACGGTCGAGACGGCACGGTCGGGTGCGGTCTCCATCAGTCCGCCGAGAAGGCACGCTTTGTCCTGTATCTGGCCAAACTGGTCACACTGCCACCGCATTGGAGCATTGCGACCACCCCGCCTTATCTCATTCACCGACAACGTTCGGCTGCACTGCGAATGATAAAGTTGAATGAAGAACTGCAATACAGCAGCATGAGCGTGGCTAACTCGGTCTCAAGGAGGCAGTGCAGCCGCCAGGGCGGTATTTCCACAGCACAGGACCGACGTGGGGTTGCGACACATGTGTATGTGGCTACCTGACACCTCACTTCTCCCAGAGTTGGCAGGTCTGCTTTTCCTCACCCTTTCCAGCCCCGTCGGCAAATGACTCATGATTGGCTTGCCCTAATAAAGAAGCGAACGGAATGGGACGTAAACAATAATTATGTGGACCGTGTCGACCACTGTCAGTCAGCGGACACCAGACCTGTCACAGCAGTCACAGCCACTGTGTTAGACCTGCCTCACCAGCAGCAGCCACTCTGACGGTTACGTCACAGCAGTCACGGCCACTGTGGTATACCTGTCTCACCTGTCACAGCATTCGCTGTCACTGTGGCAAGTCTGTCACATCAGCCACGGCCACTGCGACAGACCTGCCATAGCCACTATAGCAGACCTGTCACTGTGCTGTGGCAGGTTTGCAGCATCCGCGCTTGCTCAGTGCTCGGCCGAGGATACTGTGACAGATATGTCACGCCAGTCGGCGCCAGTCTGTGTGACAGTCTGTGTGACAGTCTGTGTGACAGTCTGTGTGACAGTCTGTGTGACAGTCTGTGTGACAGTCTGTGTGACAGTCTGTGTGACAGTATGTGTGACAGTCTGTGTGACAGTATGTGTGACAGTATGTGTGACAGTATGTGTGACAGTATGTGTGACAGTATGTGTGACAGTCTGTGTGACAGTCTGTGTGACAGTCTGTGTGACAGTCTGTGTGACAGTCTGTGTGACAGTCTGTGTGACAGTCTGTGTGACAGGGCCGCAGTGTAGTGCGGCTGGTGGCCGACTCTCGTGCCGACCAGTTACAGGGCGTCGGCAGGGAGCTCCGCCAATGGTGCCTGCACACTCTGACGGTGGCCGCCGTGCCAGTGGGTGCTGCTGTGCACAGCGGCACATCGGCACAGTCTGACGGTGGCCGCCGTGCCAGTGGGTGCTGCTGTGCACAGCGGCACAGCGGCACAGTCTGACGGTGGCCGCCGTGCCAGTGGGTGCTGCTGTGCACAGCGGCACATCGGCACAGTCTGACGGTGGCCGCCGTGCCAGTGGGTGCTGTGTACACAGCGGCACATCGGCACAGTCTGACGGTGGCCGCCGTGCCAGTGGGTGCTGCTGTGCACAGCGGCACAGCGGCACAGTCTGACGGTGGCCGCCGTGCCAGTGGGTGCTGTGGTGCACAGCGGCACATCGGCACAGTCTGACGGTGGCCGCCGTGCCAGTGGGTGCTGCTGTGCACAGCGGCACATCGGCACAGTCTGACGGTGGCCGCCGTGCCAGTGGGTGCTGCTGTGCACAGCGGCACAGCGGCACAGTCGGACGGTGGCCGCCGTGCCAGTGGGTGCTGTGGTGCACAGCGGCACATCGGCACAGTCTGACGGTGGCCGCCCGTCAGCAGTCTGCCAGTGACGTGTGTGTGGTCGGTACAGCGTCATGCCCCACACACCGGACACGTGACGCGAGTGGTGACGTATGTTGACTGGCCTTGTCACGCGAGTGGTGACGTAAGTTCCTCACCCCGCCGCATGACCAGACACGTTCGGCAGCCTCCGGTCATTACCTCTTCAGTCGAGTACTTATATCAGACTGATACTCAGATACAGAGCGTGGGCGCTGCATGACCTCTGCAGTCGATGCGCCCTTAAACCCCAATAACCAACCAAGATACAGAGCGTGCCAACGCATCGCGCGTCACGCCAGATCGGGCTTCGAGCCTGAGCAGTTCGGAGACGTGCTGGACCCTCCCCTCCACCTGGCCAGCCGTGTCCCACGCCTCTGGCGGCCTCCCCACGCGCCGACAATGGACACACAGGTGACCCAGACGCCGAGGTCAACAATGGCACGCTGTCGACACCTGACCTGTTGTGGGATGTCGCCGAGATTGACGAGTGACGTTGCAAGACAGGCGTTACAACTATGTGGGGCTTCAGTGTGAGGGAACAACGCTTTTATATCTTTGCATACAGGCGAGAAGGTGATCCCCGGGTCGTCCTCACAGGCGAAAAGGTGAATCTTAAGTCGTCCTCACAGGTGAGAAGGTGAATCTTAAGTCGTTCTCATAGTTCTAGCAGTGGTGCCACCAACAAGATACGAGTACCCGCTACCAATAGGCGCAGGAACGCGAGGCGGTGAAAACATTTCCACTCGTACATTTGTGTGCGAGAGGAACAGTGGCAGATAAAGAGGGGGTCATTGGGTCATGCTTCCCCTCGTGGAGGCCCGAATGGGCCCAGGCGGGCCGTTATGTAAATTGTGCTTCAAGGTGGGCGTTGACTAAACACGCAAGATATTAGGCGCTTCGGGGAGCCTTCGGGCAACTGGCGAAGGCCCCGGGCCAACCCATACGGTTATAAGACCAACGAAAGAAGCCCTGGGCTGACAAGAGGCTCCCGGGCAGATGAGGAGGGTGCCGATCAACGGACAGTGCCCACCGGCAGACCTCGAGCCACCGCGAAGCATTGAAAATGGGCCTCCGACCTGATGCAACAGGTCCTGGGCGCCAGACCCATAGGGAATCTGTTAAAAGAACCCGCGGACAGCTCATCAGCCTATTATAATCGCATTCACCGAACTCCACAACCAGCGAGTATAAACAGCTATATAAAAGAGCAGCTTAGAGCCTCTTCCCAAACCATCGTCTCCGGAACTGGAAGCTCGGCTTGTACCCGTGCCTCCAAGTGACCACTACCGGTGAGCCAACATCCGCATGCTGCAGAAGCGTATTTATAAATATACCAAGGAGGAACATGACCTCAAAGTGTACCGGCGCCGTATTGGGTGGGGCGGACCAGGGCCCCGACTTCGACCAGAAGAGCGCCGATTGAGATCATTTCGAGCTGGTGCACGGACGCCCACAGACCTGATGTTCCTGAAGAGTGGTGCCTTTGTCAGACAAATTCTGGAGGGGAAGGTGTATTCGAGCGGTTTTAGACGGGCACCATCTGCCAATTCGAGAGACGCAGTCTTCCAGATGTGTGAGCAGAGGACACTGCAGGGTCATTCCTGCATGCATGACATTCCTTACTTCAGCATCGTTCTATCACATCTGTTTTATCGTTTAATCTCAATTCTGCACGTATTTTATTTAAAGTATTTTATGTTCAATGTCATCGGACATGTGAACACACGCATTTCGGAAAAAGCATCCCAGTTGTGGTTGCGACCGCGGTATACACTATATACCACTGGTGCACTCCATCGGCAAATGTCGAGTACGAGGTGCACACCTCGGATGTCGCCTGTTTAATCTGCATAGGGTGGGGCTGCTGCCAGGCTTTCTTCTGCAACAGGAGTGCTCAGAGATTGATAACTCCAAGGTGGTGGGATAACGGCGTTCAGTCTTCTGTGTGTCAGACATGTTGTGCATTCGTGATTAGCCGCAGAAATGTGACACTTCTGACACGTACCACTTATCGCCTCAATCTGCTGCAAACTGGTCCTCACGTGCGAACTGTATTACCATCATTACTATCAGTATGGGTGCAGCAATCGTTTAGAGTTGCATGCAGCCGAGAGGGTTCTGTGTCGTTATCTGTAATCATCGTGTTCGGGTGATTTATCGCTTGAATAATTGCTTCCTGCAAGTTTGGATCTCGTGTATATTTGCCGTTCGACAACCGACATCCAGCGTAATTGTACGGCTCGTTTCTGCCCGAGGCCCCAGGTGCCTGCGCGCTAGTTTCTCCCAGTGGCCGCCGGCGCAGCCGCGGAACACTGAAGCGGCCAGTGGCTCAGAGGTGTGTCTCAGAGCAGTTCCGAAGTCGGACGTTCCGAAGTCAGCTGCGTGTGGCTGGACCGCGACTTCCCAATTCTTAGTCAACTACTCACGAGGTGTAGCCGCATGATCACAAAACTGCTGAGGAAGCAGGCTGTTGATATTTCTTTCTGCAGAGTACCAAGAATTTTATAATACGCATATGATCTCAGAAATGTTCACATCTTTAAGTATAGCTAGGATAATACTAGAATCCGCCTTGTGAAGTAGCAAAATGCATCACCCATTGCGGAACGCAAGGACACAGAGCTGTAACGAGCATGGCTGGTGACTTTGTGGCCCCTCAATGTCAAGCTTGGCACTCAATGTTTGTAAATTTAACATGGAAACCTACTGGTGTCCCCCATCCCCCATGATGACTGTTTCTTGACCAGGTTTGGATCCCGAATAATAATGTTAAGTTAGCACCGATGACAGTGGATGCGTTGTTATCAAATCACAAAAACAATGGATCTTCTCTGAAAGTGCGGCTTGATATATCGTTTGATATGATACGCCCTCCACTTGTTGCTTGTAATCAGTCCCACGCCTGTAGCTAAAAAAATATCTGCGGGTATATGCTTCCATATGTTTTGTCAACAGGGAAAATGTGTGCCAAGGAAGGACAAAATACACATACAAAGCAGGCGATCGTCAATTTGGCAGAGTTTCATGCGCTTTAGCATGTTAATTTTCCATGATTCATCTTCACCCCTTCACCTCGGGTCAATATTTTTCACCCGCCCCTCCTCCCACTTGTTTTTAAACGTTCCCATGGTCATGCGTCTACCCGTTAAGAGTATCCATTCTAACTGAAGATAAAGCATTATAAAAAAAGGTTGGTGTAGCACAGTATCCCTTGCTGTGCAACTCGAAAGAATTGACGTTATTAAGTAACACCACAACGTAACACTGCATACACTAATGTACACAGTGAAAGAACGCTTAATGTTGCGACCACAAAAGTTAGTGTTACACATGCAATGCCCGGAATGTAGCGGATAACCTTGGCAGCCGTGGAAGTGCCCAATCTCCGGCAGGGGCACCGAGCATAGCGAGGTGGCACACGGCTAGTTGAGAGGTCGCCAGCAGTTCACGACCGCGTCGTGGCCCGATTTCACCCGACGCCCGCTCATCCTCTGGGCCTCGATTACTGCACACATCTGTCAATAAGCGCGCCTCGAGTCGGGCAGGCAGCCAACAATGGGAAAGCATAAGATGCGTCAGCACAATGGTGATGGTGTGAATCACCGGGCGAGACGGACGCAATTGAGGTGGCATCTTTACGGGCAATTGCCTGTGAAAAGCGACGACGACCCAGCCAGCGTTTGAATGGAGTTCCTGAGCAGTCGCCACGGCCATATCCGGCCTGATTAGCAGCTAACGCCAGCCCCGAGCTGCTGCAGCTAGCCCTGAGATGATGCAGCTAACGCCAGCCCCGAGCTGCTGCAGCTAACGCCAGCCCTGAGCTGCTGCAGCTAGCCCTGAGATGATGCAGCTAACGCCAGCCCCGAGCTGCTGCAGCTAGCGTTAGCCCCGAGATGCTGCAGCTAACGCCAGCCCCGAGCTGCTGCAGCTAACGCCAGCCCTGAGCTGCAGCAGCTAGCCCTGAGATGCTGCAGCTAGCGTCAGCCCTCAGCTGCTGCAGCTAACGCCAGCCCCGAGCTGCTGCAGCTAACGCCAGCCCTGAGCTGCTGCAGCTAACCCTGATATGCTGCAGCTAACGCCAGCCCCGAGCTGCTGCAGCTAACGCCAGCCCTGAGCTGCTGCAGCCAACGTCAGTCCCGAGATGCTGCAGCTAGCGACAGCTCCGAGCTGCTGCAGCTAACGCTAGCCCTGAGCTGCTGCAGCTAGCGCCAGCCCTGAGCTGCTGCAGCTAACCCTGATTTGTTGCAGCTAACGCCAGCCCCGAGCTGCTGCAGCTAACGCCAGCCCTGAGTTGCTGCAGCTAGCCCTGAGATGCTGCAGCTAACGCCAGCCTCGAGCTGCTGCAGCTAACGCCAGCCCGAGTTGCTGCAGCTAGCCCCAATCTGCAGCTAACGCCAGCCTCGAGCTGCTCAACCACCGATGCCATCGTCGACGACGTGCTCATGCACAATAGTGAGGAAAAACGTCATAGCACGTATTGACTACTGCACGTGATGGGCACATGACACCGAATACCGAAAAAAGGTCAGGAAGTGACGAGACAACCGGACAGCTGGGCTTACAACAGATTATTTTGTAAAGCAGGAGCATATAAACTACGAAACTCATGGGGTTCAGATGGATTCAACAGTGACATATACACAATCTACATCCAACTATAAAAAGCGAGCATTACAATATCCAAATAAGCCAGGCAAGCTCCACACCGAATATGACTCGGTGACTAAGGAAGACCACAAAGGGAAGCAAGCGCATTAACATCACCAATAGAGAAGCATTATTCAAAGGATCAGGAATTCCACAGAAAATATGTAAATATTTCCGCAGATTCTCGGTTCATCCTTTTCCAGAAAATTATAGTGCTGTATCACACACCAGTTCGAAACGCTGCAGCCACCATTATGGTTATGACCGGAGAGCCAAAGTCCGGCTAAATTCAGGATGGTGGTGGTGGTGGATTGGAGTTTAGGGGTGCGTCGACATCTAGGGTCATTTTGCGCCCAGAATCAGGAAGTACCTCAAATACCAGCCGCACTGGCTACATCAAAATCAGATGCACATAGTTTTTAAACCAACAAAAAAACCGTCGCTGCCCCGATTTGTTCTTGCGGCTATTCTGAAATCACCGCTCACTCCACGTGTTGATAGTTTATGGGAGCTCCTTCGAAATGTCTACCGAATCATATATCTTATCTCTTCTCAGATAAACAGAAAACGATCAGAACATCAGAGCACGGAGCCGGTAACGGCCACAAAACTGGCAGCACGCCAACGTGTTTTGTGCATCCAAAATACTTATAGCTTCCCTAATTAATTAAGCCAGGTGGTGTACACACAAATCCCTACTAGAAATTTGCGAATCTGAACATTGACGTCGCTCATATTTTAGGCCAGTCAGAGGTACATTGCATTAACCACTATTAATGGTGCCTTTAACAGGCTTAGAAGCTTTGCAACACCATTAATCTAATAGGGTTTTCGGGTCAAAAAATATTTTATGGTTCTTGTTTAGCTTCGTTATTTCACCATTATGGCTGTTTCCGACGAGTCACCGCGGCGAGGAGCAGACCGCAGACCAAGCCACACTGCACCAACACCAGCCACTGCACAGGTCTCTGCCAGACCGCTGTCGTCGCCGTCCGCCGACAGTGCCGGCACATACCGCAGGCCAGGTCAGCACGGTCAAGGCCGCGCATGACGCCACCTCACCCCACGGGCACGTGACCTCACGCGAGGTTTGGCGCGCCAACGTCGGAAATTTCCGCTGGCCATGCTCTGGCATGCCGGGCCGGCGCCGCTGTCCAAGCCCGATGTTTACCCTGGCACCGAGCGGCGGTGAGGCGGCGGACAGTGTACTCGCCATCAACAGCGCCGGCCACGGCCACGGCCGCGCGGTCGCCGCTGGCGGTACAGCTGTGACACAGACCGCTCCGGGAGTGGGGGCAGTGGCGCATCCAGGACCGACCATCGGGTCATCCCGAGGGCGATCGAGCGGCCCGTTGAACACGCCGCGCGTCAGCATGGGTCGCATTGAAGGACAGGAAATTGGGCGCTCCGGGGGGAGGTGGCGGAGGGCCGGGCAACTGGTGGGAGGGGGGGACCGAAGTGAAGAAGTGAAGGCTCTTTGTCTCTTCAAAATCCCCCTCCCCTCTTGGCCAAATCCAGGACCTGCCACCGAGTGAGGGGGAGGCTACCCCTTGCCTGCGGGAAAGGTTGCCCAGTACGGGCTTTCCGACCCACCGGGGCGGGCTTTCCCGCCCCAGTGCGGCAGAGGAAGCCCGCTCCATATAAAGTTCGGCCTCGGACTGACCGATTCTCGGGGATGCTGCAATTAACAGGCTGGCTGGCACGATGCCGGGTGGGGATGGATACAGGGGTTGATGACCTCACCTTGAAGTTCTGACGACGTGCTGGCAAGGCTATGGAGGACCACAAATCCACTGGTGTAAATTTTACATTATTTTGTTGCCTTCAGGTGTATGCATGTATGTGCACACACACACACACATACGCATTATATATATACATATTATTATTGTTATTATTATATATATATATATATATATATATATATATATATATATATATATATATATATATATACACGCATTGATTGCGGTGCAATTGCAAGATGAAATCGATGCGTCTCAAAGATCGCGGAAGGGAATTGGTTTGACCTTAAGGAATACACCAATGCGCGAGCGATGCCGGGTTTCTCGAAAGTGATTGGCAATAAAATATCCGGAATATTTTGTGTGAAGTACATATGTTCGCGAAGACCTTACAACAAAATTACCAAATCTGCCAGCTACCTGAAGAAAGATATTACCTCCACGACCTAATGCAATGCGGATAGATGGCACAATAATAGCATGATAACAAACCCGCTGAATGCCTCCGGAGAGAGGACGGCATCGCCTCCCCGTGATGCACCAATACGTTGCGCCTCCAAAAGGGTGTGGGGAATGTGCAAAAAAACGGCATTAGGAGACGTCGTTGTAGCGTCTTGTTGCAAAGGGTCAAATAATTTGGACAGATGATTTCAGGCGTTGCATTTGATAATTCAGAAGTGCGTTTTAACGATTCGGTGCGTCCAAGCACCCCTGAAATTAAGCACGCAAGTTTCATCACGCGAGTAGGCAGACTGTGCGAGGCCTACAGTCTGTGACACGGATGACCACTATCGAGTCTGCTGAGAAAAGTCGGGCTCACTGACTCGGGCAGCCGGACAGGTTTTCCACAGTCTGTTCTGTCCACTTCTCCAGCCGATGCTGACGCTGCTGTTGTTGCGATGCGTCAACGCTTTTGCAAGCCACCGATTCGTAGATGGGACGCGGAAGGACCTGCTGTTGGATTGACAACAGCTTCCAATGACATCCGGCTCAGCATCAGGCCTGGCCGACTGTAGCTGTGCAACATGTCGCGGTGTGTCTTGGGCAAACCTCTGTGGATGTTCCTGCGTGGCACCGGCAGCCCCCTGGCGCTGTACCAGTGTAACCCGGACCCAGTCAGCCCCCTGTTTGTGTCCTGCTTGTGTCTCCGTGTATCCTGGCCAGTGCCTTGCACGGGTATCCCCGCGTATCCCGGTCAGTCCTTTGCTTGCATCCCCGTGTATTCCTGCCAGTCACCTCTTTACGTTCCCGTGCATCCCCGTTAGTATTCGGTTCGCATCCCCGTATATCCGGGTCAGTCTTCTGTTTGCACACTCGTGCATTGCGGTCAAAACCAGGCTGTGTTCTGGTGTACCCCGAGCGGTGCTGTGTTTGTTCCCCTGTGGCAGTGGGCTGGAGCCACATGACCTACCAATTCTGAGCCGGTGGTGGCGCACGCGCACACATGTTCCCCGGCCTGAGCCAGTTGCCGGTCACCCACCATGATGGCGATGAAGTGTCGCGTGTTGAAGGGCAGCGGGCCGTCGCCCCGCATGATGAAGTGCTGCGTGCGCGCAAACACGGCCAGGTACTCGGCGTGGCAGCGCAGGTGTCGCAGCACGGGATCCTGCGCGATGGTGGCATCTCCGGCCGGGCCCACCTGGCGACACGGCGACATGGGGTCAGCTGTCGCAGGTGTCGCAACACGGGGTCCTGCGCTCTCCAGCCGGGCCCACCTGGCGACACGGCGACATGGGGTCAGCTGTCGCAGGTGTCGCAACACGGGGTCCTGCGCGATGGTCGCATCTCCAGCCGGGCCCACCTGGCGACACGGCGACATGGGGTCAGCTGTCGCAGGTGTCGCAGCACGGGGTTCTGCGCTCTCCAGCCAGGCCCACCTGGCGACATGCGGTCAGCTGTCAGCTGGAGTCGAGGTCACATGGAGGCGGCTGTCGACTGAGGATATGCGATGCTATCTGGGTCAGCTGGGGATACGGGGTAATGAGGTCAGTTGAAGGCATGGGCGATATGGGTGGTGGTGGTGGTGGTGGTGGTGGATTTGTGCTTTACGGTGCGTCGACTTCCTTGGTCATTTTGAGCCCGTATAACCCATGTTGGATCAGCTGTTTATGTTTGTTTGTTGGTTGGGTGGTTTACGACACATTTTGTGCACGATCACGGCTACTGCACGATGCGGCCCACGCCGCATGGGATCAGCTGAGGTCCACGACCTATGTTGACATGCTAGCTGGGGAGGGGAGGGATTCTCCATTGTTTTTCAAAGGCCCAATTAGCCGACCCGCACCAAATTCATCTTCGAGCATGTTTTGTCTCCTTCCCCAGTGAGGATTTCATAAAATATGCCCTGATGGCTCAGCTGGAGATATGGGCGCTGGGGTCGGGTGGAGAAACTACGATACAGGATCAGCTGAGACAAGGGGGTGCTGGGGATGTGGTGTCGGTTGGGGATATGGATGCTGGGATCAGGTGGAGACACCACGATACAGGATCAGCTGAGACAAGGGGATGCGGGATCAGCTGGGGACGTGGCACATACATTTCAGGGGCTCGAACAGTTGTTGAACCCATCAAAAGTGAACGGGAACTCTACGCTAGGCTTTCAATCATTCACTCGGACCCAAATGTCTAATAACATTCAAGAAAGTTGGGAGGAAGTTAATGTTTAAATATATTTGTTCCATGAAAATATCATATGTTGCTGGCGGTTAGGGGTTCTGGAAAGCGGGGGAGACATACCGGCTTACACCTCTATGTTCCCCAGGCTTACCCCAAACCTTTTAAAGAATCGGACCCCGGCCGTTCACCAGTTCGGCCACTACCGACACACGGGCATGCAGAGAGAGAAGATCTGGCGTTTACGCTGAGTCACCTTACCATATGTTCGACGTGCGATGAAGCTTCCTAATATTTATGGCGTCATGGCAACAAAACCTCACCTCGATTGGTTGACAGCTAGATTTACGAACAGAAAAACACAGAAGCAGCCAATTTCGAGGAGTGTGCCGCAGCGACTCCTGAGGACGTCCATCAAAGCGTCCGTTTTTCCACGATATGGATGGTTTGAACGCAAGTTTGTTGAGCCGCCCGGCCGCAGTCGAAGCTCCCGGAGACCATCGCTGTCACTCTGTATATGCTACAGGGGTTACAGGTCCCTTAATCATTTATTCCGTCCCTCAATCATCGATTTGCCCTTCCAGACTCGCGCTGAAGCTTAACCATTGAGCCTATTGGCGTACACCAGCTACAATTGGTTTTCGGGGTAGCCTTGGCCATCGAAGAGGTCATTCGGTCTCCTCCCCAACCAACTTCATAAAGTCGCGCCCATGCCGGAGAACACTTCATCCATTGCGCAACCGCACGATTTTGCCAGTCACCTTGGCACGTGGTCGTTGCCGGTCGTTACCATTTTTGGTGGATGAGAGAGTGAAGTTTTGTGTTGTCTGCCGCGAACGGGTGGTAAATGCTAATACTTTCAGTGGTGACGGTGAGGGGAATAGCTCCTCATCGTGTGGGTGTAGTTTTTCCATTGTATTTAGTGACATGCGAATTTATTTCAGGGATTTGTGTCTGAGTACGTGATGTGAAGCAAATCCTACCCAGTTCGAATCTGGAACGCAAAATGTCTGCAGAGATAACATCTCTGAAGAGGCGCTCTATTTCCCACTCTGGTAGCACACAGTGCCCCCTCCCCCTCCTCCTGCAGTAATTACATTCCAGCATGAAACCCTATTTGATTGACTCTTCAATGCATTCAGAGTATCTTTACCCTACAATGTTGATCAACACACCCAATGGCATCTTGTATGCTTTGCCCATGATCATAGACGCACCGAAAGAGTGGTCGGAGCCATAAGCCACGGCCCACTAGCGAAGAGAAAACAATATTTCATGTGCAGTATGAAAATAAATCATTCAACTACCTTTAACATTCATAGGATACTCCCCAAATGTCAGGATTTTTCCGCTCATCACATGTTGGGTATTGTCGAACCACTTCCATAGCAAAACTGTTTACGCCACTGATCGGTCAGGCCCCAAAATAACCAATATCCAGAATATTGGGTATCTAATAAAAGCATGACAGGAAAGAATAAATATTTGATTGCGATTTCTTCGTACCAGTGCCTGCCTCGCTGTTCTCGACTGTCTCATCCCCGTGTCGTGTGATGTCGGGCTGTCAACAGACAAGGATGACAGCGCTTTTTATAGACAAGCTAACTGTAGAGCTTAATACAGACAGGCTAAGATCATCAAGAATGAACATCAATATACCGACCGACAGATTGATGACAGCTATATTTGTCGGACAGCGCCTACGGGCGCTGACAAGTCCAGACTTGAACGAGCCCCATCACTGGGCAGCGCCCGCAGGCACTGGAATCGCCAGACCTTTCAGGTTGGCCGGTAAGTCAAGCCTCCTTCCCGGGATTCTAAGAATGTTTCCTCGAAAAACTGAGAAAAAAAACTTCTGATTGAAGGCGACAATACCTTGAGGTTGGGAGACTGCCCCCCCCCCCGTTGCACATACACCCCGTACCAACGCCTATGGCTGCAGGTCATCGCAGCCACAACACAGGTCACATGGGAGAATAGTGTTCAGCTAAGGTCTTCAGGTTGGCTCAGAACGCATCAAGTAGACTTCAGGTCGGTTTAGAACACATCAGTCGTCAAATTGCAGGTCACTGCTATCTAGTGTGAACGCTTGTCACACAATGGTGTAAAACATCACGAGATGAAGATGTTACCCGAAACCACAGGCAACACATCCCGAGATGGGATGTGCTGCCACTTAACCTAACCTAACCATCCCAACATGTCCCAGGGACATCTCTAAACATTCCTGGATTGGAGGAGTGGAAAATGGAGCCCGTGACACACCCAAGTTATCTATTTTTCGCCGAAACATGTAACAAGAACAACAAATAAGCTTTTCGAAATCTAGACACTTTATTAAGGTGCTACTCTGAAGCCATATGTGCACTCATGGCCAGATGCATGCATAAAATAACGTTTGGCATTTGGTATCCTAATAATTTAAGGTTTCTTGATTCGCACTAATCAGTAATCTGTTGCACCATATTATTTTTTGTAATCATGTTGCACTTTTTCGCATTTAAATCAATTATGCTCCGTCACGCATAGACACCATGTGCAGAGTGGATCATGCATTATTTAAATGACAAAAAGTATAAGTTTCTACTTTACGGTGGTGAAGTAGGTCTCCGAACAAATCGTCTCAGGCAGAGCAAATCGTCCCGCTATGGAGTCACAATGCGAACGACAACTCAACAAGACATCACTGGTAACGCAGGTCTGCAGACACAACCGAATCATGACCATGATTCCGGTGAGGGAAAGGTCGTGGCGTAGCCAGAGTATATCGTAAGTCACCATACAGTTCGCAGAGCTGTACTCACATCGTACAGCAGGCGGTCGTACGGCGGCTCCTCCATCACCACGCAGGCGCCCATCGTGGCCAGCGAGTCTGCCGAATCCGTGCGGACCGTCTCTGCCAGCGCCCCGGCACAGGGCGACACCTCCGGGTCCACGACCATCGCCACCGGCTCGACGCGACACGTCCTCACAGCTCGGCGCCCACGGACCGACTGGTGGCGCGCGCGGCTGCGCGCGGTCGGCCGGCCACCGTCCGGTCGGCACAGACCCGCCACCAGGAGCCGGACTGAGGCAGCGGCGACGGCGACCCGGCGCCACTGCCTGCTCCGGCCAGCCATCCGCCACAGTGGGTCCAGTCCGCACCGGTCAGCCTCTGTCACAGTGGGTCCAGACCGTACCGGCCAGGTGTCCACCACAGTGGGTCCAGTCCGCACCGGTCAGCCTCTGTCACAGTGGGTCCAGACCGTACCGGTCAGCCTCTGTCACAGTGGGTCCAGTCCGCACCGGTCAGCCTCTGTCACAGTGGGTCCAGACTGTACCGGCCAGCTGTCCGCCACAGTGGGTCCAGACCGTACCGGTCAGCCTCTGTCTCAGTGGGTCCAGACTGTACCGGCCAGGTGTCCGCCACAGTGGGTCCAGACCGACCGGCACCCTGTCCAGTGGGTCCAGACCGTACCGGTCAGCCTCTGTCACAGTGGGTCCAGACCGTACTGGTCAGCCTCTGTCACAGCGGGTCCAGACTGTACCGGCCAGGTGTCCGCCACAGTGGGTCCAGACCGTACCGGTCAGCCTCTGTCTCAGTGCCGGATACCTTACCGGTCAGCCTCTGTCACGTACAGGACACCTTACCGGTCAGCCTCTGTCACAGGCCCGACCGGCCAGCCATCCGCCACAGTGGTCCCCACCGGTCAGCCTCTGTCACAGTGGGTCCAGACTGTACCGGCCAGCTGTCCGCCACAGTGGGTCCAGACCGTACCGGTCAGCCTCTGTCTCAGTGCCGGATACCTTACCGGTCAGCCTCTGTCACAGTACAGGACACCTTACCGGTCAGCCTCTGTCACAGTACAGGACACCTTACCGGTCAGCCTCTGTCACAACCTCACAGCAATATGGTCAGCCTCTGTCACAGTTGGTCCAGACCGTACCGGTCAGCCTCTGTCACAGTGGGTCCAGACCGTACTGGTCAGCCTCTGTCACAGTTGGTCCAGACCGTACCGGTCAGCCTCTGTCACAGTGGGTCCAGACCGTACTGGTCAGCCTCTGTCACAGTGGGTCCAGACCGTACTGGTCAGCCTCTGTCACAGTGGGTCCAGACCGTACCGGTCAGCCTCTGTCTCAGTGCCGGATACCTTACCGGTCAGCCTCTGTCACAGTACAGGACACCTTACCAGTCAGCCTCTGTCACAGTACAGGACACCTTACCGGTCAGCCTCTGTCACAGTACAGGACACCTTACCGGTCAGCCTCTGTCACAGTGGGTCCAGACCGTACCGGTCAGCCTCTGTCACAGTGGGTCCAGACCGTACTGGTCAGCCTCTGTCAAAGTGGGTCCAGACCGTACTGGTCAGCCTCTGTCTCAGTGCCGGACACCTTGCTGGCCAGCCTCTGCGATAGTTCCCAGCACAGTACTGGCTAGCCCAGCAGCAGAATTTCGCAGCTAGTTGAAGGAAAGTGCATTGGAGGCATGTGCCACCTCCACATGGAAACTTGGTGCCACTCTGATTGAGACGAAGCGCTTCTGGCCCCCTCCCCCGCTCTATGGACGTCTCACTCAATAGTTATATTTTCTTCTTTTCCTGAGGGGATGGCCCAACGACTAAAGCGTGCACAAACTTTTGTGTAGTGAACATCTCAGAATGTCTCGTCCGATCTAGTGTATTTTTGGTTGTTCAGCGGGTGGGGACCAGGCCCCGCCATTCCCTTGGCTTCACCCTTGATGCATGCAACTAAGCCGGTCACGATTGGTCCTGCAACCACTTGGAATCAAGCCCTTTGCAAACGACCTTCATTGGCATTTGCTCATTCATCTTGTTCAAAGTAAAAATATCAAAGGTGTCGAAATCGGCAGATAGTAATCAGCCCCCGGCTCAAATTTGTTTGTACTTCTCTGGGAAAAAAATAGAACAAATTGTCCAGAGTCTTTAAGTGGGATGACCGAAATCCCATTTTTTAGTGGGTTGGGTACGGCGGTAAGTTAACCGGATGTTCCTGAGAATCGACCACTTTTTACGACAAATCCGATTGGTTGCGATGTGCCATGGTGCATGGTGATGTGCCACGCTATGGCGACGACCCAGCTGTGACACGTGGCGTCACGTCCCGGTCACGTGATCGTCACGTCAGGTCACGTGATCATCACGCCCGTCTGCAGCGCGCAGTGAGTCACCGCCCCGAGCTGGGGGACACGAACACGGTGCGTCACGTCTGTGCAGGTGCATGCATGCAAACGTCCACCGCACATGGGATGAGTAACACATGGGTGGGGTGGTATTTAATGTGCGGTGTGCGATCAGTTTGGAAAGAAATGCGTTGGTCTGCCCACTTCATGCTTATTTATAATGGAGTTAACATCGACATAAAATATTATATCCATGGATGTCGTCAGACATGAAAGTGTTAAGCATACACGAATGCACTGTAGAAAAACGTTTCCAGCACCAAAAGAAAAAGGCAAATAGATGCCACAGCAATCCAAAAGCGCAATGCTTGCCACCTTACGCAATGCTTGCCTGTACGATAATCAGCGCACCACTATGATATGCATTCCAGGCCCTTTAACACGACGTCGTAAAATGTACATCGTATGCAAGCAACTTCATGGAGTATTTCTTAACATTGTGTATTTCAGACACAGTCTAAACTTTTATTGGCAAGGCTTATCGATGTTGCTCGAATATGTCAAGCCTTTGTCATCGACGCGCGATGTAAAAAAGCGCGACCGGATCGTCTTCAGTAGCAGATGCCAATGGTTACGTCTGAGCGAAGCCCCGCCCACGGGTGACTGAATGCCCGCCGGCAGTGCTGGTGACCCGAGCCGGGTCAGTGGTGCCAGAGTGCCCGAGGCCGACCACCCGAGCGTCAGTAGGCGGAGCCTACAGATTGCTGGCAGGCAACCTCAACACAGAACACAGAGTCGCTCGGAATGGCGAGTCAACGAGATCCTTTAATTTTGCTATAGAATCAAAATACCTATGAGAACAAAAGTACCGGCTGTACTTTGAATCACCATAAACAAAACATCATTAATGCAAGATGTGTCTGTTAAGACTTATTCCACAAGTAAATAAGAACTGCGTTCCGTGAGTTTAAAAGTATAGCAGGTTGCGTTCGCTGTATTAGTGCCCGAGCGAGGGCAGACGTTGAGAGGGCGGTGTTGTTCATTGTGGCTGCTTGTGTGAATGCAACACACCTCCGTATAGCAATCCCACCCTCTGCCGAATGAAGCTCACTCGGCGACCGACTGCTATACGACGTCCATCGCGCACTGTAGAGACGGGGAGTGGGAGAAAACATTCAAATCTTGAACAGAGATTTGAACTATTCTGTCTCGGATGGAAATTGACAAAAACTCGACGTGGAGTGAACATGTCCAGCCCTAGGTGCAGAACATATATCCTAAAACGCTGTAAATAAAACCACACTGCCGAAGCGTGACAGTTGAATCCAGCCGAGTTCCAAATGATAACTTTTTTCTTTGTTCATACACGATAGTAGACTCACTCGGGCTTTGTTCTGGCTAGTATGAGAAGTGATCCCTGCAAACGGGGCGCTTAAACGCAGGCATGTACGGGTAAGATATATATGTATATATATATATATATATATATATATATATATATATATATATATATATATATATATATATATCTGCATTGATGATCTGGATGCGTCCCTCTTGATCTCGAAGCAGAAGGGGCATGTAAATCCCGGGCTGTTTGTATAACATAACGCCACATACTTCAGGCTGTGCAAATGTTTCCTTCCTACCGTGTCTGGCGAGCTTGGTGCTCAAAATCGGCTGTGTTGTGTGTAGATGCGGCCAACCAGGTAGAAATGGACTCCATCAGTGAATGAAACGGCATCCAAGAACAGCTCGGATGACGACACTGTTCCAATTATTTACTTGCAGAAGTTGATCCTGCCTTCGCTGCATCATTCTTGGAAAGTTATTGCCTCATCCAAAACTTGCATGGATGCGGTTCCAGCTCATAGCTTACATGGCTTACATAGCCTACAGACACGATATCTGTTGGATGTGCTGTCATTTCATGCAATCAAGTTACTAATATCTCTCTTAACACCATCTTTGCATCGATTTGAAAGGTTAACAGGTCTTTGTGTGCCAACCTGCATGTATACATATATATATATATATATATATATACACTCAAAGATTTGGTGTGTAGTTTGTGAAGGCAACAATGCCACCATCATACCATACCTGGCACACACATGCCATGTAACAAGCCACCATACACATATGGCGCGGTGGCTGGCACGATAGTGGCACGACCGTGGCACACCAGTGGCACGACCGTGGCACATCAGTAGCACGACAGTGACACACCAGTGGCACGACAATGGCACGACAATGGCACACCATGGCACGACAATGACACACCAATGGCACGACAGTGACACACTAGTGGCACGACAGTGGCACACCATGGCACGACAGTGACACGCCATGGCACGACACGGCCGGACGTGCCACCGTCCGGATAGGTCGTTGGCCGACGGCGGGGCCGGCCGGCTGCAGCTGTGCGGCCGGCCGGTGCCGAGCTGCACCGTGTCTCCCCCCGAGCGGCGGGCGCTGTTGCTAACCGCGCCGCGAACAATGGCCCGCGCCCGTCAACACGGCCGGCACCGGCACACCCGCAACCGCCGCCGGCCGGCCGGCCAGCCGGCAACAAAGCGGCCGCGCCGAGGGAGAGACGGCACAGAGGCACGCACACCTGTCGGCCGGCCAGCCGCCTCCCCCGGCCACCGGCCGCGGCCCGCTGTCGGCCGGCGGCCGGGGTCGGCCCGCAGACCGGCACAGAGAGATCACAGCTTCGGGAGCAGCACAGGCCGCGCTGTGTTGGTGGGGTGATGCTACATGGCCCACCCTGAATACCGGAATATGGGATGGAGGTTGTAGTTGCTATAACCATGGGTGTAACCGTTTAGGGGGTTGGGGGACATGTCCCCAAGTTCTGAAAAGTGGCGATTTGTCCCCTCCCCCAATGTTTTCCTTGTCCCCCCAAGACTCGCCACCTGAGTACCATCGCCGCAAAATTATATTAAGTATTTATAGAGTCAAAATATATAAGAAAGAGAATCAACAAAAGTACCAAAAACCGATATAGCCAATAAACGAGCTGCACAAGCTATATGTCGTGACAAAATCTTCGAATACTAAATCAGCAAACGTTAGAAATCTTTGCTTACAGGTCATTCTTGAATAACATGAACCTTGACGATCTTCTGTTTTCGCTTCGGTGGAACATTGTGCTCTGCTACGGAAAACATATGCATTATCGCAAGGCTTTTACGTTTTAGGTTGCATTCCTCTGCTCATATTGATATATCTTGAACAAATGCGACTCTGGGCGTCTTAGAGTATCTTCAAGACCACTGAGGAAAGTAATTGGCAGCCGTAAGCACGTACGTCAGGTTAACGTCGCATTCGCATTCGTATTCAGCAACGAGTTCGCCAGAGGCGTATTCGTATTGGCATCGGTATTCAGTGACGGGTTTATGATCGTTCGAATCAATTAACACTGAGCACATTGGAAGGAACTACATAGGTCTAGCATTACCACTTTAACGGTCAAGGTTCAACGTAAGCCAGTTTCTTCGGTCGCCTCCTTTTTTTACCCAAACCTTCCCAAATCTCGTAATAAGTAATAGCCTATGATGAATCATACTGCAACATTTCAAGTTGGTACATGTCAAGGTCAAACTTCTAGGTTAAAGGTTAGTTTCATTTATTAGATGGCGATATTCAAGCGATATCGACTGAAGGCGAGATTCGGTTGCTATCGCTTCAATTTCCATCAAATGAGCGTCATTCGACATGGCTTGCTGTGCAGCATCAGAAAGCTAAGCAACCAAATTATATTTCGAGGACAAAGGCCAAGCTGATACTTCGGTCGCCAATTTCTTCGTTTTCTCTCAAAATTATCCAAATTTTATATCCAGCAATAACCTGTGGTGAACACTCGAGTAACATTTTGAATCGGAACACGTCAAGGTTCCCTAGAAAAAATTCCATTAGAAACCATTAGGAACCATTAGGATTTTCCTGATGGTTTCAATGGTCCCTAATGGTTTGACTGTTTCCTAATGGAATTTACCTGATGGTGTAGTGATCCCAATGGTCCTAATGGTATTCCGACCAGACCGATCGGAGTTTCCATTCGGAATCTGGTGGTTGGTCGCTTTCCTAGTGGAAAAAATATTCTGAATGGTTTTGATGGCAGTCTTTAGACATACATAGATTGCCGTGAAATTTGTTTCATGCTTCCTCGGAAAATCTCACAGGACCTACGTGCTAGCCGATCTAGGGGATAGAGACACGGGGGCCATGGCCCTCCCCCTCCAAGCGACATGAAGGGGGACCAAAATATCTCCCACCACAAAATTTTAAACTTTAAAAAGATTTGCTTAGGGGATGATGATGACAAAATACACAACAATGTGATGAACTTAGTCGGGATCGGCGAATTCGCTTCTCAGAATGAATGCATTCAAAGTTCACCTGGCGAACTATAACCCGCGCCGTCTCGCGGGGAGGGGGTGGGGGTGGTCTTGAAACCCCTCAGGTTTTTCGCGGATAGTGAAAGAATTCATTGTCGCGGCAACGCGCCGAAATTTGGCATACCCTTTTCCACATCAATTGGGCATGTTGTGTCAAGCTTTTGAAGTCAGGTCATCTAGGGTCAACGAGTTAGTCTAGGTCAAGTGAGGTCACCTAAAAAATGTTCAACCAATCGTCAAGCTTTAACTGGTGCAGATATTTGAATGAAACTTTCTGCGTTTGCTTATTTTTGGACTTAGGGAACTATTAAGACTATTAACTATTAAGGTACCATTATGACCATTAGGTACCATCAGACCATTTTGGACCACTAGGTACCATTAGGACCACTAGGCACCATTAGAACCACTAGGTACCATCAGGACCATTAGGTACCATCAGGACCATTAGGTACCATCAGGACCATTAGGTACCATCAGGACCATTAGGTACCATCAGGACCATTAGGTACCATCAAGACCATTAGGTACCATCAATACCATTAGGTACCATCAGGACCATTAGGAATATAATCAAATAATAAATTTACTTTAAATACAGGTTTGAAATAATTCGAAGAATTTAATTTAATTTAAATAATTCAAATACATTATATCTATGCTAGGATATTTCATTATCAGGCGAAAAGTGGTTTTACGGAACCGCCTATCTTCACATATCCATCTCTATTGCGCATATATTTATCCATCACTAGCATGCCAATTTCCTCTAGTGGCGGTTTGTGCGTTTGCTGTTGGAGGTTCGCTAGATAACTATTCTAAGCTTGGCGATTTAGTTGCAAACAAAAAATAGGTAATTTCTTTGTGTTTTTGTCAAGCCCACTGCTATCGGAAGCGATGGCGCCCGCAGGCTGCTAGCTCCATGAGCAAAGAATTAGTATAACTATGTGGTCAGACTTTCATATTTCAGTACAGAAAGGTCCATTGCTCATGAATACTGCCATCTTCTTTATTTACTCTCTGAACAGGATGCTGTGGACGTCCAAAGGTAGGTGTTCAGTAAACTGTATATGTTTAGATGCCCCCACTTCCACCTTGGGGAAAGGGGTCCTGAACAGTTCTGTTTACTGAACACCTACCTTTTGTATGTCTCCCGCATCACGTTTGGTGCATAAAGCACAAGATGGTGGTGTTTGTAAGCAATCCACCTTTGTCTAGCAAAATACAAGGCACTGATCACGTCAAAGGTGACTATGAGATGCATTCAAAAGACCAAGCAAAATATTTTCCACTTTACAATTGCATCAAGCTTTTTGTGACAATTTAAATATGTACCCTAAAGTAAGATGTATGTGAGATATGATTAGATATTCCTTGATTCTCCTACTGTATGCCATCTATGCTAGCTTCATTGAGTGGACATATCACAAGGATGCTGTGACTATTGTGGTGTATTCTGCTAAAATTTTGTTTTCAATGTTCCTTTCTGCACATCAGCATACAAGTTCCTTTTTGTGTGTTGGGTATTTTTACAGAATCTAGATGCATCATTGCTGTTGCAGTAGTGAAAAGCGTGATAATCATGAGTACTGGGTATATAGCCAGAGCTGTTGGTGCACCAAAAACCTTAATAGCTCACTAATCTGCATGATTGTGATCATTTGTGTATATTCTGCAGCAGTAGCTCCAGCCTGACGAGACTGATCAGTCGGCCAAAAGGTGCTAGGCTGCCTCTGATGAAGGTATCTTTGGTGGCACCTCTGTACTTCCAGATGATATCCATCAACCACTGGAAAAACAAGCCAAGTAAGTATATTTAATTAAAATAAAAAATTCGGGTATTTAACCCGTAGTGGTTTCACAGGATCAGCAGGTACTAAGGAATGTGTGAACACAGTTCACCAATGGTAAGTTGTGATGCTTCTTAAATATGCTTGCAATGAAGAAGTTCAGATATGCTCCAAATATACAACTGGATGGAGAATAGATCATTGTGTTTCATCCTGATACCATTTTCCTCTCAAAATATGACTTCAGTACAATAATCATTTCATTTCTACACGACGTATTTGAACTTTCATCTGGCTTAGACACCAATATATATAATTCATGTACAGTATTTCCTGAAGGTAAGTAGAGAAAACTGACTATAATTTGTTGGTCACTAGCAAATGTAGCCAGCTGATTGTGCTTGCCGCAGCCATGTAAAGTGTTAAATTACACTTTATCAGTGTACAGTGTGCGTGTTGTGTATGTCGATTCATAGCCGTCCACATAACTCAAGAGAGAGATGCTGATTGATGGGGTAGTCATATTTTTTGGATGGATGGAAGTTGTTAATTTGGGGGCATCGCTAAGTTGTATCGAAGCAAGGACCCCAGAATCAAGGGAAATTAGCAATAACCCATCAAAATATATAGCACTTGTATGGTTGTGAGGAAGGATGTTTGATTACTTTCACCTTTAATTCTAATTTCTCCTAGAAGTTTCAATCCTCACTATCCCATGTCTTCAAATGATACTAGGTCCTTTATCGCAATTGCATTACTAATGTGTATCTAATAGGTACTGGGCGCCAAATGACCCTGCTGTCGTGGCATCCCTAAACCCAAATAATCAATTTCTGATAGGTACAAGAAGTTCAGACTCCTGCAGAAAGAGATGGCAAAGCAGAATGAGGAGGTTACTCAGCTGAAGCAGCAGGTCACCCTCCTCGAGAGCAACAAAGAGGCTCTTCAGGATTATGCCAAGCAGCTGCAGGAGCTGAACCATGCATTCCAGCACGAAGTGCCCGATGCTGTTCAAGGACAAGGTGAGAATGAATCAAGACCCAACAAACCCAGAGTACTATTTGAAGACAAGATCAGTCCGTAAGCAAGTCATAAGTTCATATCTCCCCAAATGTCTGCCCGCTGTTCCATTCATTTCCTGTTCGAGTCTCCCCGAACCTCTACGCTCTTCTTCCCCACTGTAGATTAATGGAATAGTCCCGTGGTCCCATTTACAGATGGCGCGTTGGCCCTTTTCACATTTCATTTGTTTATAGGCTATATATATGTTAGTGTTTTTGTTTTTGTTAGTTCCAACGTGGGTGCAGTCATGGTTTTATTCCTTACTGTGATCGCCCTTGTAAACGTTATAAAGCAAACACCCTGGATTAACAACACTTAATTGCGTATGCATTAATGGCCGTACAGTTTATATATCATATTATATTTCAGGCGAACTGTTTTCCACAGATGAACTAAAAAGAGACCTGCAACCGACCAGGAGCTCGGCTGACTACATAGCGCTTATGGGACGACAGGTGTCCAGGTTCCTGAATAAAAAACACGACCTGCGCAGAAAACCAAAGTATCCTGCTGCACCAGAAATGCAGAAAGAAGCTGAGCCACGGTCACTCCGCTTCTCGCGCCGAACAGTCGTGCCACATGCCTTGATTTTGGCCTGGTTGTGATAGGAAAAGACCGCAATTTATGCCATCCATCCGTATGTTGTGGAATATATCGTTCGAAGCTGGTAGAACTTTACCGTGCTGTGCGCAGAACTTTGGCACTGTTCGATTCCGTAGCTGACTCCCATACTGATGATTTCAAAAGTATGGCTACTGCGTGAACCCCTATCAATAAGTATGAAAGCAAAACCCAACACTTCCAGTAGTTGTCATTGATTTATGGACCTGATTAAACGCCCGATTTTAAAGTCGTGCATTGTATCAGACGGCGCAGTGTTGAGAAATGTTTACTTATATGTATGTGTGTGTGCAACAGCTACGACAAAACGCTGCAAGAGTCATAGCGTTGCGTGTTGCCTTTAGGCATGAAATACAAGGGAATTCGTACCACGATTGATACAGCGAGGGTAAACATCCAAAAAACTGTTCCCAATATCAGTATATATTTCTGCTAGAAAGCCCACCATTCAGACCACTAGAAACCACCAGGGAATATTTGGATCATGAGGGTCCCTTAGGATTACAGGAATCATCAGGAAACCACTAGGTACCATTAGAACCATTAGATACCATCAGGACCATTAGGTACCATCAGGACCATTAGGTACCATTAGAACCATCAGGACCACTAGGAACCATCAGGACCATTAGGTACCATTAGGACCATTAGGTACCATTAGGACCATTAGGTACCATTAGGACCATTAGGTACCATCAGGACCATTAGACCATTCGGAATGTTCCAATTTCCAAGGGGCAAGACCATTAGGAAATTCCTAATGGAATTTTTCTAGGGCAAAGGTTTCATTGGGTTTTTCGATGTTATGGCGTTGAGTCACTATGACTTCAAATTGCAGAAAATATATGTAATTCGTGTTTTGTTATTCGTCTTGTCTTATTGTACGGTTTCAGAAAGTTGATATTTTGAAATAACCTGGATGGGTCAACATTCAAGCTGATTCCTTTAGTCGCGTCACATTTTTTTTGTCGTTTTTCGCCCAAGCCTATCCAGCTTCATTTCAAACCGTGACATGTCGAGGTCAAAGGTTTGATTGAGTTCTTCGATCCCATCGCGTGTCATCGATATGGCTTCAATTTGCAGAAAATGCATGTCATTCGTGACAACGAATGGACAATCGTGAAAATAGATGTCGAGTGACAGCCCATGGTGGACCCTAGAGCAACATTTTCAAACCTGGATATGCCAAAGTCAAACCTGATGGTCAAATGCTAGTTTGGATTATTCGAAGTCCTCGCGATTCGTCGGTATGGGTGGAATTTGCACCAAGTGGGTGTCATTCGACTTGACTTGTGCCGTATTATAATGGTATCAAATATAACTAATGTCCAAGGTCAAAGGTCACACCGATTTCTTTGGTCGCCTCGCATTTTTTTCTTCGCCCTCACCTACCAACATCTTGTATAAAACAATAGCTCGTGGTGGACCTCGAGTAACATCTCAAACGGGGACATGTCAATGTCAAACCACAAGACCGAAGGCTAGTTTAAATTGTTCGAAGTCATCGCGCCTCGTTGCTGTCTTCATCTATCAACAAGTGAAGTCATTCGATGTGCGTATGGTGCTCTAGCAAATTGTTCAGAAATCGCATTAATTTTCAAAGTCAAAGATCTGATTCATTTCTTCGATCGTCCCGCGTTTCTTCGTTTTCTCCCACAGCTACCCATGCTTGGCATCAAGAGAAAGCCCGTGGGCAACCCTGGAGGAATATTGAACTCGGAACATGTCAGATCATGCCTCAAGGTCAAAGGTCCGTTTAATTTTCAGAGTCCTCGCGTTTCGTGGCTATGGCCTCAATTTGCATTATGTGGGTGGCATTCGACGTAACCTGCCGCAAGGTATCAGAATGCTGAGATGTCTAAATAATTTCAATTTTAGGTCTGGCGTGTGTACAATGATTGAATGTAAAAGGAACAGGAGGTTCAAATCTTTCTTTACAGCCGTTGTGACAGCAAGCACTCGTATCCTATATGACTAGGGGTCTCCCAAGAAATCCGTCATAATCTGATCGGACGGTGCTCCCATCGCTGGTTTTTAATTTGCACTGCCACATTGCTGTTCCGGACATATAAAATATTATAACTTTTTAAATTTGCACTTTCTTCATTATGGTTCAACGGAAGTTGCCAATTTTTCAAGAGAAGGCATTTGTGAGTGAGCACAATTTTATAACTAGCCACAGTTCATAACCGCGAGAGAGCAATGTTGTAATGAGGGGTATATCCAGGAATTATCATGGGGGCACTTGTCTAGAAGGGCGTCATTTCTTTGGAGCGGCACCACTGCGAAAGCACCTGGAGGGACGCCTCTGAATGCAAAATTCGAGGGGGCGGGTTGCACTCGGACCTTCCTAAAAGTGCTCTTTTTCCTTTCGGCCTTTTTATTTCATAGGGGCACATCCGGCTGTAATATATCGCAAGGGTACACTGGAACCTTTTCATAGGGACGCATTTTCCTGGCCTGGGGGACGCCACCTTCCATATGAGGGTACATGCCCTCGGTGCCATACGCTTTATCCACCCTAGTTATCATTGCATCGAAATTTGTGCCAGGAAAACTGGAAAGCATGGGAAGGATAATTGTAGATCCATGTTTTCTACCATAAAACCATCGTCTAATATTGAATGTTTTTCCTGCTACAAGATGCAACGTTTAATCCGCGCCGTCTTTCCGGTCAAATCCTCCCACCCCTTTCAGGGAGGGGGTGGCGGTTGAAGAACCCCCTCTAAAATCAAAACTAAGCATCGCACGAAAACGAAAGAGGTGTCATCGGAAAGCGCTCGACGAATAGGGTCCGGGTCCACCCTCCAAAACAATTTTCCCCAAAAGTGACGTCACCCAGGGGGCTAGATTTTCAGGACTTTTCACGACTTACATTATGTTTTTGACTCTGGGAGTTCATTTTGGGGGATTTATGAAAACAAAATGATTTGGAATGAGAAGAGTATAGCGAAATCGACCAGGGCTATAATTTTGTTTGGCCCCCATTTAATTTCAAACTTTTGAGTATTCAAGTTCTCTTTAATTTTCCTTTTCCAATGGGTAGAGCAGACCGAGAAACGTTGTTGGAAGTCAACTTGCCCTAATAAAAATGCTTACTTTACCCAGAATCTTCTATTTGAACTGCAATTTGATAAATACGCAAAATGTGTACTCAAAAACGAAAAAAAAGAGAAAAATTGTACTCATACGTTTTGTTGCATCCGTAGAGATAAGCAAACGCTGAAAGTTCCATCAAAATATCTGTATCCGTTAAAGCGTGACGACTGGTTGAACTTTTTGGCGGTGACCTCACTTGACCTTGACTAACTCGTTAACCCTAGATGACCTGACTTAACCATTTTGAATCAGCATGCCAAATTTACGTGGGAAAAGGTATGCCAAATTTGGAAGCGCTGCCGTGCGCCGTTCGTCCGCTATCCGCGAAAATCCTGAAGGGGCGGTTGAAGACCCCCCCCCCCCCGAGACGGGACGGGTTAACATACTTATAGCAGCACTCTATCATGATCGTGAAATTGCGTTCAGCGCACACGACATAAAGCTATGATGTTTATAGGCAGTGGTAAGTAGTGAAACTTGGTAATTTTGACATCCTTTAAAAAATATCATTTTTAACAATTGCAATTCTGAAAAATTGAAATACATTGGAATTGAATTGGAGTGGCGGAATTTCAAGGATTTTTTTCGGGGGGCAGACCCCTCTATCCTATTCAAACTTACCGCGTCCCTGATTTGATCCCCTACCCCAATTTCGAATCCGTGGTTACACCAATGGCTATAACCAATATGAATGACTTTAGAGAAACGCCAAGGTCAGACGCAGCCCCCTCCGAGATGCTAATGTTTCGTTTTCTTAAGTCAAATTGTACCCAATGCCATCGCCTGCCAACAGGTCTTCGAGAATTTCCGGGAGCGACACCTCATCTTGCATATTGTTTCTCATTTTTTGGTTTTTCATTCGCACGAGGGTCTTCGAATGTTCTCTGGAACGGGGAATCTGCACTTCCCTTAAACGATGCAATTTAACAATAGCCCCTCTATATTGACTAAAAAATGGCTTCAACCGTGGCTTGCACCCATGGGTGTAACCACGGTTTCCAAACGGGGGTGGACAAACCAAGAACGAGTTAAAATTATGCTACCAACTCCGTGTAGAGTGAATTTTACCGTTAGCAACGTCCAAATGGACGTTTTGTTGATTTTAGCACGTGATCTCTGAAGGAATTTGGCGTGCATGATATTTATTTTATTTGAGTTTGCCCGTCACTTATTCACTTTTATCGATACGCAAGTGTTCATGGTGTTAGGCAAAGGGGCAGATCTAGAGTAGCCACAATACCCCGCTTGCTTCATCTCTAAGAGGCCGATTTTTGCTGACATTCTGCACAAATATGGCACTTTCCCGAAATCAGTGACTATTATATTACATGCATGTTGTCTAAGCAAACACCCCGAGCATTCGCTATTGAAATCTGATGCTTAAAAATCGAAGGAGTGTGTTTTTTTCCTCCTACAAAATCAAGTTTCTGAATCCGGTCCTGATCAGGGAAATTGTTGCCTAAGCGGAACGGCACCGCAACACACTGACCTGGAAATGAGCTTGGTACCCGTTATCTTTTCCTTTTCCATGAACTCATTGATGTCTAAACATGGTATCCTGCGGTAAGGGCCTCATCAACCAAAGAGTTCCTTGCGGAAGCGGCCGCAACTAAGATCAGCTGCTAATCTAGAGGAAATCCGGCAATCAGGAAATCTTTCACCGACGGTGCCGTATCCATCGCTGTTACCCCTCGGTTGATATCCAAGATTCATTCAAGATCCCGAGTTACGAGTGTAAAATCATTCAAAATATCTATAAGGTGCACTTGAGTTCAGTAGGATGTTCTGACGTCATAATCTTTCTAATCGACTTTTTCCTGCATTGTCTTACCTTTGATATATGGCTTGCACTACATAGTCAACATCCACAGGTTTTACGCGATTCATCAAAAGGTAAAATTTGGAAAACAGGTTGTCCCCGCAATTTGCCCACTCAGAACATGTTCCCCTTCAGAAAATTGTTATCCTTCTCTTCTTGGATATTTGAATGGCGCTGTTTGATAATTAGACATAAAGACATAAAAGATTTGTGCGACTATGAGCCACAAGGGCCCTTCTTGGTTGCACTCTGTACACTGAACCAGTTGCCCACTAAATCTGTCTATCAGCCCTCCCTGTAATACTGAAAAGCAAGCCCTCTATTCTTATAATCATTGTCCATGCTGTTTTTAAAGGTGTTCAATGTGCTGCTACTGACAATGTTTTCTGGCAGCTGGTTCCAGTGTTCTACTACCGTGTTGATGAAGAAAGCCTGCCTTAACCTTGTTCTGCTATGGTGAACTTCAATTTTGAGTTTATGACCTCTAATTGCATCATTTCTGTTGAATTCAAACATTTCCCCAAGGTATCCCCTCTCCAGACCATGAACAAATTTAAAGACCTCGATGAGATCTCCTCTCAGCCTTCTATATCTAAGTGAAAACATATTCAATTTCTTCAATCTTTCCTCATATGCCAGGTTGCTTATGCCATTAACCATTTTTGTAGCCCTCTTTTGTACTCTCTAAAAGCCAACAATATTTTTCATAGCTAGGAGACCAAGCTTGGATGCAGTATTCCAAATGTGGCCTGACATATACACAGTAAAGCTTCCTGATGACTTCCTCACTTCTGTATGATACTTTCCTATTTATTGCCCCAAGCATTCTCAGTGCCTTTTTCCTGGCTTCCTTGGTCTGTTCTGATGCCCCCTATTTTGTGTTTAGAATAACACCTAAATCCTTCTGTTGAGTCACTGATAGCACTTGACCACCCATCAAGTATGGAGCCTTCATATGCTGCTTACCTACATGCATGATTTTGCACTTATCAATTACTAAGCTTGCTGTTGTTTGTATCATATGTTTTTATGTTAAGCAAACTGGTAGATCATTGTTCACCTATACATAAGAAAACACTAATTCCAGATTGCAAAGCATGTCAATAGTCAGTGTTACACAGCATGATTTTCCTCGCAGGTCCCAGGTAAGAGACCTGGAATGAGATAGAGGGAGAAGACCTGGCATAATGATCTGCATACACTAAAAGTGACCACTAAATATAATTATTACATCAGTTTTAATAACAAAATAGGTTTTACAGTTCATGATGCTAAAGTAAGTAAAATTAAACTTACAAATATCAGTAAATTGCAATACACTTTCTGATTTGCATGGAGACTACACTCAGCTCTACTGTGTATGGCAGACAATGATTGAATGCCAGAGAGCAAATTGACACTATGGATAAATTAGCGAAGGATGCGGTTGTAAGCCAACTTCCTGAGCAATGGCAGACAAAAGTATACTTAATCAATGTCAACCAAGTTTATCAATCCATACCTAATACTTCCAACATGCTCACACTGCACAACTAGTAAATATTAACAACACACCCTATGAGTAGAATGCACACACACACAGACCAACTTGCTACTTGCCATCTATTGGGATATAGGTTTTGGAATATACAATGGTTTATATAAAATTATACTAAAGAGATTCATAAAAAATTGTTTAATTCACACCATCAAGTACAATGTTTTCAAGTGAAAAGCCAATAGAATGGATTGAAACCAATTCTTGTGAATGTTTATGCTTTTTGATGCAATTTTTAAGTTCATGTCTGGAATATTTAGCTGAAGGAAGGGATAACCTGGAAGGCTCAAAGGCTAGTAGACATGGGAGCAAATTGCAGCTATAAAACCAGCTAATGTATCAGCTGGACTTGTAAAGGCTTGCATAGCAATTCTCATAAATTTTCATATTCTGGAAGGTAGGGGATGAGGCAGGTATTTTGACATTCTTTAGAAAAAAAAAGTTTTAGAAACTCACCAAATGCAAATTTTGGTGGCTGCTGATGCAAATTTTTCAGACCTGTTTCGAATGATGTGATCTGGACTGGATAGGTTTCCTTGAACTAGTGGATACCATTTATGGATAACAACCAACTCATGCTGATTATTCATTGATGTTATGATACAATTTTTTACTTTTACTTTAGAAAAAGAAGAATTAGAAAAAAGGATGATTAGGACAGCACCCTGGCCACATAACATATGTATTGTAGGTAACCTCAGATGTTATGTACCATGTGAATGGTGTATAGGCGGAGTGTAAGATATATAACTGTGTGATATAATCTAATCTAACCTAACAGGAAAACCAGAATTGTCTGATTTTTGGCCATGTCATGATGACATGTGACATTGACAATGCTGTCTTTATTGATAACTCCCAATGTTGAGAGAAGAGTGCTTGGTCACTCTGAGCTGCAAGTATTCCTCCTGAGGAATTAATGTCAAATTAAGGCAGAAGCATAAGGTTTTTGGAGTACAAGAGTATTAAATCTAGTGCATGAAGTGTTGAATTTCTTCTATATCACAACTGTGACACACAAGGTACTGATAATTATATGCAATGGGTTATATTTATGGAGCAAAGATTATGATAGTGAATTTCTTTGGCAACTGAAAAGTAATCATTTGTTGAGAAAATATGTGATGGCATGTCTCACTGAAATAAAAAAGCATTGCATTTTAAAAAATCACAAAATTAAACATTCACTTTGATTTCAGATTTACCCTTTCCTTTCACTCTTGATTTCTGTTATTGCCCTAAAGACTTCCAAATCATCTGCAAGTTTCAAAACCTTACTGCTTAGGTCACCTTCAATGTTATTTACAAATATAATGAACAGTGGTGGCCCCAGTACTGACACCTGGGGGACTCCACTATAAACATTTTGCCGTGATGTCTTTGTACCATTTAGCATCACTCTTTGTTGCCTATCTGAAAGCCACAATTCTATCCATTTTAAGATGCTACCTGCAATACCATGGGCCTGAAGCTGCATCATTAGCCATGTATGGGGTGGGGTACCTTGTCAAAAACCTTACTAAAGTCAAGATATGCTACATCAACCTGATTTCCCTGATCAAATTGTTCTGTGGTGAAGTTCAAAAAGACCAAGATTTGTGAGGCATGATCACCTTTTCATAAACCCATGTTGAGTATCTTGAATCAATCTGTTTCCCTCCAGTTAACTAACTATTATATCCTTGATAATTGATTTGAGTGCCTTGCAGACTAGGGATGTGAGACTTACTGGCCTGTGGTTTTCAACTTTCCCTCCTCTGGTTTTTTGCTTCACAGTGTCCCTAGCTTTTTGATACACCTTTAGATTTACAATATTTGAAGCTTCCTTAGGCACTCTAAATTTCTTAGCCTTAATTGCTTTTATCAAGTCTGGTGTGAGCCATGCTGGCTTTCCTATTCTTCTTTTGCATCTTTGCTTTTGGGGGACATGTCTAATCTGAATTTCCTTCAAGTATGATTTGAACTTTTCCCACATTTCACAGGCATTTAAATTGGAGAATTCTTCTTCCCATCTTATGGCACTTAAAGCCACTCTCATGCAGTCAAAGTCTGCTCTGTCGAAATTCGGGACCTTTACCAAATTATCCTTTAATCTTTTTCACTACATGTGCCTTGAATCTAACTATGTTATCGTCACTTCTTCCCAGAGTTTCTCCTACAGTCAAGTCTTGAAACAAGTCACTTAAATCCGAGAGTACAAGGTCCAAGAACGAGCCATGCATGTGGCAGGGTTCCTGACCGGTAGAAAGCTCCTATCCTCAGTGTATTGCTGTTGCCTTTTCTCACAGTGACATCAAGCCAAATGGACTCAACAGACACATTTTTATCCCCACCTGCTACTTTTTGGGAACTGAACAAGCTATTCCCATAGAGCATTGCACCACCCCCTTTCACTGCTGGACCCCTATTGTATGAAAACATATTGTATCCCTGGATCTCATATTCCTGCAAGTTATCTCCAAAATACCCCTCACTGACCCATGCCTCTGTAATGCAAACAAAATCTGGCTCCTCCTCAGCAACATAACACTTGAGCTCATCAAATTTGGATCAGATAATCTGAGCATTAAGCATCATACACTTAACATATGCCCCATAACTAACAACTACCTTTGGCTTTTTCATGCTGAGGAGTTCTTTTATCACTGGATGAACTACCACTCCACACATGAACTCCCTTCTCGGAGAAGTGCAGGCCATCCCTCAACTGCAACTAGTGATCACTGGTGGCCTGTGCCACCACTGGCACCAGGTCCTTAGCATTGGCACCAGGCCTGGTGATGCACCTCCTGTCCCTCCTACCTTTACAGAATACCCAATTTAAATGTCGCACACAAGAATCACCTATGACCCAATCTAAATGTTGCACACAAGAATCACCTATGACCACCTATGACCGCATCCTCACTACTACTATCCTGTGTGCAAGATTGAGATTGAGTGAAGTGTGAAGCTGTGGTCTGGCTGCTGACTGCTATGAAAAGTGGTTCATTTGAGTGGTAACAGTAAATGTTTTTGTAAGTGAAAATAAAAACGAGTGTCTTTGTGGGTGTCATTCCATGTTTGTTTTTATTGCAATATTTGTTCCCATGTTTGCATCAGAGTACATGTGAGGCCCATTATATCCAGTATGTATCCAGAGTGCACAAATGTTTTCAGAGATTAAATTTCAGAGATTGAAGTGCCTTCATTCCCACCTTGTGTATAACCTCACATGTTACACACCATACATAGGGTGTATATCCTGGGTAGTTAGTTATGTACATTTCCTTTTTGTCTCCTTTATGTTGATATTTTTGCTTATATATTTGCTTTTACCCCAGTTATCTGGGGGATGATACTCTGAATGGCAAAGGACTGTAAAGATGAAGTAAATATATTCAGTGATTTCACCAGAAAGTTATCTGAAGGATGGCATCACTGGATGGACACCACTCCAGATAGTACACAAAGGAGATGCCC
The DNA here is from genome assembly GCA_034440575.1 of Imbricaverruca yamaguchii. Taxonomy (NCBI): domain Eukaryota; kingdom Metazoa; phylum Arthropoda; class Thecostraca; family Neoverrucidae; genus Imbricaverruca; species Imbricaverruca yamaguchii. The sequence continues at coordinate 636,605 of JAOTOL010001418.1, read as the reverse complement.
TTACTATATTGGAAAAACTACATGTTGCCATTTCAGCAGGCTTCAGCACAATTTGTTAGCTGGGAGTTGATGCTTGATTCGCTGTGTTCCCACAGCTTCATTCTTTTGCATCTTGGGAGGATTTTTGGGAACCTCTAAATTTGTTCAGACCCAGCTGAACATATCTTATTGGGACCTATCACCTTGTAGGCCATGGGGAATTGGGTGATGTGGTTGGGAAAGCCATTGCCACTTTTTGCAGATCATGTTTTGAATGGCTCTGAATATGCTCTGGGTTCCTGTATGCCTTTATGGCACTTTTGTGGTTATTTACATCCAGATGTGCATGCTGAAAAGCCCAAATAACTAACTCACCAAATGCAAATTTTGGTGGCTGCTGATGCAAGTTTTCCAGACCTGTTTTGAATGATGTGATCTGGACTGGATAGATTTCCTTGAACTAGTAGATACCTTTTATGGATAACAACCAACTCATGCTGATTATTCATTGATGTTATGATACAATTTATCCAAGGAATACACTTTATATGTTTATGCAAGGAGAGGTGTATCACTGTGCATTTTCACTAGCAATCATTTCCAACAGATTTATGTGAGAACAGTTCCACTGGAATGGTTCATAGTGGGCTTCCACCAGGAACATTTTGCATCTGAACAGGTTATGGAAGGCACATGTTAAGTAACTGCTGATTTGAATCTGAATTGGGCATGTGCAAGCATCATTATTTATTCTTAAATTGGAGAAGTCTGGCTGTCTTCACATTTTGATGGTAGTATACTATAGCTTTTGCTTCAAGGAAATACAGGAAATATTTATAGAGTAGCTCAGTTGAATAATAAACTCAAACTGGTAAATTTGCAGTTATAGTAGTTTCTGATTTCTCATAATTTTCTTATCTCATGCAATGTTTATGTATTTGCTGAACATGACATCATCATTCATTTCTTCTGAAAATGCATACTTTTGAGCTGGGATACAAAATATCACTAAAAATGTGGCTTGGAGTTTGGTAACATCACACAAATGTTCAAATGAATTTTATGAAAAATATGTCAGCCTAGCCTTGCATACAATAAATTAATTTGTTTAATGGAAAAGTTCCAAGCAATTTTTTATCTCAAAAATATTTAAATGAAAAACCTGGCCTATCATAACTTAACTGATGCTAGCCTGAATTGTTTTTAAAGAAAACACTTTTTTGTATTTTTTCTAACTTGCAATAAAACCCTAACCTAACTTAACCAATCCTTGCTAATTTGTATTCTTCATGAATGTAAAATTTGTGTAAAACTTGTCTCATGATTACCTTAGTCTCCAGTGATACCATCTGGACTGGAAGCAATCTGCAAATTTCTGGGGCTGATGATTGTCAGGATAGGTTTTTTTCTTGATAGCATAATTGTGCTATGTTCAAGCCTGATCAACTCATTCCATCCTGTCTCAATCAATCTTTGAAAAAGGCTGTTGAACAAACTCCAGTTTATCTTACCTAACTGTAACAGCAAAGTAGTATATCTTATGGTTACTCTAGTTAGTTATATTTACTTTAGATTAATCTTTGGTCATAAACTCAAATCGCTGTATGACCAATACAGTTGATCAATCCCTAACCCCAAACAAACAAAAAGAAGAAATTTTGTGGGTCTCACCTCTGTCCGAATTGTTCGTGATCCGTCCAACAACGCATTTTCCTAGATGAGTAAAAACTCACTGAGTTGAAATGTTTCAATAATTAGGTCCATTAGCAAAATGTTGAGGTCACACAATGCCATAATTTGGTGTAATGTTTCTATATTTATGTCTGGCCAGTTTTATCCTGTATAAACCTGTTTTACCAAGCTACAACCAGTCAAAGCTAGTGTTCCGAGCAAACCAAACTCGTCCAGTTTTTGTCAATTATAACAAGAATGGGACAGGACTACCCCAAATTCTACTAATTCAACCTGAATGACATTTACATTTGGTGGGATCATATGCCTATATAATTACTCTTACACTGGTCTGTAGAACAGCTACAATTGGGTTCTGGTGTACAATGGTGTTATAAACTGTTCGGAAAGCTCAGGCTGCTGTTATTAATATATTTTCATAGCTGCCCATGTCAATTCAATTTTGCTGGTTGACACATGTTCATTTTGTGAGATGCATACTTATATATATGCATAATCACATATGCATATATATAATATATATATACACAATACATGCATATATATAATATATATATACATAATAATACTAATAATAACAATGTTGGAGAAACTGACATTTGTTGGTGTCATGCATACTAACACATTATGTACTCCAGGATTGTGACTAGACTAAATGAAATATTTTGTACTCCAGAAGGGAAAACGGAGAACATTGTTTGGCTGAGTGCTACCACTCAAAGTTGAGACCTGAAAACAACTAGCAGTTTCAGCGATCCATGCACGCCGACCAGTCAATGTCACAATACATCTTTGAAAGGCAGTACAAAGTGTACCACACATGCTCGTCGGTGTTGCGCTAAAAACGTCTACGTGCAACTGGCGGCACTTCACATGTGTGAAGACGCTATATTTGTGTCAATATAGTCGATAATTAATTAAATATTTATTCAATATTGATTCAATATTTATCAATATTTATTGTTGTATATAATATATTTAGATTACTCAATATCTATTTAATATTTTTGTTTAGATACTTGTGCTGGAGTGCTCGCCAAGAAGTACCAGAAATCCCTAGCTTGCAAATCTGGGGTTGCTTGGTATCGCCGGAGTAAACACTTGAAGCCTCACTTGGCCATTAAGGTGTTTTGAATCCGCAATCAAAAGTCATTTTGTTAAAGAGAGAGCTTTCTTAGACACAATGAGCCCGTTCAATGCAAGAAAATCACTTCAAATTTACGAAAATCGGTCCCGAAGCAAGCAAGTTCTCCGAGGCGATTACACCAAGAAACCAATGCCATTTGTGCACTTATGCATGACTGTCAAATTATTATTTTTTTTAAATGTGTGCAAAGATAAATCATGCACCCTGAAATATAACTGCATTTGGGGTTCATCAGTGTCAGTGAAGGGTCCGTAATACTTGCTACAAATTTACTCCGAGCCATCCCCTGTTCGCCCTCCCCGTGATCAGCCGTACTTCTAGTGCTGGGGTAAGCAAATCCGACCAGCTCTATTCAACAGAACAAATAAGACCGCCTATGAGTGGTTTTACTGGGGCAATTTTCTCTCCCGTCTAACAGCTCTGGATCCTTCGAAGTTGATCCTTGCTTCAAATAAACATTCCAGACATGAACTGAACAAGTACATAAAGGAACTTTTAATATTAATAAGAATCAGTTTCAATCATTTTTTTCAGCATTTTCTTGCAAAATAACTGTTTTTTGGTGGTGAAAATAAAACTACTTTAGACCGATGGTTTTAGTATAATTTTCATTGAACCATTTTATATTCCAAAACCTATATCCAATAGTCACGTGGGGTTTGTTGTGAATATCAGGTGTGCGTTGTAAGCCGGTCTCGGGTGTCGGGTGCGCATTTGTGAACTGCGTTGGCATCGATTAAGTATACTTTTGTTATCATTTTCTCTACCATTGCTCATGAAGTTGGCTCATAATCTCATCCTTCGCTAATAATTTAACCACAGCCAATTTTAGGTCTGAGGCAGAGATGTGTATTATGCGTCGGTGGCGAATGGTGCGCACAAACTCGGAATGGTGCAAAGGTTGACCGGGGCCATGAAATGCATTTTGGGAATGCTTGAAAGCTTGGACAACAATGGAAGTTAGCAATAATTCCAATGAATCGCGGGTGAACTCAGCTCATTCATTGCGGGACTAGTCCTTCTGAGAAGTGTTTGTTAAAGGATGATCCCGGTTGTGTGGTCCGACCAAGATGAGTTTGAGTGCGATTCATCCTGAGCTCTGCCAGGAGAAATGTAATTGGTGTATTCACATCACTTCATGCCTATTTATCATACATATTTGTTTGTGAAATTTGGGAATACATCACCCACCTACACTCAGGTAATATCTATCCAATTTGTATATATCATGGGTATATTTTTGGGAGTACTTTGGCTACTGAGGGCATTTCCCACTAGATGTATTCCTTGGCACAATTGCACCTATTCATGACTTAGCTTCCTGATATATTGCTGCCTTAGTGGTTAGCTATATGTACATATGTGTTTGTATGGTACATACAGCATGAAATGCTAACATTTATTTTTAATTCCATTAAAGCAATACTGCCTGGTTATGGACAACTCATTTTTTTAGTGCAGCGAAATTTTGGACATGGCTTAGTTTGCCAAGATATTTATGCATATGAAAATTTTAACGTTGTTTTTCAGCCCCACTAAAACAAGGTTGTCATTGTCAGAAGTGCATAGGTTTTTTTCTGGAATCCAGGTAAAAAATTCGTACTCCAGCTAAAAAATTTGTACTCCCCTACCAAGAGAAAATATGGAAATCCTACACTGAATAATAATAATAATAATAATAATGCTAATAACGCTAATAAGAAAAAGTGTTCAAATGTATCATTTTCCGTGAATGCATCAGAGCAGAACGCTATGGTATTTTTGTTTCTTACTGCAAATGGATGGGCCAAAGAACTGCTTTCATGGCACTGTGCGGACAGACCGCTGGTGCTGAATTGTTTCCTTGTTTGGCAGACGTTTGTACCACACACACACATCAAGATCAGCTGGAACTGGCAGTGGGCTCCACCGCCAACACAGGGAGCGGGTACAGCGGCCGGCAGCGGTGCTTAGCACTGTGTGCCACAATGTCGCTGCACGAGCCAGACCAGGGCAACCTGTCGGTGGAGATCGTGTCCTCCGACACCACCGACACCACCACCTTCTACCACGTGCGCGTGTCGGTGGCCGATCTGCACTGGACCGTGGAGCGGCGCTACTCCGCCTTTGCTGACTTGAACACTCAGCTGCTCTCCGAGAAGCTGATCCCGCTCGACCTGCTGCCGGGCAAGAAGATCATCGGCAACCGCGACCCGGCGTTCGTGGACCGGCGGCGCGCCGAGCTGGACGCCTACATCCGCCGCGTGGTGCAGCTGCTGCAGGTGAACGCTCCCGACTCGCTGGCCAAGTTCCTGGAGCTGGAGTCGTACGACATCGGCTGGATGCTGCGTCGGCAGGCGTTCTCCTGTTTTGTGCACGACGCGGCGTACGTGGGCGGCCAGCGACAGCTGCAGATGACGCCCATGGAGGTGCAGGGCCTGACGGGCCTGGTGGCCGACGGCCGCGCCGACTCGTTCTTCCACGAGAGCAGGCTGAGCACGCCGCCGACGCAGCTGGTGGACGTGGCGTCGCGCGCGCCCAGCCTGCGCGTGCAGGGCTCGTGGCAGCCGCTGGCGCGCAGCAACATCCGGCCGCACACGTACACGTTCTCGCTGGAGCTGTTCCGGTCGCTGCGCAGGCTGGCGCTGCACGACGTGCCCGCGTCGTCGCTGACGTCGCTGGCGGGCCTGCGCGACCAGCTGGTCGAGCTGAGCGTGAGTGGCGGCGCCGTGCGCGACCCGCGCGCCCTGCTGCTCACCGGAGAAGTGCACGGCCAGTTGGCAGACGGCGCCGCCACTGACCTGCAGTGGCCCCGCCTGGTGCGGCTGGCGCTGCCCGACAACCACGTGTCGGCTGTGGACGAGAGCACCGCCGCGCTGGTGCCGCGGCTGGCCGAGCTCGACGTCAGCACCAACGCCGTGGAGCAGGTGGGCTGCCTGACGGCGCTGCCCGACCTGCACCGGGTCAACTTCTCCAACAACTGCCTGGTCCGCCTGCCCAGCCTGCACACACGCCTGGGGAACGTGGCGCACCTGCAGCTCTCGCAGAACCGGATCAGCTCGCTGGAGCCGTTCTCGCGCCTGCTGTCGCTGGTGCAGCTCGACCTGAGCTTCAACCGGGTGTCCGACGTGGAGGAGTTGGGCCAGTTGCGCGGCCTGCCGCTGCTGGAGGATGTCAGCCTCGTGGGCAACCCGGTGACCACCGGCATCGACTATCGGGCCCGCGCGCTGGAGCGGATAGGGCCGCGCGCGCTGCACGTGACGCTGGACAACGAGCAGAGCTCGCAGGCCGAGCTGGACCGGGTGTTGGTGATGCAGGCGCTGCGAACGGCGCGCGACGGCGGGCCCAAGTTCCTGCGTCTGGGCTGGCAGGGTCGTGTGGTGACCATCGTCTGAGGTGCGACGGTGGACCCCAGCACCTGTCTGGGCTGGCAGGGTCTCGTGGTGACCTTCGTCTGAGGCGCGACTGCGGACCCCAGCACCTGTCTGGGCTGGCAGGGTCTCGTGGTGACCATCGTCTGAGGTGCGACGGCGGACCCCAGCACCTGTCTGGGCTGGCAGGGTCTCATGGTGACCATCGTCTGAGGCGCGACTGCGGACCCCAGCACCTGTCTGGGCTGGCAGGGTCTCGTGGTGACCATCGTCTGAGGCGCGACGGCGGACCCCAGCACCTGTCTGGGCTGGCAGGGTCTCGTGGTGACCATCGTCTGAGGCGCGACGGGACCCCAGCACCTGTCTGGGCTGGCAGGGTCTCGTGTGACCATCGTCTGAGGCGCGACGGCGACCCCAGCACCTGTCTGGGCTGGCAGGGTCTCGTGGTGACCATCGTCTGAGGCGCGACAGCGGACCCCAGCACCTGTCTGGGCTGGCAGGGTCTCGTGGTGACCATCGTCTGAGGCGCAACGGTGGCGTCGTCTGCCCTTGTGCCTGCCGAGTGTTGTGCACCGCCGTCGTCAGATGTCGCCGTCATCACGTCAGGATATGTATCGTCAGATGTTGGGCGAGCAGGCTTGCGGGCCTGGCAATCGAGCACGACACAGCTATCAGGTCGGCTATGCGCCGACCTCTGCAGCTAGGTATAGGTGTCCTCCCGCCTGAAGAGCCTTGTCACGGGCCCTAACGGCATTTAGAGGCATAGTGTCAAAGCCGGCCACAAACTTTGCGTCCGACTTAGAGGTGGTTGGACGATAATCGGGGTAGTCACATTTATGATGGATTTTACTCGATGCATTGAAGCCGCTGCACTATCAGGGTCTGTACTGTTTGTGACTTAAGTACTGTATTCTGGCATACTGAACTAGTACCGTATAGAATGCATTGCGAGGCGCGACTGTAACACGGTTACTCTGCTCTCTATTGAGCGCGATTTTTCAAGTTTTTACGCCACGTTAAGCTCAGCCATTTGTCTGTCGAAAGCGTGACCTTAATTATTTGGTTCACCGAGCGACCAGCAGTCTGTCACCTCACCATATTAAAAATTAACTCCATTTATGTAACAAATACGTCGTCACATAAACAAGCATGCGCGTTGTGCAGGCAGAAAGAAACACGCCAATACCGACTAGTTGATGCCTAAGGCACTTTAACCCGTCTCGGGGATCTTCAACCGCCCCCCTTAGGTTTTTTTTTCGCGGATAGCGGACGAACGGCGCACGAAAGCGCGCCCAAATTTGGCATACCTTTTCCCACATCAATTTGACATGCTGATTCAAAATTTTTAGGTCAGGTCTTCTAGGGTCAACGAGTTAGTCAAGGTCAAGTGAGGTCACCTCCAAAAAACGTTCAGCCAGTCGTCACGCTTTAACGGATACAGATATTTTAGTGAAACTTTCAGCGTTTGCTTATCTTTACGGATGCAACAAAACGTACGAGTGGAATTTTTAATTTGATTCGTTTTTGACAACATACATTTTGCGGATTTGCCAAATTGTAGTTCTAATACAGGATTCTGGCTAAAGTAAGCATTTTGCATTAGGGCAAGTTGACTTCCAACAAGGTTTCTCGGTCTGCTCTACCCATTGGAAAAGGAAAATTAAAGAACTTGAAACCCAAAATGTTGGAATAAAAATAAAAAAATTTGTGGGGCCAAAATAATTATAGCCCTGGTCGATTTCGCTGTCCTTTTCTCATTCCAAATAAGTTTTGTTTTTTCGTATAACTCCCAAAATGAACTCTCCAGCTAAAAAAAAATAATGTAAGTCGTGAAAATATAGCCCCTCGTGACGTCACTTTTTGGGGGAAATTGTTTTGGAGGGTGGACCCAGACCCTACTCTTCGAGCGCTTTCCGATGACACGTCTCGTTTTCGTGCGATGCTTAGTTTGGATTTTAGAAGGGGGTCTACAACCGCGCCCCCCCCCCCCTCCGAGACGGGGTGGGAGGATTTGACCGGAAAGGCGACGCGGGTTAATGCACATGGTCGGACGGTAGGCTATTTTTGGAGCACGTGCTGGGCAGGTTTCGTTGCGCTTGCACTTTCCACCAAACCGTCTGAAATAGTCCCCTGTCGACAAATAATTCTGTATCAACTGACTGAAATCGTATTTCACGTTTCGTCGATGGATAATCGCTTTGCTCAAGCTAACTTTTTTCCTGATCAAATCGCTGGTTCAAATACAAGCTAGGGATTTGAGATCGAAGCGTTATCATCGATCTTGAAACTTTGGTGCTTTTTATGATCGAGCTGGTTTGTCTAGTCTGCTTGCTTAAGTGTTAAGACTTATATGTGGGCCCTGAGGTACAACATGAATTTGTGGAAGTAACTTAAATGTGTATGTGGGTGCATGAGCACGCTCAAAAATATCTCGTTATGGTTCCCGTCACGGTTCTGGTGTGTTAGTATCGCGGCCCGGATGGGTTTCGGTGAGGTGCAATCAACAACTCGCCTATCAAACGGATGCCGCTGACAGGACTTGTCTGTGCCTGAAGGCTCTACAGGTGAGGCTTCCCGAATATTAAGGAAGGGTCCGTGTCGCCCGTTGGTAGGGCCATGCAGTGCCTGGAAATAGCGAACCATGCAGTGCTTGGCAATAAGACCATGCAGTGACAGGGGACGCGTGACTGTGAGGCTAGATCCCACGCCTGCTCCCATACATCGTCATCTCACGTTCCGACTCGGTGGTGTGTGGCGCCCACCTCCCCAGCGGAGCAGTCTGGTGTGTGCCTTTGGTCCGTCCCTTCCTGGTGGAAGACGCTCACTCTACGCTGCAGTGCTCTTACGGGTTAAGGATTAGCTGCCAACAGTCGGGACTATGTGCGCTTGTATGAACTTTACCAATGATGTGTATGCTGTCTTTCAATGTGGCGTTATGCGCGGTGTGCACTTCATTCTTACGAATATTTTAATCGCTATAACCGCCGCTGGTGACGCGCCGAGTTATCCGTGGCGGCGTGGCCCGAGAAGGCTCGGATATGGGTCAATTGTCGCCTCCGCCCGGAGGGAAAAAACTTACAACTTCTCGTGTTGCAAATTTTGGATTTTGTAAAGCTAGACTACCAACTGCGACGAGGCCCGTTCAGTATCTCGCGTCGATTTATATTGTCTTTAGCCCGTGGGTAAAATGTTCTTTATGCTGCCGCACTAACGTACATCCATATTTAATTATGTCCAATGGATCAATACATAATTTATTGCAAAATAATCTTCCGATGGGGACATTTATATGGTGACATGCACACGCATTTCAAAATAGTTCAGAGTGTTTTTATATCGATTTTCATCTGCGCTGGACAATGGTGGATGTCAGAATGGAAAAAAAAATTAGTGTGTGGGCACAGGAATATACAAACGCGTTGTTTCGCGCCAGCGTCACGGGCACGTCTACCGCTTGCTGAGAGCGATTACCCTAATAAGAATACCGTGACGGCTGCAGTGTGTATTGGAGGAGGGGTTGCCCTTAGTCGCTTTTCTTCGACTTGCACTGTGTTTCACAGAGAATGGAATAACGAAGGTCATCAAATGCCACTTACCCGTAAAACAGTCACTCGTATCGTCAGTGTGCAAATGCAAATCGGAGTTGGATCATAACTCTCGCCCTGTACTGCCGAAAGAGCACCAAAATATGGCACTATTTCGGCAAGTTACAGTTTACTTTCAACACTTTAGAAGTGCCCCCAGCCGTCCAAGTTGGGCGAGTCTTTCAGCTTCAACAGAAAACAAGCATGAACAGCTGATTCCACCGTAACGCCTCTGAGGAGACCGATCACTTCACAAAGTAGTACTCTAGAACCACGGAACAAGCACGGCCATGTAGTTTCATTCAATAACAGTTGTGCATTTTCTTTAAGATCTGGCCGCTCTACTGCCCAAGGATTAGTTTATCTGTACGTTACTTTTTTATTGAAAAATGCTCAGCTTTTATCGAAGGACGTTTTTAACCTTGTATTCCTCAATCCGTAACATGCAAATTTGCTGCGACATTTTGCCGACATCAAACGCATCTGCCCAGCATGGTGTACGCGCCTCAAACGTAACCTATTATGCCCTGATGCTAGCAAATAAAATACAATGCAATTCACAAATGTGCCCCTTTATTATATTTCACGTCCAATTACCCTGACAAGGACATCAGTTTTTGTCAGTTGCACATCAATTCAGACCGTCCACACATCGGGCCACATACAAATGATCGAGAAATGTATATCACTTGGACGAGACATGTGCTGAAACGTCCACATGACCTGACATTGCCACAAGCATTGCCTAACAACCGCCTTGATCAGACTTCCCCGGTCAGGAGATCCCAAAGCAGCCCATAAAGCACACTACTGATTCATCACGTAGCCACGGATGTCCGCAGTAGTCATCAATTGGTCGGGGAGGCAGCGGTGGTCATCACGTGGTCAGAAAATGCCGTGATCGTCATCACGTGTTCCGGAAGGGCCGTGATGGTCATCACGTGGTCCGGAAGGGCCGTGATGGTCATCACGTGTTCCGGAAGTGTCGTGATGGTCATCACGTGATCCGGAAGGGCCGTGGTAGTCATCACGTGGTCTGGAAAGGCCGTGATGGCCATCGCGTGGTCCGGAAAGGCCGTGATGGTCATCACGTGGTCCGGAAGGGCCGTGATGGTCATCACGTGGTCCGGAAGGGCCGTGATGGTCATCACGTGGTCTGGAAAGGCCGTGATGGCCATCGCGTGGTCGGGACGTATTTATTCGGCCGAAGTCCGACACCACACACCCACTGGCAGCTACCGACTGGCACCAGCCACACACGCCGCCGTGGGGAGCGGTGACGCAAATTTCGCACCCACTGTTGTGCAGAACTGTGCTCGCGTCGAGTGATTCCAAACAGCCAACAACGTCCACGCGATCGCTATATGGGAAGGCCACGCGAACTAGTCGGGCGGCATGCGCAGACCCGTGCCACGGCATCACAGTGCTCCCTGACGTACTGGTTTAAAATAATCAATGACAGCACAATGGTCATAATCTCGGTAAACTAAACTCCCTTAAAAATTGCCTACCAGCTGCTGGATGGAAACACTCTGCCGCCCTTTCTATCGAGACTCTCAAGCACGGCCGAGTACGTCATAACGCGGCCCCGTGGGTATGCCCGTCATACTCACGAGCACACCATCACACCAGATCAGATCTTCACGTCAGGCCGGTGACACGCTAGCCAGCCGCCTACCCGCTGCGCCTGATGGCCGATGGGTGGCCACCACCGCCACATCACGTCACGTCACGCCACGCCATGTCACGTCACGTCACCACCAAGAACGCCGTGGTGGGTGCCGATCACCTGCTAACTGCCGGAACGCAGTAGAGTCCGCTGGGGTCCCACTGATCACAGTGCAGTCCGCCAATATCTCACTGACCAAAGTGGAGTCAGCTGACACCCTGCTCATGACAGCTGAGCCCGTCGTTTGATGATGGTTCAGCCCGCCCTCTGACGTCCCACTGATGACGGTGAAGCCCCCTGACACCCTGCTGATCACAGCGGAACCCGCTGACACCCTGCTGATCACAGCGGAACCCGATGACATCCGGCTGATCACAGCGGAACCCACTGACTCCTTACCGACTACAGTCGGGCCCGCAGCGGCTTTGTCAGCTGATCCCACTGGCTACTGTCGGGCCCGCAGCGGCTTGGTCAGCTGCTCTCACTAGCTACAGCCGGGCCCGCAGCGGCTTGGTCAGCTGATCCTACTGGCTACAGCCGGGCCCGCAGCGGCTTGGTCAGCTGATCTCACTGGCTACAGCCGGGCCCGCGGCGGCTTGGTCAGCTGATCTCACTGGCTACAGCCGGGCCCGCAGCGGCTTGGTCAGCTGATCCTACTGGCTACAGCCGGGCCCGCAGTGGCTTGGTCAGCTAATATTTGGCTACAGTCGGGCCCGCAGCGGCCTGGTCAGCTGATCTCACTGGCTACAGTCGGGCCCGCAGCGGCTTGGTCAGCTCATGGGACGTGGGCGGCGGGCTGTCGCTGTTCATTGGGCTGTGACTGGCTTCGTCGAAGATCCTGCGGGTAAACAGTCGGCGGTGAGTGTGGGCTTGTAAGTAGAGAAGAGAGTAGTGAGCGAGTATATAACGCTGTGGGATACCGACAGATTCCGCCGGGGAATGAGTGGTGAGCGTGGGTAGGAACGGATCCAGGAATTGTCATGGAGGCACATCCTTGGAGAGGCGCCACGTTTCCCTCCGAGGGACACTGCTGACTGAACAAATTGGGTGTACACCTTCCCGGATTGACGCCTTTTCCTTTCAGACGGGTGCCTATGGCTGACAAATTCGGGAGAGGGTGCACTCGAGCCTCTCCATGAGGGCTTTTCCCGGCCGGACGGGTGCCACTTTCCAATGGGACGGAGCACAGTCTCCGGTGTTCCCCTCCTTGTATCCGCCTCTGGTCGTGAGCTGGTGAGCATAGGAAAGCGTCGCGAACAAGGGTCAGTGGAATACTGATACATAGACCACCTGGACTGATCGTACACTACATACATTGGTATGATTCGATCGTCTGTACCGCATTTGCAGCTGGGCGCACCACTTGCACGAGCCACACTGCGCCCACCGAGATACCTCATGGCAGTGTCTGCGCGAGGCGACTGTGCAATAAGTGACATAGGAGGCACAACATGACCTAGGTCGTCGTCCACATCTGGGCCGGGCAGCACGCCACTGGGGTCACGGCCGGGTCGACTGGACCGACTGACCTGCGGTACACGTCGCCGTCCCAGGCGCCAAGCGTGCTGCCCACCAGCCGGTCAGGCAGGTCGAACGCGTCCGTCAGCGGGATCAGGTGTGGCCGCAGCTCCGACAGCAGCGTCAGCAGCTTCTCCCGGTTCAGCAGCACGTCAGCCGCCGTCAGACCGCCATACTGCCACACACGTCAGCCGCCGTCAGACCGCCATACTGCCACATACGTCAGCCGCCGTCAGACCGCCATACTGCCACACGTCAGCCGCTGTCAGACCGCCATACTGCCACACACCAGCAATGAGGTGTACTCCCATACTGGCACACCAGCAGTCAGCCATACTGCCACACCAGCAGTGAGCTGTACTGCCACACGCCAGCAAGGGCCAAACTACTACATACCAGCAGGGAACCATACTGTCACATATTGGTACCGAGCGGCACTGGCACGATTAAAAACCAAGTGTATTTTGTGCTAGCGATAGACACTGATTGACATATGAAGGAGAAGAAGAAGACAGAAGAAAGAAGGATGAAGAAGAAGATAAACACACAGAGGAACCAAATCAACGAACAATCTTGCGATATTCGTTGATATTCGTATTATCAGGTTTTGGTATGTCAATGTATTTCGATGTCTGGTGATATTTGGTGCAAACATGTATGTAAAATAAACTCATGATGAATTTACAAAGTCCGAATAGCTGCTTAAAAGATGATCCTTGGCAAATTCAATTTCACCAACTACCGACAAAAATTGAATCTAGCAGTAGTGGCACAGGAACACTCAGACCGGTGCATACGTCATGTCATGCCATGTCCCATTAGTTAAGACCACTAACAAATAAACGTTCACGCGGTTCCAATTTGTCAACCGCGAGGATTTCCCATAGATTGCAGTTGAAATATAAATGTACACCTTGTATTTTACCTATTCTAAATCATATTCAGACTATTATCATGAAAACTGTTTCGTAAACATCCGAAATTATTCTTCTCGATATCCTTAAATCGGAATTTTTTCTGGTAGTTTTTTTCAGACCGATTTTCCACATGCAGGTGGATACCACAAGCCATTTAACAAGCCTTTCAGAACGATCTTCCACATACAAGTTAGGCACCCTACGGCACCTAACAAGCCCACCGCTGTCACTGACTAAACCATTATGATATATCAAACATGTATCCATGTAATAAGGCTCATCTAGCCGCAACTGATCAAAACGTCAGCGAGCTCAGAGAAAAAGGTGGCAGTACTATTTAAAAAGCCGGTAGTATTCGAGCACCCCCACTGGAAGTTCCATCATTGGTCTCACCCCCCCCCCCAGAGAGGACGGCGTAAGAAGGCTGTACGGCGCATCACACGGCAGCCAGCCGCCGGTCGTGTCTGACCGTGACGAAGTCGCCCTCGTTGAGGCTGGCGTGGTAGGCGAGGTAGAGGTGCGCCATCAGCCGCAGCACGTGTCGCACGGCGCGGCTCGTCGCCAGCTTGGCGACCACGTCGGCGAACGTGCTGACCACGTAGTAGCGACAGTGCGCCTGTCGGCACACACCCGCGTCAGGCACACCTTCGGCGTCTGCGACACACAGGGGCGAGGGACGTGGCACAGACGGTCAGGTGTCCGAGGGAGTCCGGTGGAGAAACAGATGACAACGCTCGTCATCGCGCAGGAAGACAACGCCTGTCATAGTGCTCACAGGTAACGCCTGGCACCGTGTTGACAGATGACATCTGTCACCGTGATGACAGATAACGCGTCACCGTGATGACAGATAACGCCGGTCGCCGTGCTGGCAGGCAACGTCTGTCGCCGTGTCGAAAGATGTCTGTCACTGTGTTGACAGATAACGCCGGTCATCGTGTTGACAGATGTCTATCACCGTGTTGACAGATGTCTATCACCGTGTTGACAGGTAACGTCTGCCACCGTGTTGACAGTAACGTCTGTCACCGTGTTGACAGATAACGCCGGTTACCGTGTTGACAGATAACGCCGGTCATCGTGCCGTCACACAACACACGTCGTCACATTGGCAGGCAGTCTCTCACCGTGCCGACGGACAGACCCGCTCACCGTGGCAGTGTTGACGAGCGCCACCAGAGAGGCGTTCCGGGCGGCCCCGTCGTCCAGCTGCTGGCCGTCCTGTCGCAGCCGCGCCGCCACCTCCAGCACGCGCGAGCGCGCCACCCGGCCGAACACCGACACGTAGGCGTCCACCGAGTCGACGTCGAAGCGCGTCTGGTCGGGCGGACGCGTGAGGTAGGCCACCGAGCTGGCGGCCGGCGGCACCGGCCCGTTGGCCACCTTCACCAGGTACCTGGCCACATGTGATTGGGAGTTTAGGGCGCGTCGACCATGATGGGCCATTTAGCGTCCAATACGCACATGTGTACAAGTGCATCAGATGTACAATGCACACCTGTCCATTGTACACCTGTTCAAATCTGTGATTTTCAGATTGCACTTCCCAGTGAATTTCAAACAGTATCACGGAATAGTTCATCATCAAACAGCACTATTGAACATCCAGATGGGAAATATGATGATAATTTTCTGGACAGGATAATGCTAAAAATCTATGAACAGCCAGGTTTTCCAACGTTGGCCCACCTGATGCTTTTTCACCTTTTGTGTGATATTGCCCTAGACAGTAACCTGACCGCGCGGCCCCGTCACTGACCTCGCCGTCTGACCCCGCTACCGCCGCCCGTGACCTGACCCGTGACCTGACCGCGCGGTCCCGCCACTGACCTCACTACCATCACTACCGCCGCCCGTGACGCGACCCGTGACCTGACGGCGCGGCCCCGCCACTGACCTGGCCGTCTGACCTCACTACCGCTGCCGGTGACATGACCCGTGACCTGACCTCGCGGCCCCGCCACTGACCTGGCCGTCTGACCTCACTACCGCTGCCGGTGACATGACCCGTGACCTGACCTCGCGGCCCCGCGACTGACCTGGCCGTCTGACCCCGCTACCGCCGCCCGTGACATGACCCGTGACCTGACCTCGCGGCCCCGCGACTGACCTGCCCGTCTGACCCCGCTACCGCCGCCCGTGACATGACCCGTGACCTGACCCCGCGGTCCCGCCACTGACCTGGCCGTCTGCAGCAGCAGCACCGTGTTCTCGCCCTCGTACGTGACGCCGGCCGTGGCGTAGGCGTACAGTGACGGAAAACGCGAGGCGGTCATGTAGCCGTAGCCGCCGCACGCCAGCCGGAGCGTCTCGATGGCCGAGCTGCAGTCGTTGGTGACCAGCGCCTTCAGGCAGCACGCGAGCGCGTGCAGCTGTCCGCCAGCACAGCGGCGTCACCAGCCACGCGAGCACCGTCACCGGTCGACGGGGCGCGGCGTTTGCAAACGCAGATAATGCCAGCTAATGCCACTGGCCATACCAGTGCCTTAAACTGTTTCTAACCAGGCGCTAGCATCCATGGCCAATCCAGCCAGCGTACGAAAATATCAGTTGTGAAATAAGTCTATTGGATTCTTGGCAAAAGAGCATTAACACGAAAAAGATAAAAACATTGAACATGTTGCGTAAAACCTAGAGGTGTATCGTGTTATTACTCCTAAGTCAGTTGGTCATGCAATCCCGGAATTTGTGTTCAGTGTTCTTAAGGATGCCGAAACTGCCGAAGCCTCTGCAGATTGGGCACCAAATTATCACCATGGTCGACGTGCCTTAAATCGAAACTTAGACTGAAGCATGATATAGCAAACCAGCTAAATCTTCTACAGGCGGGAGCACTGAATATGAGGTAAATCAAGATCAAATAATAATAACCAAGTATTCCAAGATCAACTTCTGAGCGTATGTGTACGCGCACGACGGAAATAATTTACTATTGTGACCAACATTGTGAACAAACACCAAGATGCTCTTCAGTTTGGGACGGACAGAGCTCAATATGATGAAGCGTCATCTTCCTAAACGAATCAATTATTTGGATTGCAATTGATGCTGAAAATTAATTAAAACAATATACCTTGCCATTTATCTCCAGTATTCCTGAGAAAATGTTCGGCTTCGCATATCAGTTACCTACCTCACGACAAATCGGACCTACATCGGAACAGGATGAAGGCTTAGCCAGCATATTCCACACATACTCAGTCAATTCAGCCCCTATTTTGTCAGTTAAAACCATTGAACATAATTCTGACATTGCGACGGCTAGCCAGCGGTACGGCAGAGGGCAGTTGCCAGGGTTTCGGTCGTGTTACGGGGAGTTTTGTCCATGTTCAGCACGAGAGAGCCACCGACCGACTGGCTGTCGGGAGGACGGGCGGTGGAGGAGAGAGCCACCGACCGACTGGCTGTCGGGAGGACGGGCGGTGGAGGAGAGAGCCACCGACAGACTGGCTGTCGGGAGGACGGGCGGTGGGGGAGAGAGCCAGACTGGCTGGCTGTCGGGAGGACGGGCGGTGGCGGAGAGCCAGACTGGGTGTCGGGAGGACGGGCGGTGGAGGAGAGAGCCACCGACCGACTGGCTGTCGGGAGGACGGGCGGTGGAGGAGAGAGCCACCGACCGACTGGCTGTCGGGAGGACGGGCGGTGGAGGAGAGAGCCACCGACCGACTGGCTGTGGGGAGGACGGGCGGTGGAGGAGAGAGCCACCGACAGACTGGCTGTGGGGAGGACGGGCGGTGGAGGAGAGAGCCACCGACAGACTGGCTGTGGGGAGGACGGGCGGTGGATGAGAGAGCCACCGACCGACTGGCTGTCGGGAGGACGGGCGGTGGCGGTGGGGGTTACCTCTGGCAGGAGCGCCATGTCACCGTCGCGGACCTCGCTGGTCACGTGACTGGCTGTCGGGAGGACGGGCGGTGGCGAAGAGCCAGACTGGGTGTCGGGAGGATGGGCGGTGGCGGTGGTGGTTACCTCGGGCAGGAGCGCCATGTCACCGTCGCGGACCTCGCTGGTCACGTGCGTGTGTGTCTCCCAGAGGCGCACCGTGACCACGCGCAGCACGTAGCAGGCGGCCACGTGCGGCAGCACCTTCAGCAGCTGGGTCTGGAACGTTATGATCTGGGGCTCCTTGCCACTGCGGAACAAACGGCCGCCAGGGTCAACACAGCCGTGTCGAGGTTGACAGCGGTGTCATGGCCAATACAGGCGCTAGAGGGTGAACACAACGGCATCCGAGATTACTACGGGGTATCGGGTTGAAGGTAGGTGGGTGATGCAGCATCACACAACTTCATCCTTCCTTGCCCCCAGATCCGGAACCACTTATCAATGTCACGCCAGTCCTGCCTGATCACACCTCAGCATATTCGTGACGCATACATTTATCGGAATTGAGCTGTACGGCCTCCAATGTTCTCCTATTATCCGGGCCGCAGCTACTCCTCGTCCCCGACACACTCGACCCACTCTATCGTGTAACAGATCACTACAGCTCTGGTTGTGCATGGCTCCTGACTTACTCTGGTCCGGGTTGTCACTGGCCCCTGACTTACCCGAGCCTGGGCTATCCCTGACCCCTGAAGCACTCGGACGCTGGCTGTCCCAGGTCTCTGGCTTACTCTGATGCTGGCTGTCTCTGACCCTTGACTTACTCTGGCCCGAGCTATCTGTCCCTGACCGACTTACTCTGGCCCGGGCTGTCTGTCCCTGACCCCTGACTTACTCTGGCTCGGGCTGTCTGTCCCTGATCCACGACTTACTCTGGCCCAGGCTGTCTGTCCCTGACCCCTGACTTACTCTGGCTCGGGCTGTCTGTCTCTGACCCTTGACTTACTCTGGCCCGGGCTATCTGTCCCTGACCCCCGACTTACTCTGGCCCAGGCTGTCTGTCTCTGACCCTTGACTTACTCTGGCTCGGGCTGTCTGTCCCTGACCCCTGACTTACTCTGGCCCGGGCTGTCCCTGGCGGCGCACCACGCTGAAGCGGGCGGCGATGAGGGCGGCAATCTGCAGGGCGTCGACCGTGTCTCGCGCGATGTTGACCCGCGTCATCACCATGGTGCCGTAGCTGAGCTTGCTGTGTGCTGGCTCCGTGTAGGTACCGTCCTGGCAGCCACAGCACAGTGTAGGTACCGTCCTGGCAGCCACAGCACAGTGTAGGTACCGTCCTGGCAGCCACAGCACAGTGTAGGTACCGTCCTGGCAGCCACAGCACAGTGTAGGTACCGTCCTGGCAGCCACAGCACAGTGTAGGTACCGTCCTGGCAGCCACAGCAACAGTGTAGGTACCGTCCTGGCAGCCACAGCACAGTGTAGGTACCGTCCTGGCAGCCACAGCACAGTGTAGGTACCGTCCTGGCAGCCACAGCACAGTGTAGGTACCGTCCTGGCAGCCACAGCACAGTGTAGGTACCGTCCTGGCAGCCACAGCACAGTGTAGGTACCGTCCTGGCAGCCACAGCACAGTGTAGGTACCAGCAGCCAGGACACAGTGTAGGTACCGTCCTGGCAGCCACAGCACAGTGTAGGTACCGTCCTGGCAGCCACAGCACAGTGTAGGTACCGTCCTGGCAGCCACAGCACAGTGTAGGTACCGTCCTGGCAGCCACAGCACAGTGTAGACACCGTCCTGGCAGCCACAGCACAGTGTAGGTACCGTCCTGGCAGCCACAGCAGTGTAGACACCGTCCTGACAGCCGGATCAGCAGAAATCACGTGTTTCAGATCGGATTGTGGCTTTACGACGCACTCAGCAACTGAGGCCATATGGCGTCGCCTGCCTCTCACCCTGGCAGGAAGGGCGAGCATCGCGGGGAATCGAACCCCTTACCTATGACTTTTCAGACGCTCAGGTTAACCACTGAGCCACCGACGCCCCAGAAATCACGTCTTTGAACTATAATAAACTAGGACCTAGGACCTAAGACCTAGGACCTAGGACCTAAGCTTAATGTCTCTTTGAGGTCTTTGTGCTCAAGTAGAACTCATCAGCGCTCCTGAGACCTTAGGTGATGGTGGCCGGTGGATTGCCGGATGGTTGGTAGGATTGCCGTGCAGATGGGTAGGATTGTCGGATGATGTCGGCGATCTCCACAGGTAAAGCTGCCCGGTGCATTGTCCCAGCACCAGCTTTCTGTAACACAATGGTGTGCGATCCACATACGGAGCAAGCCATCCATGCCCACGCAAAAATAACAGACAATTACGGCAGATGTGAACACCGATAGACATGCTTACAAACAGACGCACTCAACTTTGCGGAGACAGATTCGTAGCTGATGTGACAGCGATCTTTACAGACCAGGTTTTATAGAGGCAGCAAGGCTCAGTAGACTGACCCCACAGCAGCCACATCCTATCTCACCAGCAGGTAGTCACTGTCCGTAACGGTACCTCACCTCATCCACGCGGGCATTCCTCATCAGCATGTGGTCGAGAGGCACCTTGACGTGGTCAAAACTCAAGTAGCCGTTGTTGAGTGTGTTCTGTCCAAGTTTGGGGCCAATCTCGCCCACAGTTACGCCTGTAACCATGCAACGAAAGCGATGTAAGAAGCGTGTATATGAATATCAATCGGCTACAAATTCACATTCTTCATCAGATGTCGCCAGCAGATATCCAGTCACACGCCAGTGAATCGTTTTCAAGGAGAATGTCCAGTTTTGTCATATATTCAAGTGTGAGGCTATTTTGTTGATAGCTTCTTCCGCCAATTGGTGGTCGGTGTATCCAGAAATCCAGCAATTATTAGCGTTCCCGCGAGACCTTAACGGCGGCCCTGTTCTCCATGTTCTCCGGCCTTGTCACATGTCCCCAGCTTGCTCCGGGCGCCCGGGACCATTGTCGCGTGCCCGGGGCTAGAAAGCCTGGCAGGGACCAGTGTGTCCCAGCCCCAGTGTCACCTGGCAGGGGTCGGTGTGTGTCCCAGTCCCGGTGTCACCTGGCAGGGACCAGTGTGTCACAGCGTCAACTGGTAGGGGTCGGTGTGTCCCAGTCCCAGTGTCACCTGGCAGGGGCCGGTGGGTCCCCTGTCTGGTTGTCACCTGGTAGCGGCCGGTGGGTGTCCAGGTCGCGCAGCTGCACCATGAACGGCTGGATGCCGCAGTCTCAGTCCCAGTGTCACCTGGCAGGGTGCCGGTGTGTCCCAGTCCCGGTGTCACCTGACAGGGTCCCGGTGTGTCCCAGTCCCGGTGTCACCTGGCAGGGCCCGGTGTGTGTCCCAGTCCCAGTCCCACCTGGCAGCGGCCGGTGGGTGTTCAGGTCGCGCAGCTGCACCATGAACGGCTGGATGTCGCAGTCTCAGTCCCAGTGTCACCTGGCAGGGTGCCGGTGTGTCCCAGTCCCGGTGTCACCTGACAGGGTCCCGGTGTGTCCCAGTCCCGGTGTCACCTGGCAGGGACCAGTGTGTCCCAGTCCCGGTGTCACCTGGCAGGGTGCCAGTGTGTCCCAGTCCCAGTCCCATCTGGCAGGGTGCCGGTGTGTCCCAGTCCCAGTCCCACCTGGCAGCGGCCGGTGGGTGTCCAGGTCGCGCAGCTGCACCATGAACGGCTGGATGCCGCAGCAGCGGCCGGACGTGAACAGACGCGCCATCACCACCGCGTAGTTGGAGCTGGTGCCCAGGCCGCCCGGCCACCACTTGGCCGCGCTCCGGTCAGGCGTGTGCAGGTCAAACGTGCGCGAGCTCGGGTCATACGTGGCCGTGGTGCGCAGACCGCGCACGAACGTGCCGTGGCTCAGCTCAGTCTGCAGGATACACCACACAGGTTCATATGGATAAAAGTTAGCAGGGTGAAACGCTCGAGAACATACAGCTTTCAGGGACAGATGATAGGTCACAGTTTGGATGGCAAAAGTACGTCCAAAAAGGTCGCATGCCAAATGAGTCGTCAAGAAATTTGCCGAAAGCGAGAAATTGGCTGCACATTATGATGCTAATGACAAAACACATTTAGTACGTATCAGTACCCATCCCCTTGGCGTTTTAGAAACCTTTTAACATTAAATCTTGTTAACATACTTTCGCGTATATACTTTACCACGAATGCACGCTGCAGTTAATTCACCCGACGATCTTTACATCAAACGAAAAATTCGGCTCGAGTACGCCTTCAAGTGTTTTTGTCCTTACGTAGCCGGTTCCAAATTACTTTGCACTTCGGCATTCGACTGTTTTTCGTGCTAGATTTGTGTTGTCATCGAGCTGAGTGCAACGTACTGTCAGCGTCGGCGTCTCAGAGTTGACCTGGGCCAAGGCGCCTATGATGCGGTCGTTGTACAACGTACCGTCCGTGTCCCATAGCTGACCTGAGCACAAGTGCCTATGATGCGGTCGTCATACAACGTATCGTCTGTCCCATAGCTGACCTGAGCATAGGTGCCTATAATGCTGTCGTTGCACACGTACCGTCGTTGTCTCATGGCTGACCTGGGCATAGGTGCCTATCATGCGGCCGTTGTAGACGTCTCCCAGCCAGCGGTCCAGTTGGTGGTCGTCGGCCTGCCCCATCAGGGTGGGCATGAACATCACCTGATGCACCGAGATGGGGTTGCCGTCTGGGGTTGTAAAGCCGGACACGGTGTGACTCATCACCCGGCTGTAACGACACCGCCCAGCTGTTGGTTGGTTGTTTGAGTTTTACGGCGCATCGACCAGGTTTGGTAAGCTGGCGCCCGTTTGCCCAGCTGTTGAGACGTTGATTGATTGATTATTTGGGCTTAAGGGCGCGTGGACTACTAAGGAGCTGTTGAGACACATTCACAGCTGCAGCACTACGACACGGCCTAGCTGTTCAGACGCATTCACTGACTGTAGCCTAATTACAGAGATGTAGCGATATCCCCTAGCTGCTGGAGATCACAACCGTACTACGTTGGGTGCAGGACTGGACTTAGCTTGAGCTCTTGAACTTAGACAACATTACCTTCGATGTGCTGAAGTTGGAGAGCGAAATTAGCAATTTCAATTGAAAGTTGCACTTTCTAGTACTGGAGTACAGAGCACGTTTTCTCATGTAATTAGTAAAAAGCTATAGAAGTATCAAGGTACTTGTGGCATGACACCAGTCTCTCCCACAGACATGCACATGGTATCTCATATACCAATCACTTATAACTAGAGCCTGGCTACTATTGAAACAGAAGTTAAAAAAATGAGAATACATTGGCTTTGGTGTTCCTTCTTTTGTTAGAGTGGTGTGGCAAGCTTGGGTTAGTTCGGACTTCCATCTGCAGCAATGGATGGGAGGGTTTTTCCGGAGATGAATAGCTATCTAGACGGCACAGCGCACCGGACAGCACGAGTCCGAGGCAGGGCTGCCTTTGCGGCCAGACCGAGAGCACTGCTGGCCCTGGCTGAGGGAAGCCCGGCACCACTCCGCTCCGCCCGGCGTCACCTGAGCTGACGGAAGCCCGGCACCAGCCCGCTTCGCTCGGCGTCACCTGAGCTGACGGAAGCCCGGCAATAGCCCGCTCCGCCCGGCATCGCCTGAGCTGAGGGAACCCTGGCACCAGCCCGCTCCGCCCGGCGTCACCTGAGCTGAGGGAAGCCCGGCACCAGCCCTGTCCGACCGGCGTCACCTTAGCTGAGGGAAGCCCAGCACCAGCCCGCTCCGCCCATCATCGCCTGAGCTGAGGGAACCCAGGCACCAGCCCGCTCCGCCCGGCGTCACCTGAGCTGAGGGAACCCCGACACCAGCCCGCTCCGCCCGGCGTCACCTGAGCTGAGAGAAGCCCGGCACCAGCCCGCTCCGCCCGGCGTCACCTGAGCTGAGGGAAGCCCGGCACCAGCCTGCTCCGCCCGGCATCGCCTGAGCTGAGGGAACCCTGGCACCAGCCTGCTCCGCCCGGCATCGCCTGAGCTGAGGGAACCCTGGCACCAGCCCGGTGTGCCCGGCGTCACCTGAGCTCTCTGACGTCCATCCCGTCCTCGGTCATGAGCTCCAGCGTCACCAGCGCCCGCTCCATGTTGTACTTGTACTTGTCCTCGTGACTCATGTACGCCGTCGGACGTGTCCGACTCAGCACCGGGTGGTTGAGCACCTTCGACCCTGACGGCCACACGCGCCACGTCACAAAGCAATGTCAGCAGCACTGACACGCAGAGCAGACGAGCGCGTGCGGATGTGCGTTCTGCCGGCGGTTTTCTGCTTCCAATCAAAATCCAACCCTGGGTAGACATGGTTTGGAGCAGCACATTAGTTTTCAGTTTCATTCAGAACAGCCACAAAGTATTATGTAACAATGCTCGTCTACCAGTGTGCACTTCTTCCAATTGACGAATACATGCGGAGCACAATTGGCGGTTATGGTTGCTGCGACGAGGTGGTGTTGCCGGTGCCGGTCGGCGTCAACAATATGAAGCAGCTACCGAACATGCATGACACATGTACTCTTCCATTACTTTTGCACACTTAGATCACCAGCCTCATTCCATCACATTTATACTCCAAAAGTGACATTGCAATGCATTGCTTATGCACTCCAAAGATCCCGTTTTTAAACCATCCCCATGCGTACCACCAATTCACTGTACATTGGTCAATAAGGATCTATTTTCAGCTGTTGGACATTGCTAAGAGAACAAAAATGTTCTCCAGGTTTTGAATTACATATTTGTCTCTTGAGGCGAGTTTCATCAGGGCCACCGTCGATGAAGTTTGTCATCTCTTCGATGTCGAATGCTGGAGAAGACCTCTCCACGGCCAAATCCGGATTCTGCCATTTCTCTTCAGAGTCAGAATTTTCCATGTTGAATTGGAAAGTGCTTGCTTTTTCCCTTCCTGGAAGCATAGAACAATACCTTGAATAAGTTAGATACGGACATGCAACATAGCTATCAGGGATACATAAATGCCAGAACTTTTACCTCCACAAAGCAACCAAAGGGATTCTTTGGGTAGACTAAACTTTCTAAGTTGGATTTTTATTTGAGATTTCCTCAAAAGCAGGTGTCAAGCAGCTTCATAAGCAAAAGCTGCCTTTCTTCAAAGGCAGATTAGATATGGCTACATTAGGATGGGTTTATTTTAACTTCTAAAAGGAAGAAAAAATTGTATATTTTTATATTTTGGGGTTAATTGTTTCTGCTGCAGCTGTGAATGTGTCTCAACACCTGGGCAAACTGGGGCTAAAGGACCAAACCTGGTCGATGTGCCCTAAAATGCAAAATTGTTTCAAGCAGCTTCATAGGCAAAAGCTGCCTTTCTTCAAAAGCTGGTTAGCTGTGCTTACATTAGGATTGGTTAAGGTTTATTTTAATCTGCAAAATTAAGAATTTGAAGATTGATTAAAATTAAGAATTTGTAAAATTAAAAATAAGAATGTTTATTTTTATTTTGGGGAGAATTGTTTCTTAAAGGGGAAGTTAAGCTAGGTTGTATTACATTTCTTTTTTGCATTATGTTTATGCATTGTCTAACTCCAAGCCTCTTTTTTGGGGGTGGATAATTATGCAATCTTGCTTGACAACTGAAAGGTAAGTACTTGCAGTGGAAATGAGTGGTCACATCTTAATCATGTGTGTAAATGTTTCATTAAAAACATCTAAGAATTCATCAAGCACCTTAATCACAAATTTACCATTTTGGACATTACAAAAAAATCCATCTTCGATTTTCAAAGAAAAGCTGTAAGAAAAAAGAGGTTGGAGCTAGATGAGGTTATGGGAGGATTATTTAATTTAACACCATTAGCTATATATTACCCAATTCAAAGACCACTCATGTGATCTTGGCATCTTGTTAGCTAAAAATCTGGTTGATTGTACAAAGTGTGAACTTATGCCTTGGTCATTGCAATGTTTCCATCCAAAATGGGTTTGAATAGTGCAGCTATGGGCAGTGCCAGAGCACTGCAAATTGGCTGCAACAGTAAGATACCCATGTTGTACTAGCATAAAGCTTCCTTGGGATTTTAATAAATGTTGTCTTTCCACTAGTCACCCACACAACATTAATAACAGCTCGGCAAAAATATGGAAATTGTCATGGGGGCACATGCCACACAAGGGGCACCAAAATGCAAGTATAGACAACACCTGAAGAGGTGTTGTTGCTTACTAGGAGTGCTTCTGGCTGAAAATGTGGTGGACATGAGCAACTCAATCCTTCCTGATGGGGTGCCTTTGCCCAGAGGTGCCTGCAGGGGTGCCTTTGCCTTTCCTGGAGGGGTGCCTTTGGTTCATAAATTAGACAGGCTCACTCAAGCCTTCCAGGGGCAATATTTTCCTCTTCAAGAGCCCCCTCCCCCATGAAAAAAAAATCATAGGGGTTCACCAAGGTATTCTCAGAGGAGCTTTTCCTTTTCAGGGGCACATTTTCCTGTCAAAAGGGCACCTTAGGGTTAAAAATTGAAAGGGTACACCCGAGCCAGTGTTATTGTGTTTAGAGATGGTAACAAGACATAACAAGTTTTCTTATCCATGTACCTCCATAAAGCACACAAATTTGTTAGGCTGGGTTAGTTTCAGCATTCTAACATGGATAACTTTCCAAGTTTCAATCCTTTCTTCAAAAACACTATATGATGGGTTGGTTAGGTTTGGTTAGGTTTTATTTAAAGTCGAATATTTTCAGGAAAAAATCGACATGTTTTTAAAATTTTCTTCTCCAAAGGGAGGTTAGGTGATGCTGTTTTATATTTTATTTTTTTAAAGCATTTTCTTTTATGCTGTCACTGAACTTGATTCCCATTTTTTGAATTATTTTGCTCCTAATATGAAAAGTAAGCATTTGCACAGAAAATGAGTGTTCCAATCATCTGAGTAACATTCATAAACATTGCATTGGAATGCTCGAGTGTGAAGGTGTTTTATGAATTTAAAAAATCAACAAAACACCTTAACACTCACCCTGAAGGTCCTCTCAAAATTATGTGCACTGGAGGTGGAGATTCCACCCCCCCCACCCCCGATTTTGGCTCCTATTAAAGCTGGAGTAACATAATGATCAGGGTGGATGGGTATGGTAGTGAACCCTATTTGTGCAAATTTCATGATCTTAGGCCAATATCGTCAAGGTCAAATGAGGTCACATGCCAACCATTTGTGTTTTGTGTGACTTGGCTTGTCATTGTTATGGATTTCTGTGATTGTGTTCAAATACTCCAAAATGGACATCAATAATGTTTGGAGATTACTAATGATGCAATACAGATGTTAGACCCAGCATTTCACCCCAGATCACCTACCTAGCAGCACTTTTCCAGGTCAATTGTCCATCCCAGCTACCAGGACCAGGCCTCCCACCTAATTGCTCTGTCAGATGGCTAGGCACTATCAGCTTAGTGAAGAAAGGAGTGAAGTACATGAATGAAGTATGGAAACACTTAGGTACACAATGACACAGTAGTTTGCGGGATGTGCAGGGAATAACATGCAAAGTGACATCAATTGCATGATAGTCATTTGCATTTATGACAACATTCCAGTTGACCAAGTTTGGCTCCATTCACCCATCATGAACTTGACCTGATTGAGACAGGAATGAATTGACACATCATCTTAATCATATTCAGTAATGTGCTTTGACATGACATTTAAATGCATATTAAGCTTGAAGTGCATGTAACAAGTTTTCATCTCCCCAAAAAAGAATTCACTGCTTAATTCACTGCTATCACATAAGAAAATACCACAACATATTTTACCAATAATTGGTGCAGGGTCTTCCTACATATGCATTCTAAGTGTTTTCAAATTCATTTTATGCTTGTTTCCAATGTATGGTTTTAAACAATACACAGATGAGGAAAAATGTAAAATGGAGGTACTAAGATGTGCATTTTGTGGGAAATGAAACATTGAATTCCAACTCAAGATGTTTAAGTTCCTTGAAGAAGGTAACTATTTTCATGTGGAAACAAAAAACAGGCAAGCATTTTTGGAGTGTGATATCTAGAACTAAGACAAATTATATGCATCATGTATGACCCCATCCCCTTACATGCATACAATGGACAAGTATCTTAGTACAAGGATGTACCAAAAATATAGGAATCAATGTATGAATAAGCTGTTGGGTGTTAATTTGCACCACACTTCAGGAAATTGAAAACTGAGCACACAAAAACTGCTGGTATGGCATGGATGCAGCTAGTATTGAAAATGCATGGGATGGTGAGGAAGGATATTTGCACTCAGCACCTTGATACCTATTTATATGGAAGCCACTGAGCAGAAATTCTTAGAAAATAATGCATGTAATGGATTTCTTGAGGTTTACTTACATAGGCCTACTCAACACTTGCACAATAATTGGCAGAAAGTGTACGGTTTTGTTTGCCTGCAACACAGGGTCAAAAGAATCATTTTTCATTTGGTGCAAGATTCCAAAGCGAACACAGTAGGACAGTGCAGAATTTCCTTCGTTTTTTCTTGGTAATGGATTACAAACTGTTTAGCTGGAATACAAAATATTTAGCTGGGGTACAAATTTGTTTGCTTGTTCCAAAAATAGCACTTGCTGACAATTAACCTTGTTTTAGTGGGGCTGAAAACCAATGTTAGCATTTTTGAATGCATAAACATCTTGGCAAACTAAGCCATGTCCAAGATTTTGCTGCACTAAAAAAATGAGTTGTTCATAACCAGGTAGTGTTGCTTTAATGGAATGAAAAATAAATGTCAACATTTCATGCTGTATGTACCATACAAACATATGTATATATATCTAACTGCTAAGGGGATGATTAGCCTAGGGGTAAGTTGCTCATCTCATGATTGAAAAGGTTGTGGGTTTGAGTCTCACCTGTCGCCATTATTCACCCATGACCAATCGGCATGAGAGATTGGTGATGCTACATAACTGAATGGTCAACGTGTTGTAAAAACCAATAACCAGCTAACTGCTAAGTCAGCAATATGTCAGCAAGCTGAGTCACGAATCAGTGCATACATCAGTGAGTACATCTAGTGGGAAAAGCCCTCAGTAGCCAAGGTACTCCCAAAAATATACCCATGATATATGCAAACTGGATAGATATTGCCTAAGTGTAGTTGGGTGATACATTCCCAAAGTTCACAAACAAATATTTATGATGAATAGGCATGATGTGATGTGAATACACCAATAACATTTCTGCTGGCAGAGCTCAAGATGAATCACACTCAAACTCATCTTGGGTGGACCACACAACTGGGATCATCCTTGAACAAACACTTCTCTGAAGGACTAGTCCCACAACTAATGAGGACTAGTTCACCCATGTTTCATTGGAATTATTGCTAACTTCCATTGTTGTCCAAGATCTCAAGCACTCCCAAAATGCATTTCATGGCCCTGGTCAATCTTTTCACCATTCAGAGTTTGTGTGCACCATTTGCCACTGACCCATAATACACAGCTCTGCCTCAGACCTAAAATTGGCTGTGGTTAAATTATTAGTGAAGGATGAGGTTGTAAGCCAACTTCATGAGCAACGGTAGAGAATGAGAACAAAAGTATACTTAATCAATGTCAACAAACTTCACAAATGCTATCAATATTAAAAGCTGCTTGATGTACTTGGATAGTTCATGTCTGGAATGTTTAGTTGAAGCAAGGATCGACTTGGATGGATCCAGAGCTGCTAGATGGGAGAGCAGATTGCCCCTGTAAAACTGCTCATAATTGGTTTTATTGCTGTTAAATAGAGCTAGTCAGATTTGCTTACTCCAGCACTAGAAGTATAGCTGATCGCCAGGCTGGCAAAATGGGGATGGGTCAGAGTAAAATTTGAACAAGTATTACAGATCCTTCACTAACACTGATGAACCCCAAATGCAGTTATATTTCAAGGTGCAAAAATTTACTTTTTTTACACAAAAATATATTTGAGTCATGCATAAGTACAGAAATGGCATTGGTTTCATGGTGTAATTCCCTTGGAGAACTTGCTGGCTCTGGGGCTGATTTTAGGAAGTTTGAAGTGATTTTCTTGCATTGAACAGGCTCATTATGTCTAAAAAGTTAACAAAATGACCTTTGGTTGTGCATTCAATCAATGCACTTAATGCCCAAACAAGGCTTCAAGTATTTACTCTAGTGATACCAAATACCCCCAGATTTGCCAACTAGGGATTTCTGGTACTTCTTGGCAAGCACTCCAGCACAAGCATTTAAAAATAAAATTTGAATAGATATTGATTAATCTAAATATATCATAAATGAGAATAAATATTGATGAATATTGAATCAATATTGAATAAATATTGAATACATATTGAATTAATGATTGGCTATATGGATACAAATATAGTGTCATCTCACATGTTGTGAAGCATTGCCAGTTGTGTGTAGACATTTTTAGTGCAATACTGACAAGCATGTGCAGTAAGCTTTGTACTGCCTTTCAAAGAAAGTCTGATGTTGACTGGTCAGCATGCAGGGATCACTGAAACTGCTAGTTGTTTTCAGGTATGGACTTTCAGTGGTAGCACTTGACCAAACAATGTTGTTCTTCATTTTCTCTTCTGGAGTACAAAATATTTCATTTAGTCTAGTCACAATCCTGGAGTACATAATGTATTTGTATGCATGACACCAACAAACATCAGTTTTTCCAACACTGCAGTAGGAAGCTGGTTGGTTATTGAAGTTTAGGGGTGCGTCGACTACATGCAGCGCCCATGCAGCAGGATGCTGAAATTTGCCATAGAATTAGTGTCATTTAGAATGCTTTTTGATGTCTTTTATACTAAAAGTTGAGTGCATGATGTAGGTACTTATAACTGGACCTGTTTCATTTGTTTTGAGATTCATAATTTCAAGAGCTATATTTGGGATGGGGAGAATAATAGCCATGATATGAACTGGTATTGAATGCCATACCACATTATAGGTACCTGAAAATGCATTGTCATTGCCTGAATTGCCAAAAACCATTGTCATTACCTGAAAATGCATTGCTATTACCTGAAAATGCATTGCCAAATGTTCATTCATCACTATTCCTTATTGAAATCATGTATATGGTATGTATAAACAAGATGATGTTAGAAAGGGTAGATGAATACTGCACAAGCGTTCATCAAGGAGCAGGGTGTGGGCGCTAAATGACCTACCATGGGCGAATGTCGATTAAGTGTTCAGAAAGTGGTATATTCAACCCTATTTCATGAATAATTTATCGCTGCTGCAACATATCACTTACCTGATAACCTTCAACCAATTTATATTCGTCTTACATCCCATGGAACGTGAAATAATGGTATCAGCTGGTCTTGTGCTGGAGATTGCACTGTTGTACAAAGTAATGAGGAATCTATAAGATTAGTAAATAACGAATAAATTATCTACATCAGAATAGGAAGCATATGGAAATATTACGCTTCTTGGCACACGCACAAAAGTTACAACGACCTACAGCACTACAAGCGCCGGGTGCATGACACAGGTATACGTCTGACGTCTGACGTCAGGTATATGTAAAGGGCCTTGCGTCTGACAGTAGTTCTTAGTTCTTACGGCGCTAAACACATATGCGCCAGATGCTCGTATCAAAAACGCCATTTATGTTTTATTAATGAAAATGAGTTTGAAGTGTTCCTAAAAAAAATGAGTTTAGAAAATGTAAGTACATAGCCAAAAGATACAGCAATCAATTTTGAACCAAGATCAGTAAAATATGCTGAACTTTATCATTAGTATTTATGCACTGTATAAACACCACTCGTCAACCAGCAGCCAATGTTAGCAAAACTGACGCAATTGTGACATGTAACAGATCGTGTGGAATATTACTGTGACGTACGCTGACGTCTTTAGGTCTCTAAGAGGTTCCCGGAGGTATGCAGCATTATTGTACGAGCCACCTCGTACGCTGTCGTTTCATCTACATGGAAATAAATACATCCAAGGAAGCCCGAAATAATATGCATGCAACAGAATGGTGCACAAGGAAGGACACAAACTTCTTAGCGAATGTCTGGAAATCCAGTGTGGTTCCGAAGTGCCATGGTTTGGTTTGCTGCGAAAGATAATTTCCTTTTTCCTTATTCCAGGAAGAATCGAGGTTTTACAGTTCTTGGGAATAGCAACGCGCACATTTTTACAGCAACCGGACCCGGACACTCCATCCCTTTGGTCATAGCTTGGTGGCATGACAGATATCCGGCCTTGATGTGAAGGGGAAATCCTGCTGTTCACCACAACAGTTCACCGGCTGCCGAAAGTTCCATGGTCCCAGAGCTCTCACATTCCGATAGTTGGGTAGAAATATACACCAACGACAATTTCTTCTGACACCACTTCGCACACATTTTATTCATCCTTATAACAAGATAATAACTCCTAATACACTTGAACTCGCCCATTGCCTTCCTGTATCGCCTCCTACCCCTAAATCATTTACAGAAATCAACGAGCGTTTTGCACCCTGTGCATCGGTCCTGGTCAATGTGAAAGGCCTCCGGGTCGACGGTGGGGACGCCGGGTCGTTGGAAGGGCCCTCGGACTGACGGCGAGGGCCCGACCAGCAAAGGGGGCCATGGGCCAACGAACAGGGCCATTGAACCGACGGAGATGGTCGCTGAGTCGAGGAAGAGGGTTTCTAACAATTATGAAGACTGGGCCCTCATTAAGCGGATCATGGGCCCCTTGATTACTCAAGGGCCCCTTTATTACTCAAGGGCCCCTTGATTACTCAAGGAGCCATCGTCAGCAGCTCAGGAGCCCTCGGCATTGGCTGAGGGCCCTTTTTATATGCCGTAGCCGTCTTCGTGAGGTCGAGGACTCTTCTAATTAACCGAGGCCCCATCCACCAGTCTGGAGCCCTTGAACTCGGCTTGGGTCCTTCCGTCGGCCCAGATGCACTTCATGTCGGCTTGGGGCCCTCTCTGATGGCCGGGATCGTTTTCCGTGGCAGTGGCCCTCTCTGTCGGTTCAGGTGACCCTTCCGCTACCTCAGGGCCCCTATCTGTCGGGTCAGGGCCTGCTCTTACTGACCGGGGCCCTCTGTCAACCTAGCCATTTTACTGACCCCGCCCACCCATAGACCCTTCACTTTAGCCCGGCCCCAGGCACTCAGCCTCTGTCCGTGGACACTCTATCGACTCGGGAGCACTATTCATCGACCCGGAAATCTACATCTACATCTACATCTACATCACTACATACAGGGGCCCCTTGGTCGTCTACATCAGCCTGGAGCCTTCTAGTCGGCCAAGGGGCCCTGGCATTCGCCTGTCAGGGTCTTTTCACATCGACCTAGATACACTTTAGGCCGACCCTTGGCCCCGATCAAACCTCTCCAAGCTTTCAGGAGCCCTCCAACTCACTGGGACCACCAGTGCTCAAGTGGGACAGGGTCTCATGAGATCCAAATGAGAGTACTAGGTTCCACTACGCTCCTCCCCCAGTTCCTGAGCCATTCTTGCTCGCGTTCAAAAATCGAAATTCACTGGAGCGATGGTCGCATTATGGATTTTGAACGAAAAAAAGTTGCCCAAAGGGTGATTTTCAACGTTCAAAAGTAAAACAAAGTGTTTAGACTGAATAAGAGCTACAGAGGCCCATTCAGGTTACGTTTGTAAAGGACCAACATACCATAAGCCTGAGCAAAATGACACTCTTCACCACAATTAATACCACATCATAAATATCCAGAGAAACTATCCACCAACATCCCATACACTCATCAATACCTATCTATACCCAAACACCATCCATATTCGCTCGATTCCACGCAACGCAAGTGTAGATCAAGTGTCCCACCAATAATTTTCAAACTCCATTCATGCCAGCTTAAAGGGGCTTGTGCCGTGTACACATCCTAGCAAAAATCTCACTCTACCCACCACGAATTCGAACTCAAAAACAAGAGTTTCCAGCCCAAAGAATGTGTCCAGTCCATGTTCAAACACATACAATGAGGTTCTCTGCAAACATTGGCAATTCAGCCCAAATTGTTCTTCAATGATCATAGGGAACATGTTTGAAGGATGCCTATGGCTAAAAAAAAAACATCAAGTATACTGAATGGGCGCCAATTCCTTCCAACGGAGTGGTTTTTCCTCTCAGAAGGATGCCTTTGGCTCTAAAAAAAAATTGACGAGGGTGCAATAGAGCCTACTCGGAGAATTGCCTTTTCCTGGCCGCAGGTATATCACCTTCCATGGGGGGGGGGGGCTCATGTCAAAGTGTCCCCCTGCATCTGTCCCTGGTCTGGAGGAATGTCATATCCTCGGAGGAGTGCCACTTCGAAAGCCCATGAAAGATCACCTTGAGTTGGACATTCGTCCGGTAGGTAGAGGGGAGCATGTACTCGGAAAAAACTGCATGGGCGCCTGGTCTCAGAAGGGTACCTTTTCCCATCAACGGTGACCATATTTCTCTGAGAAGCATTTTGCCGAACAAAAATCCGTTCATCGGGGTGGGGGGCACTCCCGTGCCTCCTCAGAGGAGTGCCATTTCTAGTTTCGACGGGCACCATTTTTCAATTGGGATGAGGGCACATTCCCCTGTGCTCTCCTCCCCTGTATCCGCCCCTGCAGACTGTCACAAACTCACCACGCCTCTGGAATGCCTGCTGGAGCTGTTGCAGCCTAATCTTGATGGACTTGAGTCATATAACCACCGGGACCCTAATGGTTATCGGAAGGACAAGCGAAGTGAAGCGATTCAATCGGTTCAAAAACAAGCCTTCGGCGGGCCTCCCGCGGCGCGGACAAACACACACGCTGTGCGACGACGAGCAACTAGCATCGTTTGTAACAGTCCACGGAGCATGTGCCATCAGCACGCTGATTGGTTGAAACAGCGCAGGCGCCGTAGGCGTGGGACACCGTTGGATCTGTTCCCGACCTTGTTCCGAAAAGAAGCAGATCAGCTTGGAGTGGTTCGGAGCAGTGGCGTGGCCAAAGGGGTGAGGGGAGCAGTCGGCCCTGGGTGATCGGAGGGGCCGACGCGAAGGGGCCCTGGACCGACGAACGCGGCTCCGGGCTAACGGCTCCGGGCTGATAAAGAAGGCCCCAAATAAACGGAGAGTGCCATCGGGAAAATGCTGAGAACCCCTGGCTGTGCTATCGTGAAGGACTTCTAGATCGGCGTAGAGGTCCCGGATCTCTGAAAGGTCCCCAGACTGACGAAGAGGGCCTCGAGCCAACGTGAAAGGCCCTGGGCTGATGGCGGTGCCCAAGCCGAAGAAAGGGCCCTGGTCTGATGGACAGGGCCCAAGTGTTCTAAAGGTGCCTCCAGCTTACTGGAAAAGGCTTGGAATCGTCAAGAGGGCCCTAAGACGACGGAGGGGCCCTAGTAGCAGCAGAGGACCTCTGGTCGTCCGAAAGAGCCCTTGGGCCGACGGATTGGGCTAATCTTGTGAAAGAAGGCCTCCGGCCTGACAGAGGAGGCACTGGATCGCTAAGGAGTATCCCCGCTCCGACGGAAAGGACCTCAAGCCGTGAGAGAACCCCGGGTCGTCGGAGAGGACCCAGTGCCGGTATGAAGGGTCCCCGGGCCAATGTTAGCCGAAATCGCATTGGGGACCTCTTACGTGATTAAGGAGGTCCAATGCGCAAGATCTGAAGCATCAGTCCATTCCAGAGGTGGATTTGTAAGCCTGCCCGAGACAGCGCCGAAATAGCAGAACATTATGTCAGACGAAGGACCGCCGTAAATAAATCACACAAACCTCACATATGTGCTGATAATTTGCTGGCGAACAAGCTGCTTTTACTTTCTCAAATTCGAACGATGATATACTGATGAAGGCCGAATATTCGAATCATGTCCCAAAGGTATAGTCATCCTTCCATAGTTTGTGCCAGCATATACATTTACCTATTAATAACTTCAGGACTAACCAAACTATATATGTGAGTATATACATATATATATATATATATATATATATATATATATATATATATATATATATATATATATATATATATATATATCTACAGGTGTATATTGATAAGCAAGCACATATATAAATATCCATGGATATATACATTTATGTATACATTTAGTGTGATAGGTTAGGCACCTGTTGCTAAACTAGGATTTCAGTGGGTCCATAGGGGGCAAGATTCAAGTTCTGAGTTTTGCACTCGCCCAACGCGGAATCGACCTTTGATATGTTCTGGCTATCAATATCCGGCTATGTTGAGATAGCCCTTGGACCCAGTGACCGGCGCCGCACCTCTGGAGTTACGGACCTCGCATCACCTCCCCCACCCCTCCCCCGACCACCGGCTGGCCGCGGCAGTCTGCAAATTTTTAGTCCGAATGCGAGAAGCATAACTTGCTGAATGCTTTGCGTGTATGCCATCCAGAATTGCAGAAGCTTGGCGTTGCTTATCGCGGTAGTCGAAACATGGCTAAGCCCACACGTTAGTCACTGCAGTATAGTATGACTGCAATATCAAAACTGCAGCATATACTGGCCGGGCGATGACTCGGCGGTGGCATGCGCTGTCCATTCGGCTCCGCTACCTGTTCGAGGGACTGAACCAGAAAGTGGCAAGGCTTTAGTTGTCGACTGATTCGGGGTATGACCCATTGTTGCTCATGGCATCGATATGCCGGTCCAGACTCTGAAAAAGCAGTTCATTCAGTGGTAGATGGTATGTGGGCAGCATTCACTGCTTAGCGTGCTGGTTGGCCCGTTGTCATGCTTGAATACTTAAACTTCACGGAAATTAACTGGCGATCTGCAAACAGTCCTGAACTGTTGTTCCGTCGGCCAAATATAGCAATAAGGTTTTAAAAGATGTGGATCATGGCGGTTTTAGACATGCAACTGCACTGACTATATGAAAACAGTTTAGGCTTAGTTCTGGCAAACACCTTCGATATTCACTGTGATGATGTTGTTATTGATGCAGAAGCTGGTGCGATAGATTCTGACCACTTCAAAGTTATTGCTGTGTTACAATTGCCGTGTGCTTTTGCTTTTGCTTTTGCGTTTTTGTTCCACCCCTGTAGGGTGCGTATGATGTATGTATAACTTCTCAGATGTTATAGGGGTGTCGCACATATCCCTTACGCCCGAGGAAGCTCTGAGGATGCCCTGAAGACGTCTGTGAGGTGCCATAAGAATGTCCTTGAGGCACCCTGAGGAGTCTGCGTGGCGACCCTGGACCATCTTTGATGAGCTCTCGTAAACACGAGGAACATAGGAACATAGGATCACATTATCGCCTCTCAAGGTTCTAAGGGCGCCTCATCGACGTGCTATGAGCGTCCTCGATTTTAAGCAATCCTAACACACGAGCACCATACAAGGTGCCCGCAACGCGTAAAGTACACCATGACCAGACCCGACCCGACCGTACTGCCCTGCATAAGGCCTGCGTTGAGTACGCCCCGGACGCCGAGCACAGCCCGAACGCCGGGGTGTGCTCGGCGCAGCCGAAGCGGTGCTCGGAGCGGTGCTCGGAGCGGTGCTCTGAGCGGTGCTCGGAGCGGTGCTCGGAGCGGTGCTCGGAGCGGTGCTCTGAGCGGTGCTCGGAGCGGTGCTCGGAGCGGTGCTCGGAGCGGTGCTCTGAGCGGTGCTCGGAGCGGTGCTCGGAGCGGTGCTCTGAGCGGTGCTCGGAGCGGTGCTCGGAGCGGTGCTCGGAGCGGTGCTCGGAGCGGTGCTCGGAGCGGTGCTCGGAGCGGTGCTCGGAGCGGTGCTCTGAGCTCACGGGAGCGGCCGGCCGGCTTATTTTCACGGCACATTCTGGTGTCGCGTCTGGCGTTCATCATTGCCGCCTGGTCGTATAGCGAGGCAGAATTTCGTCATCCTGTGGACGGATGTGCTCCTTTGTACCGTCGCCGCCTCGCTGGGGTCGGGCCTTCGGCCGGATACCATCTGGCGCTGGGTGGGGCTCCGCTTAATCAAGTCGCTTATGTCGTCCATCTCAGAACCCCCTCAACTCGGTTCCGGGGGTTAGACCCGGACACTTGGGTGATACGGGCACCGCCATTCGGTCACGACACGCCACCCTCCACGCAGTTCTCTGGACGTCGAGCATCTTCCGTTTCGGTGCGACCTGATGCCTGACCTCTGTGCTTGACCTCGGCAGGCTGTCGCGATGTCGACGACACCGAACCGACAGGGCGACTTATACGACTGACCCTCTTCCTTCGCGTCCTCGTCCGATTGTTTGCATAGCAACCTGGGCTATAATGGCACGGTCTCAGGGTTATTTAGACATCGATGACGTGCGTGTATGTCTGTGTATGTGTGTGTTTATATATATATATATATATATATATATATATATATATATATATATATATATATATATAGGTGTGTGTGTGTGTGTGTGTGTGTGTGTGTGTGTGTGTGTGTGTGTGTGTGTTTATGTGACGCCCGTAGAACTTCGCCTTGGAAACACCGAAAAAAACCTTATCGGCACCCTACATGTATCCTAAGGGCTCCCCAAAGTCTTTCTAAGGACGCTCTTAGGGTGCCTTTGTAGTGCCAATAGAACATCTTTGGATCGCCAGAAAGAGATACTATGGGTGCCCTTACGATGTCCTAAGGGCATCCGAAAGGTAGCGTTCTAATCAACGTCCAAAGGGAGCCGTTAGGAAGCGTGCGCGACACACTTAGACACCTGTTGGGTCGCGCAAATGACACGTGCGGCGTGGGTAGTGGTGTGGCACTGCTCCGGCGCGAAGGGAGGCAGAACAAGAAGACGTACCGATATATTTTCTGTGTCCCATCCGTTAGTAGGAATAACCCCAGTCTTAGGGTTATTCCTATAGTCTGCCGTGATAGTCTGGGTTGTTATTCGGGCAGTCGAACGAGCGCTCGATGGAAGAGGAGCGGCCACACAAGTCGCCGTCCCGGTTCGGTGTCGTTAGCATCGCGTCGGCCTGCTGAGGTCAGGCACAGGGGTCAACAACCACGTCGCTCTGAGGCTGAAGACGCGCGATGTTCAGTGAGCTGCGTTGAGAGTGATGTGCCATGGCCGAGTCGCGATGTCCGTCTGACCTGAGTGTCCGGGTCTGACCCCCGAGCAGAGTTGTGGGGGGGGGGGGGTTCTAACATGGACGACACCGCGTTTGTATAGGCGACGCCCCCTCCCCGCGCCAGATGGTATCCGACGGAAGTCTCTGCGCACCGAATGGTACCCGACGGAAGTGTTCTCCCTATGCCAGATGGTACCCGACAGAGGGCCCTCATCCAGTTCCAGGTCAAGAAAGCACAGAGGGGTGCTTCCGTATACAAGATACTTTACCTACGTGTGTGCAAATGTACGTAAGCGCGAATTTACATCACCGCAAATTTACGTAAGCGCAAATGTACGCATGAACCTGTGTACGCAAGTGAAAATATACGTTAATGGAAAAGTGGGTAAGATGGTTCGTTGTTGGTTTTACGACACATCGACCGTTGAGTCATATAGCGTCGCCAATCGCCAAAGTACGGTAAATCAAATATATACAAATGTAAATATACGTAGCCCAAATGCAGGCAAGCGCAATTGTACGCATGGCAGATGCACGCAAGCAAATGTATGCATGCACAAGGATGAGTATGACATTTGTACGTAAGCCTGAACACAACAGGACACATGAAGGATATTTTTATCACAAGCGTACGTACGAGTAAATGTGGGTATACATAAATGTACGTATGTATAAATGCAGGTATAATTGACGTCACAAATGGGAGTGAACATCCTATATAGGTATAGGCAGGGGCGTCGCCACCGGGGGGGGGGCAATTTCCCCCCCCCTGCCGTGAGACTGGGGGCGCCCCCCCATGAAATTTGAGGAGGCCCCCAGGACGAAAAGGAGGCCCTCCAGGACTAAAAGGAGGCCCCCCAGGACGAAAACGAAACCCCAGGACGAAAAAGAGGCCCCCAGGACAAAGCGAAGGTACATCAGGACAAAAAGAGGCCCCCAGAACGAAAAGGAAGCCCCCAGGATGGAAAGGAGGCCCTCCAGGACGAAAAGAGGCCCTCCAGGATGAAAAGGAGACCCCAAGATGAAAAAGAGATTATACAAATTAGGGGCCTCCAGGAGGAGGCCCCATATATCAAGCGAGTGCCAAATATTGACACAGAGGCGCCAGGACGAAAAGGCCACGAGGACGAAAAGGAGGTCCCCATGATGAAAATGAGGCCCCCAGGACGAAAAGGATGCCCTCTAGGACGAAAAGGAGGCCCTCCAGGACGAAAAGGAGGCCCTCCAGCCCTCAGTTTCCCATTCACGAACCATACCAAGGGGCTAAAAACAATAGGAGGCCCTAACACAATGGGGGCCCCTTTTCGGGGAGGAGGGGCCCCCTTTCGATCTCGCCCCCTTCCCCCTGGAATAATTTCGTGGCGACGCCACTGGGTATAGGTGATGTGGAAGGAGCATACATACGCAGGTGCCAGGATTCCCAGCCTGACTGGGAAACTATTTATGGCGCCAATAACACATTGGCTCATACGTACGTTTGTTCTTAAATGTTCTTACACTGATGCACTTATACTTCGACGTACATTTGCGCTTATGTACTTTTGTGCTGGCACACAGCTGATCCTTCGTGTGTTTGACAGAAGTACCTTTGTCATATGTACTTCTGTGCTCAGGGATATCTGCTAACGCACGTGTCCTGCCTATCTGCTTACGTTTGTGTTTAAGTACATCTGCGCTTGCGTGCATTTGTTTATGTACATTGGCGTACGTACATCACCCATGCGTACAGTTGCTGTACGCATTTCTGTCCGGCTACCTCTCTTTATGAATATATTTTGTATATCTCGTGCAAATTTGAAACCAGTGCTTTCGAAAGCATTTTACCTGGGACGGGTCAAAGAGTGATATTGAAATTTTTGCAGTCCCGCCATAAAACGTTGTTGCATCATATCAATACCAAATTGAGATCACGCTGCTCTTTTATCAAGACAGAAAATCTTCGATCTCGAAATGTCATATATGCTCAATGTTATCGCTCTTTTACCGTTCTGAGTTCGGAAAATTGAATTATCAGTAAATATGTTATGCTGGAGATGATAAGGGGCATTCTGATTTCAAATGTGTGTCAATGGCCACTGCCATGCCGTTATGTCAACATCATATTCTACATAATTCCACCTTGCACAGAATGTTGCTGTTCCTCGAAAAATCATATCTGAATTCCGTTTCAGCGCCGCCTAATTCGTGCCACATAACATTGGATGGCCAACCAACCAATGACCTGAAATAGCTTGACATGATGTGATCTGATCTTATTTCATTTGATTTGACCTTTAAATGTAGATGTTTTCCACGCAATGTACACTTTGCTGAATGACGACCGCTGAAGTGATCACTTTATCAATACACGTACCGTCCTAGCGTGACCAAAGGTGAGGTCAAGAAATCAGAAGCCGGACAGTTTACAAAGGTGTTTCAGTATCATATCAGTTCTTCTTGCGAACAAAATGTTCGTAATTCAAAAGCAATGTACCAGAAGTATTCAAGCTTGAACTTATTTCACCTGACCTCTACGAGACCCAACCTGTCTTTAGGGTCCTCTAATATCAACCAGTTGTTGCCTTAAAGCACTTGATGCACTTGCACAAACCATTGAAGTAAGCAAATATTACATGGATGGTTCTGTTGAAGGAAGCCGAAACGCATGTTCACATTTTCCGCGCCACTCCCCAAGAAAAACGTCATGTTACTGAATTAGCCTAATATGACTTTTAAGAATCTCTGCATGGCCGAAATTGAAGAAGCACGCTACGATATGAATTATTGGCTATATTGACTTGTGATTTACATCTACCCCATGTCCCTAGCATTCATGGATCGGAAGCTGGTTCTCAAGCCTGATTCAATCCCGATCTGATCATGACACTTTTTAGCATGATGAATAGATAAGCATTCATTTATGTCAGCTCTTGAAGCACGACATCGAAAGAAAACAAGCTCTGCCTTCTTCCATTGTTTCCAAAGACTTAACTCGAGATCCGAATATTGATATAATGTACCTCTAGTGATATCAGTGTCGGTCAAAGTGCACATGTAAGATACGCTTCATGCTCTCCACGATCAGATCATCCTTATGGCGTTTTGCATTTTATCCTAGTTTACGTAGATTGCTAGTTAGTGGGGGAGGACATTCAAGAGCCCCTCACAGCCCTGCCAAGGATGATATGCCGGCTGACCCGCCGAGGCTTATAATCGGGCGGCAATGATAAAAGCCAGGAGCGACAGTTAAATGTGGCGCGAAAATAAACAGTCCGGCCGGCGGCCCCGAGCGCAGCGGGCGGCTGTGGCTGCCACTCGGGGGCGGGGTCAGGGTCGGCCATGTGCGGGCCAGTACCGCTGGGTCGCGTCTGATCGGTGCGAAGACAAGTCAAAACACGACAGGACAAAGAACAAAGGACAAAAAATCGAATGGAAAATGTCGAAAATGAGAGACGTAGAAGTGATGGAAGTCGAAAGGACAAAAGTGGAAGAGAGAAAAGTCGGAGAGATGAAGGTCAAATCGAGAAAAGCAAAATGGATTAAAAGTTTAAGTGAAAGCGAATTCGAACGGATAAGTAGTGAGCAGGGAAAAAATTTCGAAAGGATAGAAATGAACAGGACAAAATGCCGA
Organism: Imbricaverruca yamaguchii; assembly: GCA_034440575.1. Taxonomy (NCBI): domain Eukaryota; kingdom Metazoa; phylum Arthropoda; class Thecostraca; family Neoverrucidae; genus Imbricaverruca; species Imbricaverruca yamaguchii. The sequence goes on along the minus strand of JAOTOL010001418.1, from coordinate 594,264 downwards.
ACTGATAAAAGTCGACGGGATACAAGTCGACAGGATAAAAGTTGAATTGAAAAAAAAATTAAACGTCGGAGAGTTGAAAGCATGTAAGCGGAATGGGAAATGTTAATCGCAGCATAATTCGAAGAGGTAAAATTCGAAAAGATAAAGGTCACATGTGTGACACAAATCTGACCAAAGATAGGAAGGCCAGGACAATGTCAGGTCACCAGGGTAGTGCAGGTTACCTAACTACCCAGATACCAACCTAACTGCTCATTGCAGGCCTTCCTAGGTAAACAGCTAGCTACAGAAACAAAAACAATTATATTAGAGTATCTACTACATGATTTGAACAGATAACTAAGCAGCAGTTACACTGAAAAATAACATTTACATTAGCACAATCAACTGTTGCTTCTAATTGTCATTTATAGCAATACAATAACACAGCTGACTAGTACCAATTGGCATCAGATGTCAGCAGCTTCCCCTCCCTCCCTGGGGCAGCTATGCATCAGCTTTTGAATTCAGTATGGTGGTAAATCTACAATAAATAAAATGCCAGGAACTTGCACAATATAAGATGACATGCCTTACCGTCATTTTGCACAAAATCAATACTAATTATACATGCAGGATGAAACTAACCATAAATCAAAACTAATATTCCATAAATGAATATATTATCTCTTGATTCAAAATGCCCGTTCAAGGATGATACAGTTTGTGTGCACATGTTTGTAAAATCACAGCTTGAACGAACAATATTGCAATACCTTGGTTAACATGCATATTTGCATGTTTTGCATACATGCATGTTTGAAGTTAATTGGTCAGTTATTTGTGTGTCAAAGACATGGTTGAATAAAAATTTAGAGCAGTACTTTAGTCTAAAAAAATATAATATCTTTGCATCTAGTAGAAAAGAAGGTGAAGGTTGAGGTACAGCAATATATGTAAATAATAGATATGAGGCTAAGGAAAGAAAAGACCTGGAGAGTGATCATGTTGAGACAAGTTTTCTGGAAATCAAAATGAAGTTGGGTGTACCAGCAAAGAGATTCATAGTGGGGGAAATATATAGACCTCCAAACCCGAGCCTCACGTTATTTATGGACTACTTGGAAAAAACACTTGATTCATTGGAAAACACTAAGTCTACATGTGTCATGGCAGGGGACTTCAATTACAATCTTTTGAAATATCACTCTGATAAACCCACACTTAGTTTGATGAATATGTTATGTTAAATTCCTATGGATTTTTCCCAACCATCTCGAAAGCGACCCGGATTGCTAATAATTCTGATGCCCATTTGGATAATATATTTATAAATAATGTTAATGTCTTGAACAATTCAGGAATTCTACTTCATGATTTATCAGATAATTTTCCGGTTTTTCTTAAGCTATCATTAATTCAAAGCCCAATTATAACAAGACATTCAGTGGCAGTCTTTGATAAGAATAAAATCAGTGAATTAAATGATTACCTCATTAGTACCTTGGAAGCCTTTCAAGATGAGACTGATGCTAGTCAAGCATGTAACAAACTTATTAAGCCATATGAAACAGGTATTAAAAAATTATCTAAACCTTTTACACCCAGTAAAAGAAAGAATCCAATTAAACCTTGGGTAACCCCTGCACTTCTGTGTTCAATAAATACAAAAAATAAACTATATACAAGATATATTAGGAATAAAATTGTAATGAATGAAAATAAATACAAAATGTATAGGAACATGCTTTGCAATGTGCTTAGGGATGTGAAACGATTATATTACAAGAGGGTATTCCAGGATAGCAAAGGTGATGGTAAAAAAACATGGAAGTATTTGAATGAAATTATAAACACGAATGAATTGCAAACAGTTCCACCAACGTGCTTTGTTGATAACTCTGGGGATACCTGTGCAAATGAACAAATACCTAATAAATTTAATTTAAAAAAATTTCAACGATAGGTAGTGAGTTGGAAACAAAAATACCTACGACACACATCGGTACATTATATTATCTTACACAGCCTAATTATGCAATCATTAGCAATATTCCTTCTGTTAATGATGCTCAAATTGAAGACATTATTAAGCCTTTAAACCCTGTTGGTGGAGGTATGGATAAAATTAGTACACAAATTTTGATTGGAACATATAGAAGTATTTTGCAACATCTAACATATTTCTTTAATCTTTGTCTGAACACTTCAATATTCCCTGATACCTTAAAATCTGCAGTTATAATTCCTGTATATAAATCAGGGGAAAATAATAAATTTACTAATTATAAGCCAATCTCTTTGCTACCAATATTTTCGAAAGTATTGGAAAGGTTAATGCACTTTTGGGTATCATCATTTCTAAATGAAAATAATATCATGCACCCATTCCAATTTGGCTTCAGAAAAAAAACACAGCGCTTACATGCCAATTGCTCTGATGCATAACGAAGTAACTAAATCTCTTGTAAATAATAAATTAGTTCGTACTCTGTATCTTGATTTTTAAAAAAGCTTTGACACCGTCAGCATCAGCATTTTGTTACAAAAATTGAACTTTATTGGCTTTGTAGGAAATATATATAAACTATTAACCTCATACCTATCAAATAGATCTCAAAGAACCAAGATACATGCCATCATCTCCCAACAATTACATATCACGAAAGGTGTTCCTCAAGGTTCGATTCTTGGACCTCTGCTATTTACTCTATACATTAAAGATCTCTGCAATGTTTCCAATTTGGCTAGCTTTTACCTATTTGTAGACGACACTGCCGTAACTATCACAGCTGATGATCATTCTGAATTGCGAAGTAAAATAAATGTGGTAATACTCAAAATAATTGCATGGTTTCATACCAACAGATTATCTATTAATGCTGAGAAGACTGGATATCAAATTTTTTCCAGGAAACCATGCAATGACCTTCATGTCAAAATAAATACTTCCAATATTACAAGGCATAGCTGTATAAAATATTTAGTTGTATTTATTGATGAAGACATGACATGGAAAAGCGATATAAATTCCATCTCTTCAAAACTTAGCAGGAATATTGGAATTATAGGCAAGTCTAGGCACTTTTTATCAACTTGTGAATTGCTCCTGTATAATTCTTTAATATTGCCATATTTAAATTACTGTGCTGTTGTCTGGGGAAGTACGTGCCACTCTAAGCTCGACAAGATTATTAAGTTGCAGAAGCGTGTTATTAGGATTATTGATAAGAAACCGTACTTATACCATACATATGAATTGTTTATTAAACATAAGAGTTCTAGTGTTTCTGGACATAGTTATTGAGCAATGCATTTACATCATGCTAGGTTTTCCAAATAAATAATTACCGGCACCTCTTTCTAATATGTTTCAACTTTATGAACAAGGTGGCTTCAGAGTTAGACAACACTTTCAAATACACTTTTCTGATATCAATTATATAATGTTTTCATTATCCTTTAATGCACCAAAGGCCTGGAATCAGATAATCTGCTCTCACTTCCACAGGATTGACGATGTACCTAGGAGTAAAATCATCTTCAAGAAGCACATTATACAATACATAATTAGAAAATATAAACTTTTCAATAAATGTTGGTAATGGTAATGTGCTATACATGGTGATCTGGTAATCATTCGGATATTTTCGTTTAACAATCATGTTTTCTTTTCTTTCTTCTTCTTCATACTTGGTTCGTCCTTTCTCCTTAGTGTAGTAGTCGTTTAAGAAATACATGTGCAAGATTTTGATTTTGTATTATTTCCCCATTAACACCTATATCAGTTATTTTCCTGGAGCCCCCGAAGACGTTACTAGCATTGGTAATTGTCTGAGAGGGCTTCAGGATCATCTTTTACTAATATCTGGTGGCGGGATCTGTCCAGCAAGAAACAGGAGCGGGGAGTGGTGTGACCTGCCTTGATTTGCTTACCACGACCTACATCTTACCCTTGGAATTTAACGTAATTAAGTCGCACGGGTATGGAAGGGCACTCCTGCCTACCTATTAATGGGTAGGGGAATTGAAGAAAAAAATGTCATATCTCACACCCGGTCCCAACCTTTCACTCCTAAATCATATCTTATCGTATAGTTTCCGCCCGATTGTTGAAGAGAGAAATATAATCGTAGAGCACCGCCCCCCCCCCTCCACATACATACCCACACATTATATATATATATATATATATATATATATATATATATTTATACATATAAATGTGTGTGCATGTGAGTGTATACATATAGTAATATGCAATCAACACACTTATTCTCCCTTACGTATGATGCTCCTGGTCATCAGATAAATTTCATATAGACATTCCCACCACTTTCCAAAGGTACCTAACAGTCCCGGTCGTCTGGGCTGTACGGCTGCTTAACTATTGTACTAGGGCCATGGTGTCGGGCCACGCCCCATAATGACACATTATGGGGCGCGGTTCAACTGACTGAAGCATTCTTTCTAAATAATACGGACATCATGAGGTATATCAGCTTGAAAAAAAAAACAATTCCAACCTGTCTTTCTTCCGTGAGAAAGTAGGAGCTTAATGTAGAATAAAATTGGTCATGTTAATTCAATTTTCCGGCCGTTGACAGTTTTCACAAATCCATTCTTGAAAACGGCCATGGATCAAAATAGGCTGACTTCGAATTGCTTGGTAAAAAGGAATATAATTCTTTATTTTCACGCGAAAAAAAAGGCCGGAATTCTGTACTTTCATGTCTAAATGCCTTCCAATACTTTCTACACACACGGTCAGAAACCTGTGCTTTCGCTGATAAAGGTTCCCTAGCATAAGCGTTCACGTGAAATATTCGATTAGATATGTACACGGAATATCGACTTCATCATGATACCATCCAGCCAGGTTCAAGGCGAGAAGTTATAGAAGCGTTCTTATGTTGGGATGGAAATATTTTTACAACGTGGGCTACTTGGGCAAAAGAAGGAAGTTTGTGTGATACTCGTATTTCTAGCATGTTCAACGTAATTCATCAGTTGCTCATCTACCTTCTGCCCTGCGATATGTTGATCCGAGAACACCAATAACAACGAGAACAAGAGCTGATTATATTTACCAGGGGAAGCTTCTGCTGTGAATGCTTCAATATTACCCCCACCCCCCACCCACCCCGCGTGCAAAATAATCCACCTCGAATAAGCGGGTTGACTCGTTTTGAAATTGTTATGATAAGGGATTATAAAGCATCTCTTTAATGGATTGTTCGAAGCGCTGAAGAATGCAAGTAATAACCAATGAAGAATGGATAAAAATATGAGGCCTTGCCTATCTGAAGTTGGTGAAGAAATCAGACAGAAATCATATGCAGAACGACACCATGCCACTTAATTCATTTTATAAGAGGTGCATAACATAGGTACTATATGTGTCTCTGCAAGTGCCTTACTCATTCGCTCTCTATCAAGTGCTTCCTTCAACGTGTGGCTAGTCTGACCTGTTGCAAGGAGACTGAGGAGGAATTACCTGGCATGCTACGCTTCTCCACATGAAGAGCTAAGATGCAATCATCACTTCCACCGAGGAATTTTTCTCGAGCTAGCAATTCTTCTGCTTCGCCATCACTTATAAGCGATACCGATGGAGCCACAACACCGTATCCTTTTGTGTACGGACCTATTGGCTTTCACAAAAAAGGAAATGATTCCAACAATTTTTTGGATCCCTCACAGGTGACTGGAAAGATGACAAGTGGCAGTTCTAGCCAAACACTTGGCATTGTGATGGCTGTAGCGATTGTGGTGGGCTTAATGCTGATATATTTTGTGTGGAAGAAATCTAGTCGGGAGTTTCCTTACGAGGATGACGACCTTTTGTCAGATGAAGCCTCCACAGGGCAGCTGGCTACCGCTTCAGAGGAAGGTGCTGGAGTGTCTCCTGAAACTATAGCCTCATCGGATCCGGGGCACCTGGCGGCCGCTTCAGAGAAAGGTGCTGAAGTGTCTCCTGAAACTACAGTCTCATCGGATCCAAAACGGCCTCAGCCAGTAGTATGACGTTTGGCCATCCCCGATTGGAAATATTGTATGGGACGATACCCTATGGAGCTTCATTATGACGGTATATAATACAACTGAAGCCTGCCATGAGAGTGATTTATTTGTAGGACATGGTTGTGTGTGGCCTAAAAGGAAAATGAGCCGCCGCAAGATGAGGCTCAGTGCGATGGATCCCTTTTAAAGCTACACCTCTGTGGAAAATGATAATCTTTGGCCCATTAGATGACGAGTGGTGGGAGAATCATGTCCATATATTATTAACTCGGTCATGGGATCATGCCTCACATTTTGTTGGTAACGCTTATTGTTGGAGCAATTAGCGTGTTAATTTCGTTCATTACTGAGCTTTCCACGATGTAATCGATCAGCACTGGTAGGCATTCACGGCAACCCTGCGTTAACTTCGTTAGATGACTTGCTTCTTTGTAATACTTATTCCCTTTCTGATCTTCTTGGCGTTGGTGTTTCAGTAGTTCTAGGGGTTTCCTTCTATTCTAGACAAGCTACATACCCCCTGTCCCTTTCCAGAAAATAATAGCTGGTCGTGAAAGATAGTCTGTTCTATCATGAATAGTGAGCCCGTGACATTCGATAGCATTAGCGACAAAAACTGATAGTAGTGCTGTCAATGATGCACGAGTGAGGAATTAGACGGTATACTGATTTAGCTGACACAGGGTTCATGCAAAGATGGAAGCTAGCTTGTATATATTAAACAAGATTTGTATCTATTTATTAAGCATCGGAATGTTCGTCGAATTTGACAGCTCAGAAGCGTCTTCATTCGTGCGTGATGTCAAGTAATCCGATTGCTGAAGTAGCCTTAGCCTGTAGCCTTGACCAATTCTGTCGTGGTTGGTTCGCCATTCATGTCACCCTGCTGCCTTCGATGCACATACGAACGCAAGCATTTTCCTTGCAATCAGAATCTTGAATACCTGCATTAGATATACCTGCATTGGAATCAGAATTGCAATGCAGGTATATCCGTTTTAAATAGCGATCGCGGGGATGCACTGGTTTCAACACTAAAGGACTGTTCACACCTACCGTAATCTCGACGCAAAAAAAGCCAGCCATTGACGGAATAGGAAACACAATACGGACGGACTATGCAACTTACAAGGTGAAAAACCACAGGCGATGTAGCTTTAATCCGCCGAAGATCAGCAAATATGGCGACCGCGGTGCATCCCGAGCAGTCTGTCGACCTTGCGTCAAGGCCGCTGGTGCGCCGAGCGGAAAAAGTTGAAAAATCCCAACTTTGTCCGCTCGGCAATCGTCAGCGTTTTGTGGGACTCGGCAAACAGCTGACGCAAGGCCGGAACAATGGCCGACTCATTGGGCCCCATGCTAGCTGTCCGCCAGCTTTGCGTCGATTCCGACAGTGCGTCGAGATTACGCTAGGTGTCAATAGTCCTTAAGACATTAAGAGCCATGGGAAGCCGACGCCATCACGACACGCACTTATCTGGACTACCTATAGGCTGCAAGTGAAGTAGCAGGATACACCCACACGAGTACGTACTACAAACATCTGCGGCTCAACCGTTCCTGGGGACACGATTTGGACACAGGGGAGGGCATTATGGAACAGGTGGAACTCAGAGATCCTGAGCGAGACTGGCATGAAGTCAGGCGTGCGGATCGCGGCGGGCGAGGCCGATCCGGCTGTGCCACCAGTGCTGCTCGATCCGTGCTCTATCCCTGACCCATCCATCTATGTCTGTTCCTCCTGCTTTCACATTGCGGAGTTTCAGACGTTGGCTCAATACGTCGGCACGGTCGTTGCTGTTAAAATTGCTCGTACACTCGTGGCTGCTCGTGCCGCCGCTGCCGCGTCACATATGTTCAATGTTGTCCGGATTCTGTGTTGGAGGTCGACCATTGACACTTGGAAAGCTGCTTCAATGGGTGTGTTATTTTACAACCGTGTTGGTTTGCTGCAAAAAAAGGTAGCCGCCCTGAAGCATATCAGGAATGCATTAATAAGCATTTTTCAAGACCGCATTTTAGTGATCCACCGTGCAATTGCCGATGAAATGTTGAACATCCTTCTACATCGGCGCTAGCCATTTGAATTAAAGGTTACGAAAATGTGATGCTGTGATGCTCACGCAGCCTTTTTTCAATGACACATGATCACGGGCAAAATAGGCAATGGGCGGTACTTTGGCATAAACACTCTTTGGCAATGGTATTATGCTTGCATGCTGCGTTTCCATCAGATGGTACCCTGCGCGTGACTAAGCCGTCATTACTATACTAATTCATACATGTCCGAACCCTCGAATGAACTTCGGGAATATCTGCAGGTCAATGCCATTAACACAGTGACTGACGGTTATATATTTCCTAACGGCTGCCCACAAGGTGCTAATATCTATGGTATGTACTTCATGTCTGCATATGTGTACTACATGCGTGTGCTCGGGCTGTTCTGATAGATGCGGATTCTGATGGTAACAGCACACTTCATTGTCATATGGCCGATTTATGCAAAGTAGTTGTGGAAACAATGCGGTTGCAAGTTGGACTCCATATTGTGTACTGGCCTGTGTCGAGGATTTCCAAAGTGGTGTTATCAAAAACGGCTACTGTTTTTGTTTTGCCTTGATATGTCCCTGACAATTTGGCATAAAAATTATATCGCTGAGCAATCGGCATTTTTTCTCAAAATGCGTTTGAAAAATAGTCCGTTTTCGACATTCGGCGCCATATTGACTGTGAGAACCAATCCATATAAGCGGGTCAAATAGTATCTGTTTTTGATCGTCTCGACGAGCTGAGTCTATTGAAAGGACGCACTGCTGTCGAAAAATCGATTGTTAAGAAACTATCGCCTATCTTCAGTCTTCTAAAACACCAGCAAATGTCCATTTCGAGGCATACAAGGAACTCTGAGGTTTAAACAAGGAAAAATCATGATACAGCCGTGATTTCTGCACTTACTCATTTGAAGACTTCAGCATCACTCACTGGGCATATACATCTAGACAAAGCTTCATATTCATTCGCTGTTTGAACTAGATAGCAGCATGATTGAGAGAGGCTGCTTTTCGTGCATGTACATGATATACCAAATAGGGGAGAGTGGGGTAAAATGCCCATGGTTTATGTAAATTGGCATTGTGCCAAAATTAACCACAAAATCCTGGATCTCTGAATGTCAACATGAAGCCCCATCATTTTTATATCCACTGGAATGCACTGGATCACTGAGACGTGTGTCGTTCTCTCATTGTTGAGATTTTACCAGAGGCATGCAAAAGGGCGTCTTACCCCATGGAGTGGGTAAGATGCCCCATGGGTATGGGTAAGATGCCCCTGCCCTGAGCATCTTCCTCATTGCCATAAAATGCAAACTTCGTCGTTCATGATTTCGTAGGCACTTCAACCGGCAGAGGCATTCCTTCCCCTCACGGAAAAAAATCTACCAAACGTTCATGTTTTATTCTGAGTTTGCGAAAAACAAACACTTTGGTAAGGAATCACCAGCCACACGTGAATTCTTCTTAAGGTAGAATTCCATCAGGCTGGCGCCAACACATCACTATAAAACATAGCATGCTTTCACAAGTTTCAATTCAACTTCAAACATACGCTGACAGCACAGATCAAATGTATTAGCGGCACAGGTCACAGGTGTAGCCATCAACGCCGTTAGCTTGTACATCGGTACAGAGCACACAGGCCCAGCCTTGGCAGGCTGCGCACTGAATCCACTCTTCACACGACATGACAAATCTCATGCCACAGATAATGCACCTGGTGTCATCTGGTTCTTGCGGCGTTGCAGATTTTCCAGCTTGTTGTTTTTTCTTTTGCGATCCTGGCTTTGTCTGTCTTGTCTCCTTCTTTTTAGCTGCCTCTACTTTTTCTTTTCCCTTCTTCAAGCATTTTCTTGTTGGGAGACGACGTGATTACTGTGGCTTGTTCAGACCGACGATATCTCTTTCTCTTTTCCGCTCGCGGAGTGGTGCAGAACCAATCCATATAAGCGGGTCAAATAGTATCTGTTTTTGATCGTCTCGACGAGCTGAGTCTATTGAAAGGACGCACTGCTGTCGAAAAATCGATTGTTAAGAAACTATCGCCTATCTTCAGTCTTCTAAAACACCAGCAAATGTCCATTTCGAGGCATACAAGGAACTCTGAGGTTTAAACAAGGAAAAATCATGATACAGCCGTGATTTCTGCACTTACTCATTTGAAGACTTCAGCATCACTCACTGGGCATATACATCTAGACAAAGCTTCATATTCATTCGCTGTTTGAACTAGATAGCAGCATGATTGAGAGAGGCTGCTTTTCGTGCATGTACATGATATACCAAATAGGGGAGAGTGGGGTAAAATGCCCATGGTTTATGTAAATTGGCATTGTGCCAAAATTAACCACAAAATCCTGGATCTCTGAATGTCAACATGAAGCCCCATCATTTTTATATCCACTGGAATGCACTGGATCACTGAGACGTGTGTCGTTCTCTCATTGTTGAGATTTTACCAGAGGCATGCAAAAGGGCGTCTTACCCCATGGAGTGGGTAAGATGCCCCATGGGTATGGGTAAGATGCCCCTGCCCTGAGCATCTTCCTCATTGCCATAAAATGCAAACTTCGTCGTTCATGATTTCGTAGGCACTTCAACCGGCAGAGGCATTCCTTCCCCTCACGGAAAAAAATCTACCAAACGTTCATGTTTTATTCTGAGTTTGCGAAAAACAAACACTTTGGTAAGGAATCACCAGCCACACGTGAATTCTTCTTAAGGTAGAATTCCATCAGGCTGGCGCCAACACATCACTATAAAACATAGCATGCTTTCACAAGTTTCAATTCAACTTCAAACATACGCTGACAGCACAGATCAAATGTATTAGCGGCACAGGTCACAGGTGTAGCCATCAACGCCGTTAGCTTGTACATCGGTACAGAGCACACAGGCCCAGCCTTGGCAGGCTGCGCACTGAATCCACTCTTCACACGACATGACAAATCTCATGCCACAGATAATGCACCTGGTGTCATCTGGTTCTTGCGGCGTTGCAGATTTTCCAGCTTGTTGTTTTTTCTTTTGCGATCCTGGCTTTGTCTGTCTTGTCTCCTTCTTTTTAGCTGCCTCTACTTTTTCTTTTCCCTTCTTCAAGCATTTTCTTGTTGGGAGACGACGTGATTACTGTGGCTTGTTCAGACCGACGATATCTCTTTCTCTTTTCCGCTCGCGGAGTGGTGCATAACATATCCAGAATGCTGATTAGTGACTGCTGCGCGCTTTCCTCGAGACCGGCAGCTGTGGCGCTCGAGCCCGCAGACTCCGGTGCCAGCTCCTGAGACGGCTGCACTGCGTTCTCATAGAGACAGACAGCTGTGGCGCTCGAGCCCGCAGACTCCGGCGCCGGTTCCTGAGATGACTGCAGCACGCTCTCGTCGAGACCGGCAGCTGTGGCGCTCGAGCCCACAGCCTCCGGCGCCGGTTCCTGAGATGACTGAAACACGCTCTCGTCGGGACCGGCAGCTGTGGCGCTCGAGCCCAGACTCCGGCGCCAGTTCCTGAGACGACTATAGCGAGCTCCCGTCGAGACCGGCGGGGGAATCGGAAGCCTCCTCCTCAATCATCCGTGCGGGTGCAAAATCATCCTCGGTGAAAACCATGTCACAGGGCTATATTCCTGAGGCTCTAAATCCATTGATCGCCCGCTCCATGGTACCAGATCTCGAGTAGGCAGTGCTGAAGATCTGAGCCAGCTCGTACTCGGTCACGCGCCTACCTGGATGGGCACGCATCCAGGTGTCCACCGCGTTGTTGTACACACTCTTGAGGGACTTGAATACCGCCACATCTAGTGGCTGCATTCTATGAGTAGAATGCGGCGGCAGTGTGATGATTGTCACGCCGTTTTCCCGGACCATGTCGACAACCTCGAGCGAATTATGGCTGTGATGGCCATCGAGGATGATCACGTGTTTGTCCTGCATTGAGGGCTTCACCACCACCGGGAAATGTTGGAACCACGTGAGGAATACCTCCTGATCGGTACATCCAGACTTAGTGCACGTTCCCACCGAGCCTGGCGGCGCACCGTTCATCAGGCTTTGAACCATCTTCATCCTGCCGAAGACGAAGACTGAAGGTAAGTACAATCCAGCCGCGTTGACTGCGCCCAGAACAGTGACAGTCTTGCCCGCGCTCACTGCTTGTGATTTTCCCGACTGTTTTAACGCCTTTGGAAGATACGATTTTCCCTGGAGTTTGTACGTTGGTCACCCCAGTTTCATCCATATTCCATACTTTCACGGGCCCGTAGTCGCCTCCGTCGAGAACTGATTCGTATGCGTCGAAGAACTTCTTGACCTGAGGTCGGTTGAATCCGACGGCTCTGGATAGGCTTGTGGCTTCTGGGCTCCTGGTTGACAGGCTTATGTGGCGACGCACAAATCCGTAAAGCCAGTCTTTCCCAGCCATCCTGTGCTCTTTGTCGAACCGCACATTCATGTTCATCTTTTCTGCGAACTCGTAGGCTAGACATTGTACGTTGTGCTGTGAGCCCAAAAAGAAGTTTCTCCATTTATGTTATCTTTTGTGCGAGTTGTTCCTCCATTTCCTTTGGACTGTCTGTAGACCTTCCCAGACTTCCCGAGACCAGCACCTTCTTGTCTCGGTGACGACGCAGTGTTCTTCTGGATATCTTGTACATTTTGGAGACCTTATGCAGGAAAGATCCACTACGTATGGCTTGAAGTGCTTGCTCGAAACTCTCTTGGCCATAGGAACCTCGGTCCGAGGTCCTGGTTCTGGTTCGTGCCATGTTACGTGACCCTGAAAATGATATTGGAATTAAAAAATTGTTGGTGGAAACTGATACAAACTGATTAGGGTTGTGGCAAGGTATTATCTGATGGTGTTTGCCAAGGCCGCATGAACCGGGGGTGGTGATGGGAACAAGAAGGGCAGAGCCTCACACCCCCCCCCCCCAACCAACTTTAGTGATTTTTAGCATGGACCCTATGGCATTGACTGGAAATATTCTGCCAAAAAAAATAATTATTTGGCCCACAACTTTCAAACAGTTCATGCGCCGCTGGTGTTTGCTGCACATACTGGGGAAAAAACTGGAAATACTTTGGCAAGCCTTGAAATAATGTGCAAGGGTGATGCTCTTCCCTAGGTACAAATACTTTCACACTGTCTGGCGAAATTTGGTGGCTATAAATTTGTATTATAGTATTCGGGTAAAGTCAGTATTGTTATCCTGATTAATTGACTGGGCAGATATGTTATTATCTGGGTATTATCTGTTATAGATATGGGCAGATCGATTAATACAGACACTTTCACATTTAGGTAAGTGTGTCATCTACGAATGACCAAGGTCGTAACAAGCAGGGAGGAGATGGCATTCAAGCCCCCAATTTGGGAAGGCCTGACACCAAAAATGTATGGATGTTACTCGACACAAAAAATGTACGTGATAAATTTCAGACCGCAGCTTCCCAACCCCCTGTGGGTTACCCCCACCCCATTCACGAACACTTTCAATAGTTCGTGCATCCCCGAGGGTGACAAAATAAATATATAAAACATTCGAGGTATGAAAGCTTATTGGCTACATATTAAAATATGAGTGTCATTCGTAAACTACCGGCGGGAAAGACGCCCCATCTATGGGGTAAGATTCCCCGGGGGCGTCTTTCCCTATTGATGTGTGGTGTTCGCTGCACATACTGGACAAAACTGGAAATACTTTGGTAAGCCTTGAAATAATGTGCAAGTGTGATGCTCTTCCCTAGGTACAAATACTTTCACACAGTCTTACCCACCAATGCCGAAATTTGGTCGCACGTAACATGCAAAATAGGGTGATCGTGGCGTACTGGAGAATAACACCCTAAAGAGGCAAAATATATCATGTTCCGCGATGGAAGGTCCTACAGCCCGCAAGTATATTATTTGGTCAGATATTTGCAACTATTTTGTTGAACTTTCATGATCGAAAACGTCAAAAAAAATAAACAGAAAAACACTCAGCGCTCGTCACGCACTTGCAGCAACGGACAAACTTTTTTTTCGCAATAAACAACCGTGGCTTCTGCTTCCAATCAAGAACTTCAGATATGTTCCTTAGTTCTTTGATCAGCCTATAAATGGGATGGGGCGTCTTACCGGAGGGGGAATCTTAACCCACTCTCCCCTACCTACCTATTCGTTGCATGTTGAGACATTCAGATAGTTTTTCCACATCACATTCAGACGAAAATCAGATACGTTGGTGATAAAAAAGATTAAAATTCGCCGTGATTATTGAACTTCGCCGTGATTACCATGGGACCATCGATGCTTATTTTTTCCCAAAGAGACAGATGTCAGACATCAATTAATGAACGCTGGTATATCCAAGGCAAACATCGCGCGAAGGTGCGGAGCACAATTGACCGGACGATATGGAGCACCCCAGTTCTATCTTTCATGGAACTCATAGTCGTTTTAGCATATTTCCCACGTCCCTCTTCGCTGTTAGCACTAGCAAAAGCTGCCGCTGCTTGTAGCCAGCCAGGATGTAGCCGTCCCTCCTCTCCTTCCCGTATACGGTTTTTGTAGCTTGCGACACCTGTTTCACGCATCGTTGAACTGATTGGCCGTGCACAGGAAACTGTGCAATTGACCTTGGCATGTCCACATAGCCATCAAGTTCGGAGCTTAGCGTGTGGCATGTGAGGGCCGGTTCGAAGGCTCTGTCCCAGGATATCGACTCCTGTAGACTCTGCGGTCTCATTTAGTTCTCATGAGATGGACGCTAGAGTCTCCACACTCATTTTTGCCGCGGATGCGCCTGATACGTTTAACAGCGAACTGGCGCTCTGCTTTGTCATCGCTACAGAGAAGTGTCCGGAGGACCATTTCGCTGCGAGCAATGCTCACGCGCGATGTTTGCCTTGGATATACCAGTGTCATTGATTCATATCTGACATGTGTCCCTTTGGGAACAAATATGAATGGATGGTCCCACGGTGATCACGTCGAATTTCAGTAATCACGGCGAATGTTAATCATTTTATTACCAACGTGATTGATTTTCGTCTGAACATGGTGTGGAAAGGCCATATGAATGCATCAACATGCAACGAATATGTAGGTATTTGGCATATGATGCACATGCGTGCCAAGCAGCCTCCCTCAATCATGCTGTTATGTAGTTCAAACAGCGAATAAATATGAAGCTTTGTCTATATTTATATGTCCAGTGAGTGATGCTGAAGTCTTCAAATAAGTAAGTGCAGAAATCGCGACTGTATCATGATTTTGCCTTGTTTAAACATCCGAGTTCCTTATATGCCCAGAAATGGACATTTGCTGGTGTTTTAGAAGACGTACGATAGGCGATACTTTCTTAACTATCGATTTTTCAGCAATAGTGCTTTCTTTCAATCGACTCAGCTCGTCGAGACGATCACAAACAGATACTATTTGACCCATTTATCTGGATTGGTTCTCAGAGCCAATATGGCGTCGAATGCCTAAAACAGTTTTTTTTTTTCAAAAGTATTTTGAGAAAAAATGCGGATTGCCCAGCGATATAATTCATATGCCAAATTGTTAGGCACATATTAAGGCAAAATAAAAACAGCAGTCATTTTTTATAATACCACATTAGAAATTCTCGACACAGGCTAGTATGTACCCTTGTTATAGTGTAGCGTTTGCCGTAATGAGAAACGGCACACGCCACATTTTTTAAGGCCAGTTTTCCTGAGGTCACGCTCAAAATGAGCGGCTGTGTCTCTCCTCAGCAATACACGACGCTTGCGCCTGAGCTCAATTTGTACCTCGTCTGTCCGCCAGCCAGCCGAGATATCTGGAGGGCGCGGCGCAGCTCACGTGTGTGTGGCGCGCCGTCCGTCCAGACGTTGCCATAATCAGAGCGGAGAGAGATGGTGTTGAAGTTGTTTACATCAGCGCGGTCCAGACTTGTCTGAGGAACCGCCGTAGTGTCGGTGCGGTTGTCCCGACTTTGATGAACAGCGGACACCCGTATCGCAGTGCGTAGGATTTACTTTACTGGTCCAGTCGCCTCTCTGCAATGCCAGCTGGAGCAGTGCAATTGCACTGCTCCAGCTGGCATTGCATTAATGCATTAATGCACGGTTGCATTAATGCAATCGTCGCCCGCCCAGGGGCGTCGCTACCGGGGGTGGGTGGAGGGCATCGGGGGCAGTTTCCCACTGCTGCAAGATGGGGGGAAGCGATGCCCCTCCCCCTGATATTTGAGAAGGTCCCTATCCGGAAATGCACAGAAATATGGTTAGCAACGAGGCCGACGGGACAGAAGATCATGCTGTGAAGGAGGCCCCAAGACTGGCAACGAGGCCCCGGAACAGAACGTCCCCGACAATAAGGATGCTTGGGCTTTGAGACGCTGGGGTTCTGAGCTACATCACTATTTAAATCACATTGCAGAAAGCAGACTTCTCCAAACAGACGTCATCATAAATATGGTACCACCTGGCTCATGGCTATTCCGTGGTATATCAACTGATAACCAATATGTATCTGCGCTAAATTGAGTTGATATATGTTGATGGCATTGCATGGAGGCGGTATAGGAGTAGGTATGGTGTTGGTGTGTTGAGGCCCCGGGGCAGTATTAAAATAATGGTTTTACGTGAGGTATGAGACGTCAAAATAAGCATAGTAGGACGTCAGATTGCGGCATGGAAACGATGTACAAAATATCGTAGAAGTACTTGAAATCCGGTTTTGAGCCAGTAACATAGCTTACATTACCTGCCTACCTACATAGGTAGGTGTCTACATAGGCAGGCAAGTACCTACATAGGTAGGTAGGTACCTACCTACCTACCTTGACCTAGGCTTAGTGTATGATTTTATTGCTTTTTGGGGACACCTAATGTATGGATGGCTATGTTAATGGTGGCAGTGACAGTGTTGTATCAACAAATTATATTACACTAAGGATTAGTGAATATGAGCATGACATTTACTGATGATTGGAAAAAAAACTTAAAATTAAGAATGGGGACTTCATGCCTAGTTCATGCCAGTATGCTTCAAGCATTACCTGGCACACTTCCTTTATCTCAATGATGTATCCAAGCCATCATCTGCTGACTGCCAGTCATCTGTTGGTTATATCACTCAAATGTACTGAGATACCCCCAGCTGGGTGCACTGAATGACCCAAGGGTGTCAGCAGGAATATTTTTAAGGGTTAGGTTAGGTTAGGTTAGTGTTATGTTAGTATAGGTTTTCACTATTGTGAAATGAGATCTGCACACCCTCTCCATAGCAGGAACTTCCTTGCACTGTATCTGAAGTGCCATCTCAGCCACCACCCATGAAAAGAAAATGTCCTGTGAAGCCCTGAATATACAGCTCCACAACTGCTTTGTAGGCATAAATTTGTTGCTGATGCCCATGGATGAGCACCATATCAACCCCCTTATAAATATTCCTGGTGATGCCCTGGGGTCATTCAGTGCACTCACCTGGAGGTGTGTCTACATTTGAGTGGTGTCACCAACAGCTGACTGACAGTCAGCTGACAGTGACTTGGATGCAGTGAGAGCACAAAGAAAATGTGATGGGTAATAATTGAAGGTTCCCATTCATGCCTACCTAATCACAGGAAAAACATGGAAATGCTTCTTTGAGTATGATGTTTATTCAGTGTTCAAGAAGTGAGATATTCTACCCTATTTTACACATTTGCCACTGCCAGGGTCCTTCTTTATGAAGCACTAACATCATTTGTTACTCTGGGAAGGTAAGACCTGACATCAAGAAGTTGGAGTTGTGTAGGATTTAATATATACCTAGCATACAAATGTAATCTTCAAAAGGAAGAAAAATGTAGCAACCTAACCAACATAGTCAGTTAAATTTGGAGTCTAACATGTCTTATTTCTAATTTAATGAAATTTATTTTTCTAATGGAATGTTTATGAATGTGCTGAGCATGAGGTGCCAACTTATTTCCTCTGCAAATGCATACTTTTCATTTGGAGGCACAACGTCCACCTTCCATAGCACCCGACTGGCGCTAAGGAAGGTGGACATGGGCGTCCCAATTAAAAATAGGTTTGATGCACTGGAGGAGAGGGAAGGTAATGATGAGAGGGACGGAGGTGGGGATGACCAGATGGCTGAAGATAGAGATGGAGAGAGAGAGGTTTTAGTCATAGGGGATTCCAGGGTTCGGTACATGGATCGAACATTTTGTAGAAAGAATCCCAGCAGACGGATGCGTGTTTGCTACCCGGGAGCGCAGGTGAAAGATGTTAGGGATAGGCTGGAGGGAGTAATGAGGGGAAGTGGAGAGGGTGCAACGGTAATTGTGCAGGTTGGAGTTAACGATGTAGGAAAAAATAATACAGAGGAAACAATGAAAGCCTATAGGGCTTTGATAGGTAGTTTAGCAGGAAGTAGGAAAAGAGGAGTGGTGACATCCATCCTCCCTATGGTCCATGCAAGCATGGAGTGGTATTCGAGGGCCATTGGGCTCAATACCAGGGTGGCCAACATTTGTAAGGAGCTTGGGGTGCAGTTCTTGGATTTGTGGGGGGAGTTTTGGGGGAGGACGGAGATGTTTGCTTTAGATGGATTACATCTGAGCAAGAGAGGAGTGGAATTGCTCAGCAATAGGTATGAGGAGGCTCTCAACAGGAAACAGGGAAACTAGGCAGGACATGGGGGGATGTAGCTGATAAAGAGAGGAGCATAGCAAGCAATGGAAGGAATAATTTATCATGTTTTTATGTCAATGCCAGAAGTGTTAGGAACAAAATTGGGGAACTGCATGCATATATGTTGTCTGAACAGCTAGATTTGGTGTGCATAACAGAAGCATGGGTTAACGAAAGCATGTTTGGAGACAACTTGCAAGAATTTGAATTGACAGGCTACAACATGCATGCCTATCAAAGAGAGGCAAGGATAGGAGGTGGCATTCTCTTGTATGTTAGGCAAGTAATGAAATGTCATTCCATAGAGGATGGAGTACATAGTGCAGGAGTAGAATCTTTGTGGTTAGATATAATTCTGAAGAATGGAACAAAATTTAGGATTGGGGCATTCTATAGACCTCCAGACCAGAATGAAAACACTGACAGGCTGATGCAGGAAGAGATAAGTAGGAGAGTACAGGAGAGAACTATTTTGTTGGGGGATTTCAACATAGCAGGATTGGGAAACAAAACAATAGGTGTAAGCAAATCAGAAAGATGTTTCATGGCTTGTTTTGAGGACAATTTCTTCTTTCAAATGATACACGAGCCTACAAGGGAAAATAAAATATTAGATCTAGTGCTTACTAATGAGGAAAATTTTGTGCAAAATGTTAACGTAGGAGAGACCTTTGGTAATAGTGATCACAACATTATACGCTTCTCATTATATGTTGGAAGGGTAGCAACCAACAGAACATTGATTCCAATTTTACAAAAGGGAATTACAGTGAGTTCAGGAGCTTCCTAAGTGAAATTAATTGGGAAGACATATTGAATGGCTTAGATGCTTATGAAATGTGGACAATGATAAAAGATAAGCTATTTCAGGGTCAGGATAGGTTCATTCCCAGTAGGCAAATTAGATCAAACAGGGTTAAGCACCCTTCGTGGCTGACTAGGGAAGTTAAGCAATTACTGGACTCAAAGAAACAAGCATTCAAGAAACTAAAAGATACTAACTCTGGGTTAAACCTAGAATCATATAGAATAGCTAGAAATAAAGTTAGGAGGTGTGTTAGAGCATCTAAAAGACTTGCTGAAATCAACTTTGCTCGAGAATGTTCAGCAGGTAATGCTAAGAGATTCTTTAGCTTCTATAAATTTAAGGCTAAAAAGTGTAGTGTAGGACCACTGGAGGTAGATGGGGAAATAGTGGTTGATGATTGCGACATTGTGGAATCCCTAAGCAAGCAATTCTCATCAGTCTTCACTAAAGATAATTCTGGTACAATAGGAACATCTGTAGGCCATGCCATGGCAGGTGATATGCTGGAGGATCTTACAATAACTACAGAAGCCGTAGAGAAGCAGTTGCAGAATATAAAACCTAATAAAGCTTCCGGACCAGATGAAATATATGCTAGGATCTTAGTAGAGTGTGCTAAAGCTTTAGCAACTCCCTAGGTATCATTTTCAGGCGATCTATGGAGTATTCAGAAGTACCTGAAGATTGGAGAAATGCAAGTGTAGTACCAATTTTCAAAAAGGGAAATAGGAAGAGTGTA
This sequence comes from Imbricaverruca yamaguchii, assembly GCA_034440575.1. NCBI lineage: Eukaryota > Metazoa > Arthropoda > Thecostraca > Neoverrucidae > Imbricaverruca > Imbricaverruca yamaguchii. Next base: position 574,005 of record JAOTOL010001418.1, on the reverse strand, counting down.
GGAAACTACAGGCCAGTCAGTTTGACCTCATTAGTTTGCAAAGTACTAGAAAAGCTGGTTAAACAGAATGTTCAGATTCATCTTGATAGGCACAACCTTTTAAGGGATACTCAACATGGATTTCGATCTCAAAGGTCTTGTTTAACTAACCTATTGGAGTTCATTGAGTATGTTACCAAAGAAGTAGACAATGAAAGCAGGATGGATGTTGTGTACTTGGACTTTAGCAAAGCTTTTGATAAAGTTCCACATGGAAGGTTAATTCATCAATTACAACAACATGGGATTGTAGGAAAAGTTCTACATTGGATTGAAGCATGGTTGCAGGGAAGGAAACAAAGGGTAGTATTGAATGGATGTAAATCTGGTTGGAAAGATGTTCTGAGTGGAGTGCCACAGGGCTCTGTTCTAGGGCCCCTCCTCTTTATCATCTTTGTGAACAACATTGAAGTAGGGCTGAGGAATAGAGTGTTCAAATTTGCTGATGACATCAAGCTGGTAGGAGTGGCTAACAGCAGAGATCAATCTAGTAATATTCAACTAGATTTGGACGACCTAAAAGAGTGGGCTGATCAATGGCAGATGACTTTGAACTATGATAAGTGTAAGGTTATGCATATAGGGTCTGCAGGCGAGACATTCAGTTATAAAATGGGAGGGAGGGAACTGGATGTTATTGAAGAGGAAAGGGACTTAGGTGTGTTGGTCTCAAAAGACCTTAAAGCAGAAAAACAATGTATCTCAGCTAGAAATAGGGCACTCAGAATGCTGGGACTCATTAATAGAAGTGTGAAATATAAGAGCAGGGAAGTCATGAAAAAGCTGTACTTAGCATATGTGCGGCCCCACTTGGAGTACTCTGTACAAGCATGGAGCCCCTACCTAGAAAAGGATATAGATATGTTAGAAAGAGTCCAGCGCAAAGCCACTAGACTCGTCAGTGGATTAAGTAACTTAGAATATGGAGAAAGGCTTAATGCATTAGATATGTACTCACTCAAGTATAGGAGATTAAGGGGAGACATGATTGAAATGTACAAAATTGTTAGAGGGCTAGATCAGGTCAATTTGAATGATGCTCTGCAGTTTAGAGTATCCCATAGGGGTCATCAATTCAGGTTAGACAAAATGAGGTGCAGGACAGTTAAACGACAACAGGTCTTCATCAAAGGGTTGTTGACCAATGGAATAGGCTGCCTGCTGATGCAGTGGGGAGTCCCTCATTGAATGTCTTTAAAAGTAGGTGATAAATTTTTAGACAGGAAAATGTTGTTTTTGAATTCTAACTTGTGATGCATGGGATATTGAGTATTTTCACTAGCTATATAGGGTATAACATTATGCTAGTATTATGTTGTACTATATGGGGTGTACCTAGCAGTGGATTTGGCAACTTCCTTTGCGATGTCATACTGATGAGATTGGCTGTGGTGGCACAGGTGGAGGGATTGCATGGGTTTGGAATTGATAGGTGTGAACATGTACTTTCTAATATCTTCTAGACAGGCTTGACCCAGATGGGCCCTTGTGGCCCTTATTAAGCCTTAACACTTTATGACTTTATGACTTTATGACTAAAATGGACTTGGTGTTTGGGAATAATGCATAAAATGTGATGTTCTAAATGAAGAAAAAATAATGTGACATAAATATTATTGATCAATGGGATAACCTGCCTGCTGTTGTAGTGGGGAGTCCCTCATTGAATGTATTTAAAAAAAATGGGGTGGAAACCATTTTAGGTTGCAAAATCTTTTTCAGTGGATGGTGCAATATCTGTGCTTAGTGGGTGCTGACTGTATGGGCCCCTTAAGGTGGTCATGGATGGAGTCAGAAAGTTTTTGGTAGTGCACTCAAGTCACATTTGTTGCATGAGTTCAAGTGAATGGGGTTGAACATGTAAAGTAGAAAGACATTGATGAGTTTGTTTGTTGTTGGTCCCTGCATTATTGTTGAAACTTTGGCCCTGATGTAAGACAACAGATTAATCAACTATGAGCCACAAGGGCCCTTCTTGGTTGCACTCTGTACACTCAATCAGTTGCCCACCAAATCCGTCGATCAGCCTTCCCTGTAATACTGAAAATGAAGCCCTCTATTCTTATAATGTTTGTCTATGCTGTTTTTAAAGATGTTCAATGTGCTGCTACTTACAATGGTTTCTGGCAGCTGGTTCCAGTGTTCTACTACCCTGTTGGTGAAGAAAGACTGTCTTAACCTTGTTCTGCTGTGGTTAACTTTAATTTTGAATTGATGACCTCTAATTGCATCATTTCTGTTAAATTCAAACATTTCCCCAAGATATCCCCTATCCTGACCATGGACAAATGTAAAGACCTCGATGAGATCTCCTCTCAGCCTTCTATATCTAAATGAAAACATATTCAATTTCTTCAATCTTTCCTCATATGCCAGATTGCTTATACCAAACCATTTTTGTGGCCCCCTTTTGTACTCTCTCTAAAAGCCAACAATCTTTTTCATAGCTAGGAGGCCAAGCTTGGATGCAGTATTCCAAATGTGGCCTGACATAAGTAAAGTTTTCACACATATTACCTCCATGAAGCAAAAAAATTGGTTAGGTTTGGCTATGTTAACCCACCCTATCTTGGGGGTAGGTGGACAACAGTCTCCCATAAGGTTTTCTGGCAATAGTGAAATAATGGTACACAGCAGCACTCAAATTTGGCATACCTTTTCTCACATCAACTGCATGCGTTAAAATGTTGAGGTCACGTCAGCTAGGGTCAACGAGCCAGTCAAGGTCAAGTGAGGTCACCTCCAGAAAAGTTCAACCAGCTGTCACACCTTAACTGACAAAGACATTTGAATGAAGCTTTCAGCATTTACCCATCATTAGGGATGAAGCAAAATGCACCAAAGGAATTTGTGATGCTTTCTTCATTTTTGATGGCATTAGTTTTGTATATTCACCCATAAAGACTAAAATTGAAGACTCTGGCCAGAGTAAGAATTTGTTTATGAGAGCAAGTTGGCTTCAAACAACGTTTTGTGGTCCGCTATACCAATTAGGAAAAGAAAATGAATTAGAATTGAAGACAAAAAATAAAAATTTGAAGAAATTTTGATTTTTTGGGTCAACAAAGATATTATGGTGATTGTTGATTTCATGTTCTTTTATTATTCCAAATAATTTTTGTTTGTCAAATATCCACAGAAAAACAACTCCCAGAGCCAAAAACATGTCAGTCATGAAAACAGACCATCCAGTGATGTCACTTTTGGGGGATAAAATGTTTGGGGTGGTTTTGGCCCCCACTAATTGAGTACCTCCAATCCCACCTCTTTCGCTTCAGTGTGATGCTTATTTTGGAGATTAGAGGGGGGTTCTATCAAACTCCCCCCCATGTACATGATCATGCTAATAAATTGAGTATCATATTAACCATATAGGGTATATTATACTATATAGGTATAGGTATACTTAGCAGTGGATTTGGTACCTTCTTTCTGGATGTGATACTGACAAGATTGACTATGCACCATAAGAACTTGAGATCATGAATTGATTGGGGTGTGAGCATTTACTTTTATAGTATCTTTTCTAGATAGGCTTGCACAGATGGCTCCCATGGCCATTTTTCAACATTAACAAAAATACTACTTACAGCAAAACCTTAACCTGACATAGCCAAACCTAACCTCTTTGTATGCTTCATGAAGATAAAATGTATGTAAAGCTTGTCTTGCTCTTATGTTAAACTGCAATGATATCTAGTCTAGCATTTCATGGAAGAAAAAGTATTTACAAAAAGTAACTACACAAGCTGAACCTATAACCACAAGTCACAAAAATTGACAACTTCCAGCTTAAGAGGAAAATCTATCATAATCAAACCTAACCAAACCTAGCACATCTGTTTCATTCATGGAGGTGCAGTATGTGTAAAACTTATCTTATGGATAGGTTATAGTGCAATAATATCATAAGAGCTATAAACAGGGTCAAGTAAATGTGTGCTTTAAGGGCATTTTTAAATTATTAGTTTGTGTATGAACATGGTTAACAATGTGACCACTTATTTCCTTTGCAAATGCTTGCTTTACAGTTGGAAGACTATCAAACACCAACAAGTGTGCTTTGAGTTTTTTAACTAAAATATTGATCTTTATTCATTCATGGTGGTGTTTATATAATGCAATACTCAATGCAAATACTTACTATTAAGTTGGCAGACAAAATAGCAATGGAAAGGTGTCTTGGACTTGAGCAGTATGGTATAAATAGTAATGCTCAAGATAAAGTGGTAATGTAACCTAACCTGGCATAACCTCTCATGTAAGAAGAATAAATATGGATGGGCATGAATGATGAATTCTGGTCATAGTGTCCTAAAGCCCAAATAACTATGTAAAAATAAATCTGGTAAATGTGCAGAAGCTGCTAAGCTGCTAACAGTTATTGGTCCATTTGTGGCATTTAAGATGTGATATGAATTGATGAATATGAATTTTATATTTTATATTTTAATCTGATATTGGTTTATGTGGGAAATGAAAGCATTTTTAAATGTAGGCAATTCAGTAAGTTTATGCTTTAAGGTGTTCTAAGAATTCAAGGAGTGTTTTATCCAATGCAACATTTATAAATATGATTAAGGCGATGTGACCACTTACTTTCTCTGCAAATGCTGACTTTTCAGCTGGCTAACAAACTAAGACCTAAGAATGTCTTGTTTGGAGTTTTGTAATACACTCTTAAAAATGAGAAAAATTAAAATGTAGCATAACCTGACACACTTACCTTTAATATTTGTTTTTTTCCCTGATTTTGAAAATCATGACTTAATGTTGTGTACATTGTACTTTAATATAATCTTTGAATTTGTGAGACTTTTCCAATGCAATTTTTATGAAGGTTGTCAATATATAGTGTGACCACTTCTTTCCTCCAAATGTTTTGTTTTCAGTTGGCTGGCAAAATACCTTGAAAAAATGGCCTTGGTTTGGTTTGGTAATGGAGCATAAAACATGTTTCTAACAAATTTAAATGTGATATAGCTTAACCTAACTTACCAGTCATATTAACTGGAAAAAAGCAATTTCATGCAAGTTTATTCTCATTTTGTTTCAGTGAAATAACCTAACCTAGCCTAAGCATAGCCTCTTTTTGAAATCAACATCAACTTGTTCTTTAGCTCTCAAATTTTGTTGTGAACTTTTGTTTTCAAATGAAAGAAAAGTACCTAATCTAAACAAACCCTTTGCTTGCTTCATGGAAGTACACAGTGTGTGAAGGTTGTGTCTCATGAAATATGTAATATAACACAACTTAACTTAGCCTAACATCACTTGGTAAAATTGTCATATTCAAATGTCGATTTTTCTTCTTAATATTGCTACAATCAAAAATGTCTGATGTATCCTGGACTAACCTGACCTACCTGTCCTATTTGATGATTTAAAAAAAATTCATTTAATAATTTGTCCTCTTAAAATTGGATGGACAACACTTTTCCTCTCCACTTCCAGAATCCAACAATATAAATGTAGCTAGTAGAAGTTAGCAGATGATTGAGCAGTGGGTTTTGCAGGAGATTCAGCAGCCTAGTGCAAATTCAGCACACATTTAGAGCATATGCATTGCATATTCAGCAGCACATTTAGGATGTTCAGCAGCACATTCAAGGAGCTCAGTAGCTGAATGTATGTTAGGCTGCTGAAATGGTTGCTGAATCCACCACCAATTTGTCTGCTAGGTTCTACTAAAGAAAATATAATTTTAAGCCTGGTCATAGGCATAGTTAGTGGTGTTGCAAGGGTAACAGAGCAATGCAATTTTATAGAATTTCGCCATTGCTAGTGTACAAAGTTAACACTCTCCATGCAGGTGAAGGAGGACGGCGAGATCTGCTCACGCTTCCGATTTTTCGTACGTAGTTCCGCATCGTACCGGCCGATATACATCACTGTTTGCGTACCTGCTTAGAAATGACTGGATCGTTGTTTATAGCAAGAATAGTAAAAATATGCTGTAAACATAAAACTGTAAAATAAACAGTTTTATGCTGTACAATTTTTGGTATGTTTGCATTTGAGAGCATTGATCTGGTGGTGAGAAGGTATATTTGAATCACATGTTTACTCATATGAATTATAGAATGTGAACACTCATTTCTGTACACAATACATACCTTTTGGTTGGTTGGTAAAATATTGCCAAAGATAGCCCTTGAGTAGTAAAGTGATACCAACGATAGCCCTTGAGTATGGTAATAGTTATGGTAATAAGCATATGATATTAAATTAGTGTTGTAAGCTTACCCTGTGTTGTTTTGTCACAAATGCTTCCTTCATATCCCTGAATGGATCATGTGCAATTGCAGTGCAACAAGTAGTTATCTCACCTGGTTCTCTCACCTGGTTGGCTCCCCAAATTCTCGAACATCACTCACCCAGAGATGAGTTCCATAACCGATGAAGGGGAGCCGTATCTGCAGGTACGCCAGTCCCCTAGACTAAAGAAAAGTATGGTTATCAGATAAACAGGACAAGACACAGGAACTGGAAAGTGTACCTTTAGCAGAAATGGTATGCTTAGAGTAGCCACTACATCTGCTAAAATGTTGTAGTCAGAAAAAATGTATGATGGACGTTAAGAAAAATGAAGTGTAGAGAAGTAAAGCTACTCTTCAAGTTTGATTAGTATATTATCATGGTTAATCCTATTCAATATATTCCAACAATGTGCAGAGATTTGCGTGCAGTGCAGCTTTAAGATTACCACATCCTCAGGCAGCGAGTCCCAGGTGGCACAGCATCTGAGGCTTAAAATATCTTCCTGCAATCTACCGATGCTCGCCTGTGAGCCAATTTCAAGGAGTGGCCAGGCGTGTTCACTGATGGTGCCAGCACAAGCATGTCGGTGATCTTAATGACAGAATGGTGATGAAAAATCATCAAACATTTGATAATGTCTGCTCGAAATAGTCTACCTTTCACTGAGTACAAATCTAGTTTCCATAATCTGACACCATAACCCAGACCATCCATCCCCTCTATGCTTCTTGTCCACCTTCTCTGTACCGATTGTAGTCGCCAAACACGCGCCCTGGAGGGCCGCTGAAAATTACGTGCACTGGAGGGGCGGATTCCGCCCACCTAAAATCTCGGCTCCTATTAAAGCTAGAGCAACGAAATTTGCAGGGTGGGTGGGCACAATAGTGAACTCTAATGTGTGAAAACTTCATGACCTTAGGTCAATATCTTCAAGGTCAAATGAGGTCAAAATTGCAAAAGCTTCTGGTTTTGCGTGGCTTGGGTTGTCATTGTTATGGATTTCTGTGATTGTGTTTAAATGCTCCAAAATTGGCATTAATGATGTTTTGGACATTACTAATGATACAATACAGATGCCATATCCGCCATTTGAACTCAGGTCACCTATATAGGAGTACTTTATTAAGTCATTACCTGCTCAAGTTACCGGAACCGGGCTGCCAACCCGACTGTTCCGTTGGGCGGCTCGGCACAATCAGCTTTGCAAAGAAAGGAGTGAAATACGTGAATAAAGCATGGGAATGCTTAGGCACACAATGAGAAACAATACATTTTCGGATGTGTAGGGTGTAACATATAAGGTGACATCAATCGCATGCGTCATTTGCATTTATGACAGCATTCCAGTTGACCACGTTTGGTTCCATTAGCTTGCCGTGAACTTGGCCTGACTTCGGTGACCTAACATGACTTTTAAAGTATGTAGCATAACAATATGCATCAAACAAGTTGCTAGTGTTGTTAAGAACATTTCCTTTTTGCCAATATACGGGAAGCGCATCAGCGCCGATTTTTGGTGGTCTGGCGCTGCGAATTGCTTTCACTTTAATGGCCCCTAAATTGAGAAAAAAATCTGCCGATTTTAATTTTTCTTCCTTTAAAGAATGCGCCCGTCATTTCTAAGCAGGTACACAAAAATCTGGCGTATTTCGGCCGTACAATATGCAGTTATGTACAAAAAATATGTTGGGTTGGCGGATTTCCCCATCCCCCTCCAGTGCGTGTGTTAACCTGTCATGAACTTGACCTCACTTGACCTCTTTGACTTGATGTGACTGAAACAATATAGCATGACAATGTACATCAAACAACAAGAACACTTCTTTTTTGCCAGTATACGGGAAGCGCATCAGCGCCGATATTTGTGGTCTGGCGCTGATATTTGTTTTTAACTTTAGCGACCCATAACTCGAAAAATTATCGGTCGATTTTCATTTTTCTTACTTTAAGCAACGGGCCGGTCATCTATTAGCAGGTACACAAACAATGGCATATATCGGACGATAAAATCTGGAATTATCTTCGAAAAAAAGAGGGATGGGCGGATTTCGCCCCCCCCCCCTCCAGGGCGCGCGATAAATCACCAATGCCGCCCCGGTAGCTCAGTTGGTTAGGGCGCTAGCCTGCACTGGTCTCCCCTGTACTGGCAACACAGGGTTCGAGTCGCTTCGCGCGCGTGCATTTAGCCCCCGGCCGGGAGTGTCAGTTGGCAGCTGACCCGATAAGGTCGGGGACGAGCTACCGGGTGGCCGTGTCGGTGCATTGGCGGCACGTTAAACTTTCGGTCTAAATTCTGCCATTGAACTGAAGTTCATGGATCGGGTGGTGGGGCCAGGGCTCACGCAACAAGCTCTGCTTAGCAATAGAACCCTGGCTCCTCAAGCCACCCCAGCAACAACTCGGATTAAATTTTTTTTTTAAGATTAAAAAAAGAAGAATGTAGCATGTATTCCAAACACATGATGAAAGCTCCAAAAGAGGCCTGACATGAGTAATGTATAGTGCTTTCATCATTCAAATGTTTGATCCAGGTGAGGATTGTCTCTGAAATCCCTAAAGCTCTCAATTTTGTTAGTAGCAGTAAGTAATTAACAACATCAAACGCCTTTGAAAAATCAAAGAAAATTGCATCCACCATATAGCCCTCATCTAGCCAGGTAGAGACTGTCCCAGATGTTAGCAGTAGTTGATCCTCCACGAAACGTCCGCGCCGGAAGCCAAATTGTCCTTGGTCTAGCAAATGATGGACCTCCAAATATTCTGTGAGCTTCTCAACAATTATATGTTGAAGAATTTTGCATGGGACAGAAGTAAGACCCACCAAACACTTTTTAAACACGCCTCAAACACTTTTTAAAGATTGGAATTACTTGTGAAGTTTTCCAACTGTCAGGAAGGCTTCCAGTAGAAAGAAATGAGGTAAAAATTCTGAAAAAAATGGTTTTACAAGCTCCTCACAGCAGGATACAATTAATTGAGGGTGGACCCCATCAGAGCCCATGCTGGAGGACCCATCCACCTCACTATACATTTTCGGCACATCAGCTCCGGAAATATCGATGCCCTGCAGCACAGTTTCAGTGGTTTGGTGTGGGGCTGGGTTTGCTAATCTACTTGTGCAGTATACTGAGGAAAAAGCCCCTGCAAATATTTCAGCCTTTCGTGGCAGTCACTTGTGAGTCCATATTTCCCCCTCAATGGCCCAAGGGATGTTTTGCCGATTTTCTGGTATATGTAAGAGTGAAATTCCTTGGAAGATAGTTTGTGAATTAATGACAATTCATACTTAATCTGGGAGTGAATACTAAAATTTCTATGCTGTTTATTTAAATCTCGGAAAGATCTCAATGAACGATCTGCCTGTGTAGACTGTCTCCCAAATTGGTTTGTCTCCTGCTTAGTAGACTGAGAAAGACTGGTTGGCCACGGAGGATGCCCCTTTGGTATAACAATGAGTATACACAAATTGACAAGAGCGGATAATATCTCTAGGAACCTTTTGTACTTTCCGCTAGTGTCTAAATACTGAAATTCAAGGCTCCAGTCATATTCAACCAGACGTTCCTTAATGGCTCCGTAGTTTCCTCTGTGTCAAGACATTTTCAGTGTGATATTGCTGGATATAGTTAGTTTTCTTGTCTGGAAATAATAGTCAATTAAAACAAGACAGTGTGGGCATTGGGTAAAGGGGGCAATATTTCTACCACCCCAACCCTATCTACTTCTGAAGTTAAAATTAAATCCAGTGTGTTTCCAGAAATTACAAAGGTAGGCTGGTGAATCCATTGAGTTTGACCAAGCATCTGAAAAGAATCGACAAAAGATATATCTGTGGGAGTAATGCTCACTGTGTCAGTAACACCATCAGACCAATGCACTGATGATAAATTAAAATCTCCTAAAATAACTATTTCTTTACCATCACAAAAATCAGTACAAAAAAGTTACAAGTGCCTGGTTCTGGCCCTCAGAGTTTGGTGGAGGGCGTTAAACACACACTATGTACAGGCAGAAATCCTTCAGAAAAATAACATGAACATTGTGAGTGGAGACCTTGATTGGTTCAAACTTAATGTCATGTTTCACATCAAGACAAACACCATGTTTGGGAGTAGGACCAATTGTATCAGTTCTCACTATCTCATAACCTGCTATATATACAAACGAGCTAGACACTGATGGTAACAACCAAGTTTCGTTAACTGCCAGTATGTCAATTTTTATGTCTGAGAGGAAAGTAGATGTGTACATAATTTTGTTTGGTATACAATTAAGATTCACTAAGGATATTTTAAGTCTGGAGAACAAAACTTGCTGAAAAGTATTCAAGGGAGCCTTACTTGTTAGTTTAAAGGTTTTTGCTCCGCCATCTTCGGATGCCTGCATCTGTAGAACTTGTTGTTGAGTGTATGTTAGGTCCCTATGGATGTAAAGGGACTTTAAGTCCTCATGTTTTGCTATTTCTCTGGCCTTTTCAAGAAGCAGTTTTCGTATATCACTATCAGCTATCTTAGCCCTATAAATATCCTTCTCCTGACTAATGCATACAATATCTGTCAGGACAACCTCAGGACCCGTGATTTCTTGTGCTGCTGTCATTACTTTTTGTTGAACTTTGGGCAGGGATCTAGCTCTAGAGCCACATATGATTATAGAGTCCCTTCTTTTCTTCTGCTCCTACATCTCTCTCGACTCCTCTCAACTTTCCATTCTGAGCTTCTCAGGGGTGAGTTTGGAGATGTTCGGAGTTGCCTCCCCAGACCACCACACCCCCACCCGGACATCAACGCCCGTGCTTGAGCAGTAAGTGCCTCAACAGCCTTACACAATGTTTTGACAGCCTGGTGCAGCTGCCCAAATGCTCCAGGACTTACGCCATTCCCTCCTGAGGAACTGGAAGCTTGGCAGTCAGTGCATATAAATGCAATGCCATCACCTCCATGTTAAACAATTGCCTGGACCACTGACTCAGCTAAACCAAGGCACATTGTTGAAGGGTGAAACCAGCAGCTACACCTGTCACATCGTATGGCATCCAGAGCAACTGTGGCATAGGTAGATCACTTTGTGCCAGCTGAATCTCTACCACCTGTCACCACAGTTGCATAGGTTGTCCCGTCATTAGTTGTATGGTCAGCACTACTACTCTGGGATGACTGAGCTGCACCACGGACACCACTTCCTCGTCCACGTCCCCTCTGCCCTCTGGACACGTTTACTCAGGCAATTAGGGTTTACCAACCAGGCTACAAGTAGTGCAGGTGTGCAGTTCAGTACAGTCCAGTCTTCCTTGGCAATGATGTCAGCTTGCACCAGCAGCAACTTGCACTTGATCGGTCTTAAGACAAATTTACTTGCTCAAAATAAAGTAACCATTGCGCCTGATTTGAGTTGCTGGAAGGTTATGAGGTGCTCAAAGGTAGTGGAAGATAAGCACCAACTTACCATAAATTTAATATGGTACCATGCCCATTGGGGCGTGTATTGCGTTGTTTTAGTCTACAAGCTAGGAATGCACAATTTACTGAGTTGTACAGAGGCTTGCAAGCAAATTTATCCGTATTAATTCGGTAAGTGGTGTCTATTTTCCTATTGAGTAGCAATGGTTGCAGGTGCTTGCATATGTACCTTGTCACGTGTAAGGTTGTTTGGTGGGCTTTTGGGAACTTCCAGTCCAAGTTTAGCCCATTCAGCTTGCTGTGGGATGGTTTAATGTGATTTAACTTCACCCAGAGAGCTACATAACCAGTAGCAGTTGATGCGCCCTCAAGCCCAAACCAAAACTTCACCCAGAGAACATATGTTATGCTTTTAGTATTTTTAAATAACTTATTTTGCAAACAAAGTCATTCCCTGTAAGGATGAATTCAGATATATGCATACTATGCACCATGGGTGAACGTTTGGGGGGTTGGTTGCTGAAACCTCTGCTCCAAGCAAGCTTAGTATTATGCATGCTGTGTGCGTTAAGTATTCTGAACTTAATGCATTGTTTGACCACTCAGTGTAAGAAGTCTCCACCGGTACTTTGGATGGTTTGTATGACTTCGGTATTGTGTTTGCTAGGTTTGTTCGCACACCACATGCTCTAACTTCTGTAATGTTTATTCCAGTGTAAATCAATCTAAAGTTATGAATGGTGGAATTGCTGATGGCCTCGAGGGCTTAGCGGATCCGCAGCTGAAGAGCTTCATTGAAGGGGAAACCCAGAAACAAAAGTTCCAGGTAAAGCATAATATATTGTGCATGGTTGCATGCAAGCACTGATGTAAATATGATACATTTTGTAGCCAAATAAGAATAATGTATGACACTTGACAGTTAAGAGTTTGTGGTGCCACTAATTTTTTGGGAAGCATGGTGATCTATGTGCAAGTGCTGTATAAATAACGTGGTCAAACCAGGGGCCCACCAATATAATTTGCAAAGGAACTAGGCAGCAGTGCTGTGCCATACTTGAGGACACTTGATCGAGAGCCAAAGTATTTACATGAAAATTTATATAGTACTTAAATTACACAGGTTTAGTATTATATAGTACCTAAATTACATAGGACACCAACGTGCATGCAATTGGTGATTGCAATCTGTGCAGATATGTAGGCCCAAAGCTGTCGGAAATCCTCGGGGCCGCCGACACGCGCCGGACTGTGACCATGCCAATTAATTCATACCTGCAGGGCTCGAACACGTGTGAAGAGAGCATGGAACTTCCTGCTAGGAGTGCGTCCTGGAAATTTTTGCTTAATATTAAGGTGCACTTCAAGGGCTTCATCACACCTGACATTAGCTACTTCACTTTTGGAATGCTGGATTTCGAGGTGCCTTTAGAACACCGTCTGCTTTCGGGGCGCTTTCGATGCTTACTTGGGATGTACTTCGGAACGCCTTTTGGGCACCTCCAAATTTGTGGTGCCGTCATCCTTTTGTACATGTTGGGTGTCTGCTTCATTCCTCCACCAGGATGACACCGTTCGAGCCTTTGGAATATCTTAGGGAATGCTTAAGGCATGCTTAAGGCTGTTTTTCATGGTTACATGTATAGATGATGGTAGCAGTTATTTAGCCACCTGGGATGTCATTTACGATAGCAGCACTATGCAGCGCGTGTCGGTAAGTGCCATAGTCGTCGCTCCTAAAGCCCATTTAGCCACCACATGGGAGATCATTTCATCATCAGGTTCCACAGCAGGTAGCGGCTTGCGTCCTGACGACGCGACGACTTGATGTGAACTTATAGTATCTGATGGTCACGATCTGACAGCCGTGCAGACAGCCACTCTGACCTGTTGCCAGGTACTGGTCGGCGGTCTGACCGAGCAGTGCTGGGACAAGTGCATGGTGGACCGACCGAGCACCCGACTCGACTACAGGACCGAGACGTGCCTGACCAACTGCGTCGACCGCTTCCTCGATACATCAAACTACATCATTAACCGGATGGAACGTGCGTCCAGTTTGGAGATAAGTATGCCCGCATCGGAGTTGCTACGCGACTAGCAATCGACCTTCAGCGAACGTTGCCGCCGCCGCTGTCTCCGTAGTGTCCCGTAGTGTCTCGTAGTGTGTGTAGTGTTCAGTCAAGCGCCGATAATCTCCCGGCTGGCGATCCTCTGTGTGGCCGGCGCCATGTTGGCACGCCTGCGCGAGCTGGTGCGACGCCACCGGTATAAGCTGGTGGCGGTGGCCGCGCTGAGCGGTGGCGCCTACCTGCTCAAGTGGTACGCCGAGCGGCGGCTGCGAGACTGGGCCGAGGGCGAGTCGCACCGCATGCTGGAGAAGGTCAAGAAGCAGGCGCACTTCGAGAGCACGCGCTCCACGTGCCGGACGAGTCTGGCTCAGCTGGCACCGCGCCTGCTGGCCGCGCTCTCTCACCAGCTGGACACGGACGGGCCGCTGGAGGCGCTGCGGGCCGGCACGCCGCACAAGCTGCAGGTGTGGGCCGACCTGAAGCGGCTCTCGCTGCAGCGGGTGGTGGCGGCCGTGTACGGCGCCGCCTACCTGACGGTGCTGCTGCACGTGCACGTGCACGTGCTGGGCGGCTGTCTGTACGTGGACAGTGTGCGCCAGACGCTGGGCGAGCGGCCGGCCGAGCCGCTGGACGAGGCGGCGCAGCAGCGCTACCTGGCCGGCGTCGAGCTGCTGCTCACCGGCGGCCTGGCGCGGCTGACGCAGGCGCTGGCGCCGTTGCTGGCGCCGCTGGCCGACGCGCTGGCGCTCACCGACCGACTGGACCTGGAGGGCGTCGAGACGCTGCTGTGGCGCGCGCAGGAGCTGGTGGAGAGCGAGCCCGAGTGGCGCCTGGCTCGGTTCGCGCTGGACGAGGCGTGGGCGCCGGCCGAGCCGGCCACCACTCGCCTCGGCCAGCTTACCGCCGAGACGCGCGATCTGCTCGAAAACGCCGAGACGGACGCGCTCGTGCGCGACTGCACGCGCGCCGGGTTCGCGCACGTGCTGGACCAGCTGGTGCCGGCGTTCTCCGGCCAGGGCGGCGGCGCCGACGGGTTCGTCTCGCCGCGCGCCGCCACGCCTGCCCGTGGCCAAGCTGGTGCCGACGCTGACCAACCTGCCGCACGTGCTGCTGCGCACCGGTCCCGACTCGCTGCCCTGGCTGCTGGCCAACCACCACAAGGTGCAGGTTCTGGCGGCCAACGTGTACGAGAGCTTCAGCGAACTGACGTGATGTGACTGGCTGGCGACGCAGCGTCACCGACCTGGGTGTGTACGTACAGCCGGTGACGCGGGATCACCGACCTGTCACTGGGTGTGTGGATCTGTACAGCCGGTGATGCAGCGCCTCCGACCTGTCCCTGGGTGTGTGTACGTACAGATGGTGACGCAGCGTCACCGACCTGTCCCTGGGTGTGTACGTACAGATGGTGACGCAGCGTCCCCGACCTGTCCCTGGGTGTGTGGATCTGTACAGCCGGTGACGCAGCGTCACCGACCTGTCCCTGGGTGTGTGTACGTACAGCCGGTGACGCAGCGATCACCGACCTGTCCCTGGGTGTGTGTACGACTGGTGACGCAGCGTCACCGACCTGTCCCTGGGTGTGTGGATCAGTACAGCCGGTGACGCAGCATCACCCCTGGGTGTGTGTACGTACAGATGGTGACGCAGCGTCACCGACCTGATCCCTGGGTGTGTGTACGTACAATACCAGCGTCACCACCTGTCCCGTTCCCAGCCACCGACCTGTCCCTGGGTGTGTGTACGTACAGATGGTGACGCAGCGTCACCGACCTGTCCCTGGGTGTGTGGATCTGTACAGCCGGTGACGCAGCATCACCGACCTGTCCCTGGGTGTGTGTACGTACAGATGGTGACGCAGCGTCACCGACCTGTCCCTGGGTGTGTGGATCTGTACAGCCGGTGACGCAGCATCACCGACCTGTCCCTGGGTGTGTGTACGTACAGATGGTGACGCAGCGTCACCGACCTGTCCCTGGGTGTGTGGATCCACGTGACGCAGCATCACCGACCTGCCGGGTGTGTGTACGTACAGATGGTGACGCAGCGTCACCGACCTGTCCCTGGGTGTGGATCTGTACAGCCGGTGACGCAGCATCACCGACCTGTCCCTGGGTGTGTGTACGTACAGATGGTGACGCAGCGTCACCGACCTGTCCCTGGGTGTGTGGATCTGTACAGCCGGTGACGCAGCATCACCGACCTGTCCCTGGGTGTGTGTACGTACAGATGGTGACGCAGCGTCACCGACCTGTCCCTGGGTGTGTGGATCTGTACAGCCGGTGACGCAGCATCACCGACCTGTCCCTGGGTGTGTGTACGTACAGATGGTGACGCAGCGTCACCGACCTGTCCCTGGGTGTGTGGATCTGTACAGCCGGTGACGCAGCATCACCGACCTGTCCCTGGGTATGTGTACGTACAGATGGTGACGCAGCGTCACCGACCTGTCCCTGGGTGTGTGTACGTACAAATGGTGACGCAGCGTCACCGACCTGTCCCTGGGTGTGTGGATCTGTACAGCCGGTGACGCAGCATCACCGACCTGTCCCTGGGTGTGTGTACGTACAGATGGTGACGCAGCGTCACCGACCTGTCCCTGGGTGTGTGGATCTGTACATGACGCAGCATCACCGACCTGTTCCTGGGTGTGTGTACGTACAGATGGTGACGCAGCGTCACCGACCTGTCCCTGGGTGTGTGGATCTGTACAGCCGGTGACGCAGCATCACCGACCTGTCCCTGGGTGTGTGTACGTACAGATGGTGACGCAGCGTCACCGACCTGTCCCTGGGTGTGTGATCTGTACAGCCGGTGACGCAGCATCACCGACCTGTCCCTGGGTGTGTGTACGTACAGATGGTGACGCAGCGTCACCGACCTGTCCCTGGGTGTGGATCTGTACAGCCGGTGACGCAGCATCACCGACCTGGCCCTGTGTGTGTACGTACAGATGGTGACGCAGCGTCACCGACCTGTCCCTGTCCCCCCTGTGTGTGTGTACGTACAGATGGTGACGCAGCGTCACCGACCTGTCCCTGGGTGTTGGATTGTACAGCCGGTGACGCAGCATCACCGACCTGTCCCTGGGTGTGTGTACGTACAGATGGTGACGCAGCGTCACCGACCTGTCCCTGGGTGTGTGATCAGTACAGTCGGTGACGCAGCATCACCGACCTGTCCCTGGGTATGTGTACGTACAGATGGTGACGCAGCGTCACCGACCTGTCCCTGGGTGTGTACGTACAGATGGTGACGCAGCGTCCCCGACCTGTCCCTGGGTGTGTGGATCTGTACAGCCGGTGACGCAGCATCACCGACCTGTCCCTGGGTGTGTGTACGTACAGATGGTGACGCAGCGTCACCGACCTGTCCCTGGGTGTGTGGATCTGTACAGCCGATGACGCAGCATCACCGACCTGTCCCTGGGTGTGTGTACGTACAGATGGTGACGCAGCGTCACCGACCTGTCCCTGGGTGTGTGGATCTGTACAGCCGGTGACGCAGCATCACCGACCTGCCGGGTGTGTACGTACAGATGGTGACGCAGCGTCACCGACCTGTCCCTGGTGTGTGTACGTACAGATGGTGACGCAGCGTCACCGACCTGTCCCTGGGTGTGTGGATCTGTACAGCCGGTGACGCAGATCACCGACCTGTCACTGGGTGTGTGTACGTACAGATGGTGACGCAGCGTCACCGACCTGTCCCTGGGTGTGGATCAGACAGTCGGTGACGCAGCATCACCGACCTGTCCCTGGGTATGTGTACGTACAGATGGTGACGCAGCGTCACCGACCTGTCCCTGGGTGTGTGTACGTACAGATGGTGACGCAGCGTCACCGACCTGTCCCTGGGTGTGTGGATCTGTACAGCCGGTGACGCAGCATCACCGACCTGTCCCTGGGTGTGTGTACGTACAGATGGTGACGCAGCGTCACCGACCTGTCCCTGGGTGTGTGGATCTGTACAGCCGGTGACGCAGCATCACCGACCTGTCCCTGGGTGTGTGTACGTACAGATGGTGACGCAGCGTCACCGACCTGTCCCTGGGTGTGTGGATCTGTACAGCCGGTGACGCAGCATCACCGACCTGTCCCTGGGTGTGTGTACGTACAGATGGTGACGCAGCATCACCGACATGTCCCCGAGTGTGTGGATCTGTACAGCAGGTGACGCAGGATCACCGACCTGTCACTGGGTGTGTGTACGTACAGATGGTGGCTCAACAGCACCAACCTATCCATGGGCGTGTAGATCTGTACAGCCGGTGATGCAGCGCCTCCGACCTGTCCCTGAATGTGTGTGTGTGTGTGTGTGTGTGTGTGTGTGTGTGTGTGTACACACAGCTGGTGATTCAACAGCACCAACCTGTCTCTGGGCGTGTGGATGTATGCACTTGGTGACGCAGCACCACCAACCTATCGCTGGACGTGCGGATGTGTACAGCTGGTGACGAAGCGGCACCGACATGTTCCTGGCTGTGTGGGTGAAGGTGTGTGTATGGCTGGCGACGCAACACCACCGGCATATTCCTGGCTGTGTGGGTGAAGGTGTGTATGGCTGGCAACGCAGCACCACCGGCAGGTCTCTGTGCGTACAGCTGGTGACGCAGCGCCGCCCTGCGGCTTACCGAGTAAACTATAATTGGTTGGTAGCACACGGCTTAGACTATCGTCATATCGTCACGTTTGGTCTGAGCCGATTAACTTCACTTGGATGCTACGAGTTCGGTGAACTTGGTTGTGGGCTGGTATGTTATCGTATTCGTTATATGGGAAGGTTGTATCGAATAATTTCGAATATACACCACATAAGTTACATGATGATTGTCTACCTCCAGACATATTTATGGTTGTAATGCGTGAAGTCGGTGTTCATTATTGATAGACTATTGACAGAAGACTTCATGCATTGCTCCCACTTAGATAATTTGAAGATTAACAGAAGCTGTAGCTGACCGACCAGTCCCTCCAGTTGGCTGGAGACATGATCGTCTCACGGGAGTGAGCTACCTGACATATGTACCAGCGATGGATATATATATATATATATATATATATATATATATATATATATATATATATATATATATATATATATATATATATATATATATATATATATATATATATATGTAATATATATAATAGCACACCGTTGGAAAACGATGGCGCCGTCCAGTATGCATGCAACGTGCAGTATGGCCAACTATAGAAGCAGTTTTCTCGGGCGCCGGTAGCCGAGTGGATGGCGGGTTTCTTTCGTAGTCGTAGGACCCCTTGTTCAAACGTTGCTAGCCACGTGGTATTTGTCTTCCTTCAATCCTTCGACGCATGGGTGTAACCAAGGATTATAAATTGAGGCAGGGAGGACAAACCCCGGACGCGGTAAGTTTGAACAGAATAGAAGGGCCTCGCCCCGCATCTCCTACCAATGCCCCCCAAAAAAAAAAAAAAAATTGATTTCAGCCACTTCTTTTCCATGTCATTTTCAGACACTGTCATGGGCGCCATATGACCAATGTAGTCGATGCGCCGTAAAGCCCTAATAACTAACTTCAGACACTGTCATTCCTAGAATGACATTCAGTGTTCGATGTATTTCAATTCTTCGGATTTACCTTTTTTAATGATATTTTGGGGACTAAGAGTTCCACAAAAATTAGCAAGTTCCGCTACTTATCAGTACCTATGAACATCTAGCTTGGTGTCTTATGTGCTGGACTCAATTTCACGATTACCATAGAGCAATGCTGTAAATATGTTAAATGTCGCCATCTTGAAGCAAGGAAACCAGAATATTGGACGATGGTTTATGGTAGCAAATGTGAACATGCAATTTCCTTTCCCATGCTTTCATGTTTTACGGGGATACATTTCGTTCTAATGATAACCAGGGAGGATAAAGGGTCTGGTACTGAGGGTATGCACCTCCAACGTGGAAGGTTGCGTCCCTCTGAAAAGTTCCAGTGTACTCGCTCGTGTTTTTTCAGTCGGAAGCGCCCCTGTGATACAAAAAGGCACCCCTCTGGGAAGGAAAGGCGCCAACTCGGGAAGGGCTGAGTGCAGCCCGCCCCCTCGAATTTTGCAGCCAGAGGATCCAGATGCTTTCGCAGTGGCGCCGTTCCAAAGAAATGGCGCCCCTCCAGACAAGTGCCCCCATGACAATTCCTGGATCTACCCCTGATCACAACATTGCTCTCTCACGGTTATGAACTCCGGCTAGTTATTAAATTGTGCGTATTCACGTGTGGCTTCTCTTGAAAAATTAACGACTTTCGTTGAACCATTGAGAGGAAAACGGACAATTGGAACACAAAAGTTCTATATTTTATATAGCTGGAACAGCAATGTGGCAGCGTAGCTTAAAAACCAGCGATAAGAACACCGTCCGAACAGGTTATGACGGATTTATTGGGGGAGCCCATAGTCATATATGATACGAGTGCTTACTATTACAACGGCTGGAAATAAAAACAAACTTAACCCTTGTATTCCTATGACACTTAATTATTGTACACACGTCGGACCTCCGACACCCTTGAAATTAGTTCGACATCTCAACATTCTAGTACCGTACGGCAAGCCACGTCGAATGACACCCACATAATGTAAACTGAAGCTATTGCCACGAAACGTGAGGACTCTGAAAATTAAACTAACCTTTGACCCTGAGGCTTGATCTGACATGTCCCGGGTTGAAATGCTACTCAAGGGATGCCCACAGGCTATCTCTCGATACCGAGCATGGGTAGCTTTGGGAGAAAATGAAGCGCAGGGCTACCAAAGAAACGAGTTTCACCTTTCACTTTGAAAATTAATGTGATTTCTGAAGAGTGCTAGAGTGCGGCATGGCACGTCGAATGACTCCACTTGATGATAATTGAATACAGCGATGAGGTGCGAGGACTTCTAAGAATATACGCTAATCTTCTGTCTTGTGATTTGACATTGACATGTCCCGGTTTTAAATGTTGCTTTGGCCCATGGAAATTGCTTGGTACCAGGTGTCGATAGGTTAGAGCGAATAAAAAAGCACGAGGCGACCAAAGAAATTGATTTGACCTTTGACCTCAGACATTAGTTATATTTGGGAGCATTATATTACGGCACAAGCCACGTCGAATGACACTTGCAAATTGAACCCTTACCTACGAATCGCGAGGACTTCGGAAGATTCAAACCAACCTTTGACCTTGAGGTTTGACCTAGACATATCCCTGTTAAAAAATATGTTATTCGAGGGTTCACTATGGGCTGTCGCTTGAGGATGGATCTGGGTAGACTCGGGCGAAAACCACAAAAAGGTGAAGCGACCGAAGAAATCAGCTGAAATTTTGATCTGTCAAGATTATTTCTAAATCTCAACTTTCTGATACTGTACAACAAGACAACACGAATAGCACAACACGAATGACCTCTATTTTCTGCATCTTGAAGCCATGGCAACGAAACGCGAGGAAATCGAAGAACTCAGTCAAACCTTTGACCTTGACCTGTCCCGGTTTGAAATGTTACTCGAGTGTTCACCACTGATTATTGCTTTGTACTAGATTTGGATAGGTTTCAGAGAAAGCGGCGATCGAAGGATTAGCTTGGACTTTGTCCTTGAAAAAATCGATGGCTTAGCTTTCTGATATTGCATAGCAAGGCACGTCAAATGACGCTCATTTTATGGAAATTGAGGCGAATGCAACCGAATCTCGCGTTCGGTCCATATCACTTCAAAATCGCCATCTAATAAATCAAGCTAACCTTTGACCTAGAAGTGTGACCTTGACATGCATCGATTTGAAATGTTGTACGATGGTTCACCACAGGCTCTTGCTTGATACCAGATTTGGGCATTCTTGGGTGAAAGCAAGAAAAAAGGAGGCGACCGAAGAAACCGGTTTGCGTTGAAGCTTGACCGTTAAAGTGGTAAAGTGAGGCCTACGTAGTTCCTTCCAGTGTGTTCAGTACAGTCAGAAGCATTTCTGGTAATATATTCGAACGATCATAAACCCGTCGCTGGATGCAGATGCCAATACAAATACGCCTCTGGCAAACTCGTCCCTGAATACGAATACGTTAACTTGACGTACGTGCTTAAGGCTGCCCACGACTCACCTCAATAGTCTTGAAGATACCCAAGGACACCCAGAGTCGCATTTGTCAAGATGTATCCATATACGTGGAGGGCAATGCAACCTAAGACGCATATATCCTTGTGATAATGCAAATTTATTGCATAGCTGAGCACAATTTTCCACATAAGCGGAAACAGAAGATGGTCAAGGTACATTTTATTCAAGAATGGACTGGAAGCATACATTTCTAACGTTTGCTGATTTACCATTCGGAAATTTTGCGATGACAGATAGCCTTTGAAAATTGTTGATTGGCTAGATCGGCTTTTAACATTTTTGGTGATTCTCTTTTATATATTTTTCGCTTTATAAATTATTAAGTATAATTTTGCGGCGATGATACTTAGGAAGCTGAGGCTTGGGGGCCACGGACAAAAATGAAGGAGACAAGCCGCCACTTTAATACATTGGGGGTGATGTATCCACCCCCAACCCCACCCAGTGGTTACACCCATGCTTCGACGGAAGACTACCGGCGCTACACGGTTGCATTGGCTCCGTGTGACATGGAATGAATACTGCGCCTCTCGTTCCTTCTGATTATCTCATCGATTTCATCGAAACCGACTGCGGGGTCTTGACCGATTTAATCCTACACAAAATATTTCGCATACCTATCTTACCGGAAGGTGCCCACCGACCAGCGTTCAGTAACCATGCAACCAGTGCTCAGTAACCATGCGGCGCAGGTGTTTGAGGAGTCGTGGCGTCCGCCAGCCTCGTGCTCGACAACACGGCCGGCGCCGTTCCGTTAGGCAGCACCGCGGCGCCATCTATGGTGTGACATTCACATTTGTGTCACATGGTTTGAAAGACAAGGGCAATCTACCGTGGAGATGTGATATCGAATTTGTGACGCACATTTTAATTTCTGGTTAAATCGTACTTCGAAAAAATCCATTTAAGCATCAATTTTTAAGCTGGTTTTCAGACCGGTCCCGATCAAGTTGCAATCCATCCGACATTGATGCTCCGTCTATGCTGATGACTGATTTGTTAATGTTTCGGGATTTGTTGCCGCACGAGTATGGTTGCCATTATGCGGCCGTCTTAGACAGGACACAACTTACTGATGTGTCGCTATACAACCATCGTAGCCATGACAACTTACTGAGGTAGCATTTTTAGTAATTGACATCGACATAAACCACTGAAAATAAATGTTAAATTAACTATCAGAGAAGTGGTTGAAAATGAGTCATATTATGTGAATGAGACAAATTACCCTATGCATCCTGTTCATCAATAGCATTATCTTAGGGCATGCAGTGACTGGATAGATAAGTGAATTTTATGGCGCCATGGGAAGTTAGGAATCAGAAGGAACGCCGTGGAGAACGTCTACTTGTCACCAGCGCTCCATGAACTGCCGCACGTTGCCCTTGCAAATGGCGCCACAAGTGTTTCGCTTTTAAAGTTCATTTCATCGGCCTGATTTCAAGGAGGGACATCGCCTCTTACGGTCCAACTTTTGCGCGAGTAGCACCACCACATCATGACACAGGTGCGGTTAGCAGCAATCCGGCCTGTGGGGCGTCCACACGCTCGTGCTTGTGCACGCGTGTGGTGTGCACACTGCACACGGCCTCCGTGTACCTTGCATGTCTCCGCCACTATGCCGCCAGTGACACGCGATTTGATTCGGCAAACGAAGCGGTACGATAATATAAAAATGTATTAATAAAATGGCTTTTGGCTTTTTAGCACACTTCCATAAAAACAAACCACGTTTGTACAAACAAAATAGCGAACAATACAAAAATGTTTAGCCTCGTCGGAGGTACGCTCGCGCGACACTGATGAGTAAGGCTCGCCACTGGGCACACACTGGGCACATACTGGGTACACATCGGGCACATAGCTGCTCGGGACAAGTATCAGTGTCGTAGCAATAAATAACAAAGTAGCGTCGGTGGGGCGCGCGGGCAGTGGCGGCCGGCGGCCGGCTGCTCTGGCCGCCCTGCGGCGCGGCGCGGACCGGCGAGCGACCGCCGACCGGCTGCCCGCACCACGTGACTGGCCGCCGACCGACGTGACACGGCGTTGGTGGGTTGGACGCGCCGCGGCTGGGGCCGGGCGGCAGGCGTGGCCAGCTCGGCCCGTTTGGCACAGGCACCTGTGAGTCGCCGCCGGGCGACGCCGCGCTGGAATGTGGCCGAGGCCGGCCCCCGTCCCCTGCTGCGCACCTGTGGCGGACACGTGTGGTGTCACTCCACACGGTGACAACGGGAACGTCGCAAATACAGACAGACGGTGGCAGCACGTCAACGGATGAGTCGTCCACAAAATATTTCGGTACGCACTTACGAGAAACAAATATTACAAATCCGTCTTCTTTGATGAAGCGGTAGAATGAATGCGTGGAGCAAGACGATTAACTCAAGAATAATGGGAAGATAACATATGCCTGTTCACTGCTCCACTCAGGAGCTTGAGGGCGCACTTAATTATATTACATGACTAGAAACTGCGACTTGGTCGCCTGTGGTGGCGAACTTCTGACAATGGCATACAAATTCAACGGACAGAGGAACACTCTCAATGCAGCCAACCACGCGACCAGTCCCGTCATAATCAACGATGGCATAAGTCAGCCTGATCTGTGGTGCGTAACTCTTACTCGGCTCTCTTCTATTGTCAACCTTCTACAAACAGCCCCCGGCCCACCAGGGCACATTCCAAGAAACACACGATGCAGTCCGTCGTGTCCTACATACAAATACAAACGCCTGTGGTCGGTGTCTCCTGTGCAGCTCCAAACTGCGGCCAGTCCCCCACACAGCGCTCACATGTGGTCAGGCTCTCTCACACAGTACTCACCTGTGGTCAGTCTCATCCACACAGCCCCCACTCGTGGTCAGTTTCATCCTCGCAGCCCCCCGTTCCTGCCGTCAGCCTCATCCACATAGCTCCTACAGCGGTCAGGCTCATCCACACAGCACCCACCTGCGGTCAGTCTGCCCCACACAGCGCCCACCTGCGGTCAGTCTGCCCCACACAGCGCCCACCTGAGGTCAGTCTGCTCCACACAGCGCCCATCTGAGGTCAGTCTGCCCCACACAGTCCCCACAGCGGTCAATCTGCTCCACACAGTCCCCACATCGGCTAGTCTGCTCCACACAGCCCCCACAGCGGTCAATCTGCTCCACACAGTCCCCACATCGGCTAGTCTGCCCCACACAGTCCCCACAGCGGTCAGTCTGCTCCACACAACCCCACAACCTGCAGCCAGTCTGCTCCACACAGCCCCCACCTGTGGTCAGTCTGCTCCACACAGCCACCACAGTGGTCAGTCTGCTCCGAACAGCCCCCGCAGCGGTCAGGGGTCAGCCTCATCCACACAGCCCCTACAGCGGTCAATCTGCTCCACACAGTCCCCACAGCGGCCAGTCTGCTCCACATAGTCCCCCAGCAGCTAGTTTGCTCCACATAGACCCCAATCGTAGTCCGTCTGCTTCACACAGTATCCACAGTAGTCAGTCTGCTCCGCACAGCGCCCACCTATGGTCAGTCTGCTCCACACAGCGCCCACCTGCGGTCAGTCGCCCTTGAGCAGCTCCAGCAGTATATCGAAGGTGGGTCCGTCGGAGGCGCTCCTGGTGGCGATCAGCTCCTTGCCCAGCTGGCAGGCGCGCTCGATGTCAGGAATGCGCAGCAGCAGTTCGCCGAACTTGCTCGGCATTTCCGGGTAGTGCGACATGGTGTACTGCTGTAGTGCCTGGAGCACGTGCTCACGCGACGTCGACACTTTGTGGACGTCCTTCAGCACTGAGGGGTCTGCTGAACAGAGCATACAGTCAGCAGAGGAGTACACTGGCGGACCACGTCACACCCGCTACACCGGACCACGTCACACCCACTACACCGGACCACACCACACACAATACACCGGACCACATCACACCCCCTACACCGGACCACGTCACACCCACTACACCGGACCACACCACACACAATACACCGGACCACATCACACCCCCTACACCGGACCACATCACACACAATACACCGGACCACATCACACCCCCTACACCGGACCACATCACACCCCCTACACCGGACCACATCACACACAATACACCGGACCACATCACACTCGCTACACCGGACCACATCACACCCACTACATCGGACCACACCACACCCCCTACACCGGACCACACCACACCCACTACACCGGACCACACCACACCCACTACATCGGACCACACCACACCCACTACACCGGACCACATCACACCCACTACACCGGACCACACCCCACCAACTACACCCGACCACATCACACCCACTACACCGGACTACATCACACACAATACACCGAACCACATCACACCCACTACACCAGACCACACCACACCCCCTACACCGGACCACATCACACACAATACACCGGACCACACCCCACCCACTACACCGGACCACATCACACACAATACACCGGACCACATCACACCCACTACACCGGACCACATGACACACAATACACCGGACCACATCACACCCACTACACCGGACCACATCACACTCCCTACACCGGACCACATCACACTCCCTACACCGGATCACATCACACCCCCTACACCGGACCACACCACACCCACTACACCGGACCACATCACACACAATACACCGGACCACATCACACCCACTACACCGGACCACATCACACACAATACACCGGACCACATCACACACAATACACCGGACCACATCACACTCCCTACACCGGACCACATCACACCCCCTACACCGGACCATACCACACCTACTACACCGGACCATCCCACGGACCACACCACACATACTACACCGGACCACACCACACATACTACACCGGACCACATCACACACAATACACCGGACCACATCACACCCCCTACACCGGACCACATCACACCCACTACACCGAACCACACCACACCCCCTACACCAGACCACACCACACCCACTACACCGGACCATCCCACGGACCACACCACACTACTACACCGGACCACACCACACATACTACACCGGACCACATCACAAACAATACACCGGACCACATCACACCCACTACACCGAACCACACCACACCCTCTACACCGGACCACATCACACCCACTACACCGAACCACACCACACCCCCTACACCAGACCACACCACACCCACTACACCGGACCATCCCACGGACCACACCACACATACTACACCGGACCACACCACACATACTACACCGGACCACATCACAAACAATACACCGGACCACATCACACCCACTACACCGAACCACACCACACCCCCTACACCGGACCACATCACACCCACTACACCGGACCACATCACACCCACTACACCGGACCACACCACACACACTACACCGGACCACATCACACCCACTACACCGGACCACACCACACACACTACACCGGACCACATCACACACACTACACCGGACCACATCACACCCACTACACCGGACCACATCACACTCCCTACACCGGACCACACCACGCCCACTACACCGGACCACACCACACCCACTACACCGGACCACATCACACCCACTACACCGGACCACATCACACCCACTACACCGGACCACACCACACCCACTACACCGGACCACATCACACCCACTACACCGGACCACATCACACACACTACACCGGACCACATCACACCCACTACACCGGACCACGTCACACTCGCTACACCAGACCACATCACACCCCCTACACCGGACCACATCACACCCCCTATACCGGACCACATCACACACACTACACCGGACCACATCACACCCCCTACACCGGACCACACCACACCCCCTACACCGGACCACACCACACACACTACACCGGACTACATCACACCCACTACACCGGACCACATCACACCCACTACACCGGACCACATCACACACAATACACCGGACCACATCACACTCCCTACACCGGACCACACCACGCCCACTACACCGGACCACACCACACCCACTACACCGGACCACATCACACCCACTACACCGGACCACATCACACCCATTACACCGGACCACACCACACCCACTACACCGGACCACATCACACCCACTACACCGGACCACATCACACACACTACACCGGACCACATCACACCCACTACACCGGACCACGTCACACTCGCTACACCAGACCACATCACACCCCCTACACCGGACCACATCACACCCCCTATACCGGACCACATCACACACACTACACCGGACCACATCACACCCCCTACACCGGACCACACCACACCCCCTACACCGGACCACACCACACACACTACACCGGACTACATCACACCCACTACACCGGACCACATCACACCCCTACACCGGACCACATCACACCCCCTACACCGGACCACACCACACCCACCTACACCGGACCACACCACACCCACTACACCGGACCACATCACACCCACTACACCGGACCACATCACACCCACTACACCGGACCACATCACACCCACTACACCAGACCACATCCCACCCACTACACCGGACCACATCACACCCCCTACACCGGACCACACCACACCCACTACACCGGACCACATCACACCCACTACACCGGACCACACCCCACCCACTACACCGGACCACATACACCCACTACACCGGACCACATCACACACACTACACCGGACCATCCCACGGACCACACCACACATACTACACCGGACCACATCACACACACTACACCGGACCACGTCACACCCCCTACACCGGACCACATCACACCCACTACACCGGACCACGTCACACCCCCTACACCGGACCACATCACACCCACTACACCGGACCACATCACACCCACTACACCGGACCACACCACGGACCATACCACACAGACTACAGCGGACCATCCCACAGACGACCACACCGACTGCAGCGCGGCCTGACGTCAGTACAACTACGCCACCGGACTCGACGCTCAACTACACTCACCGCCACTGGACGACAGCAATACGATGACTTTGAGCGCGATGTACTCGTAGTAGTCGACCTTGAGTCGGCGCAGCTGTTCCGTAAGCCCGATCATCCGCTCTATGCACCGGCCCACGCCTGTGGGTCAGGCCGAGCCACGTTAGTTGAGAGCAGGCCCGCTCACAAGCGCCGCCAGCGGGTCACACCTCAAGGTCAGCTCAGATCAATACTGGGCGCCAAATGACCCTGTAGTCGGCGCGACCTTAAACCCAAATAGTCACTCTATCAAACAGCTCTGATGAATACCACGAGGTACAGCACCCACTCGAAATGCACCCCCGATGATTGCAGAACGGTGTCGGATCAGGCCAACATCATGATGGCCAGGTCAGGTCAGATGAGATCATCGTCAGATCCCACAGTGTCTGCCACTTCCAGAGTGGTAGCGCTCGACCGCATTGACGCTAAGCAGTTCAACGCGCAACCCATCGGACATCTACTAGACGATATCGACGGACAACTCGACGGAGGCAGCGTGGGAGGTGTTCATCCGTGCGCTCGTAGCCACACTTGGTGCCGCCGCCGCACCACCTCGCAGAATACGAGTGTCACCACCAGGGGCACCACGCCACCGTGCAGAGTACGAGTGTCACCGCCAGGGGCGCCACCAGTCTTGGCCGCCATGCCACTGCGTATAGTACGAGTGTCGCCGCCAGGGGCGCCACCAGGGGCGCCACACCACTGCGCAGAGTATGAGTGTCGCCGCCAGGGGCGCCACAAGTCCCGGCCGCCACGTGCGACCACGCCACTGCCGCACCACTGCGCGATAAGTCGGCAGCCGGGTGTCAGCGGCGCAGAAATAAATCGCTCGAGCCGTCCCGTGCAGCGGTGAGGAGACACACGGCAGCACACTTGCAGCGCGAAAGTCACAAGGCCGGCCCTCCTGGGATGTGACGCGCGCTGCGCTTTATTATCGGCCACAAGGGTGATCGCGACGTTTTTATATATTTAACATCTGATGCACTGTACGTGCATTTCTGGCAGCGTTGTCTAACGACAGCCAACAGCAAACCGCTGCCGTCGCGAGCCGTGCCTGCCAGATCTGCTCAACTGCACACCACCAGTTTTCACCTCCTCACGAGACATATCGACACCTGACGGATGCTGGTGCGAAGCCGTCGACGTCTGCGGGGGAACAGCTTCCGTCGGTATCGGCGACGGCTTCAGTGTGCCGACGGTGCAGACGTTCTTCAGCGGACACTGACTTCGTGTGTTATTGAGCATTGTTAGCTCTGGTTTTGTCGGCGGTGCGGCACCATACGCACCGGAGTGGGTCGTGACCAGCCACTGCTGAACGCATTACTGAGACAACGGAAGACCACTGGCCCATATCGACACTCCCGACCTTAACCAAGCTGATCGAATGGATAGTGCAGCAGCAGCAGCAACAGCTTGGTACATACTTTTTTCTTAAAAACAAAAAATGTAATCCGAGTTGTTCGGGTGGCTTGAGGAACCAGGGTTCTATTGCTAAGCAAAGCTTGTTGCGTGAACCCTGGCACCACCACCCGATCCATGAACTCCAGTTCAACGGCATAATTTAGACCGAAAGTTTAACGTGCCGCCAATGCACCGACACGGCCGCCCGGTAGCTCGTCCCCGGCCTTATCGGGCCAGTTGCCAACTGACACTCCCGGCCGGGGGCTAAATGCGAGCGCGCGAAGCGACTCGAACCCTGTGTTGCCAGTACAGGGGAGACCAGTGCAGGCCAGCGCTCTAACCAACTGGGCTACCGGAGCGGCAAAGGGCTACCGACGGTCACTTCTTTACGGCAATTGAACATACATGTTTACGAAATATCACATTCCACAGTCACCGGTCAGGGGTATCTGAAATAATTAATGGAGCTGTGGATCAGGGAGAACTTGCATTTTGCTGTTGTCCTACTTGTCTAAGTTCTTCGACACTGCAAACCATGATAATGCATCTATAAAACTAGACCTTGGTGTTAATACCAAATGGTTGTCAAGTTATTTAACAGATCAACACAGCATCGCCACAGCAAAAATCGTCTTATGTCATGATGCAGAAATAATCAAATTCGAAGATCATGCTCAAGTACTGATCTTGGGCAACACAAGTCAGCTGTTTGAAATGAGGAGGCGTGAAATTTGCCACGGTTATCTGAGCGGCTCCGAGACAACAGTCTGATGTCAAACTCCGCAAGGGTTCAGGCGATCGTACGTGATGCTGCTGCTATGTTATGAAACTTCCACGATGTTATTAATCCCTACAGATTCCTCACTACTGATTCTAAAATTATAATATCAGCGTGCGTATCAATAGACACTTCACACCACACAATCATGCCATTCACATCATCGCGAGACGCAACGGTGATCTTGTATCCTTCATGCACGCAAAACATAGCCTCCCAAAATTGACTATTGAACAATTGTTAGCGCCCTGACCCTACCGATGGTGTCCTATTATACCACGTTCTGCGACATGCGTGGTGGAACACATAAGAGTGAAACCCAATAATTTGTGCAGTGCTCCGCTCGTATGATCAGTGGAATGCGCTGATTTGGTCACATATGAAATGACATTTCTGAGCGCAAGTCGTTGACTACTAATGAGATCGCTGCATATCAGCGCATAATGTTCGTGCGCAAGGTCGTGACAACTGACATGCCTGGGACTCTGTATGCTCCCCGACTCCTCACGTCGCCCCCACGCAGCCGTGCTACACGACAGCCGAGTCAGCTGCGGCCGGTAAAGGTCCACACCAGACCTGCCGACAAAGGTCCACACCGAGACCGTCCGACGTCAGCTAAGGCCGACAAAGGTCCACACCGAGACCGGCCGACAAAGGTCCGCACCAGACCGGCAGACAAGGGTCCGCACCAGACCTGCCGACAAGGGTCCGCACCAGACCTGCCGACAAAGGTCCGCACCAGACCTGCTGACAAAGGTCCACACCAGACCTGCTGACAAGGGTCCGCATCAGACCTGCCGGCAAAGGTCCGCACCAGACCTGCTGACAAAGGTCCACACCAGACCTGCTGACAAGGGTCCGCACCAGACCTGCCGGCAAAGGTCCGCACCAGACCGGCCGACAAAGGTCCACACCAGACCTGCCGACAAGGGTCCGCACCAGACCTGCCGACAAGGGTCCACACCAGACCTGCCGACAAGGGTCCACACCGGGACCTGTCGACAAGGGTCCGCACCAGACCTGCCGACAAGGGTCCGCACCAGACCTGCTGACAAGGGTCCACACCAGACCTGCCGACAACGGTCCACACCAGACCTGCCGACAAAGATCCACACCAGACCTGCCGACAAAGGTCCACACCAGACCTGCCGACAAAGGTCCACACCAGACCTACCGACAAAGGTCCACACCAGACCTGCCGACAAAGGTCCACACCAGACCTGCCGACAAAGGTCCACACCAGACCTGCTGACAAGGGTCCACACCAGACCTGCCGACAAAGGTCCGCACCGGGACCTGCCGACAAAGGTCCACACCAGACCTGCTGACAAAGGTCCGGGCTGAGACCGGCCGACAAGGGTCCACACCAGACCTGCCGACAAAGGTCCACACCAGACCGGCCGACAAAGGTCCGCACCGGGACCTGCCGACAAGGGTCCACACCGAGACCGGCCGACAAAGGTCCGGGCCGAGACCGGGCGACATCAACTTCAGCGGGCACCACAGCATGTAACAGCGTGCGTAAGCTGACCTGGACTGACAGGGGCAGCTTCAGGCTTTCCCTGCTGAGTCACTAGTGATGCAGTTAGTAGTGTGACAGCTGAACATGTGACAAATGTGAAGGTCTTTGTGCAGGTGCGACGAGTTTTGTTCTAGTGGTTGTATACTAACTCCGGACGTTCACTAGCGACAAGCCGAAGACCCGGCTCTGATGGGAAACAAAACATGTATTCATACTCGTGTAAGGCTACTTACCGATGGCATTCGCCTCCTGGACGCCCAGCGAGCGGCCGTGAGATATTCGGATGTGACCGGGCGTCTCCAGCGAACGGAAGCAGCAGGTGAGCAATAGCAGCTGACACCACGTGTTGATGAGCAGCGCCGTCTGATCATCAATCTGCCACACATGAACTGACGTCACACATACATCAGCAGCTGACACCACGTGTTGATGAGCAGCGCCGTCTGATCATCAATCTGCCACACATGAACCGACGTCACACATACATCAGCAGCTGACACCACGTGTTGATGGGCAGCGCCGTCTGATCATCAATCTGCCACACATGAACCGACGTCACACATACATCAGCAGCTGACACCACGTGTTGATGGGCAGCGCCGTCTGATCATCAATCTGCCACACATGAACTGACGTCACACATACATCAGCGGCTGACACCACGTGTTGATGGGCAGCGCCGTCTGATCATCAATCTGCCACACATGAACTGACGTCACACATACATCAGCGGCTGACACCACGTGTTGATCAGCAGCACCATCCGGCCATCAATCTGATGCATACACCACTGGATCGTATTGCGACACCAACAATGCGCTCAATGGTCTTAAGACCATTCAACCTTATCCAACCAATTGAAACAGGTAAAGGTAGCTGCTTGTAAGGCACATCTGCCATGCTTGTCAGACATTTACATTAAGGCACGCCTACCGGGGACCTACTGGCAGTGAGCGAATTACGACACAAAGTCCCCGAGGTTCAATGTGGCGAACACGGGCTCCAGAGTAACGACCACCCGAAAACGGCGCATGGCTATTCAAATAATCGGCTTCACACACAAACACACGCAACTGTGTCCTTCCGGTGGAAAGGACATCATCACACAATATCTGGTTGCCGCGTGTCGTTACGTTAGTTGTCGATTTGAGCAGCTTAAACGTTTATGTCGGGGCGGGGATGGCCGAGTGGTTAAGGTGTTGGGCTCCGGTTACCAAAGGTCCTGGGTTCGACACTAGCGCCGCTCGATACATTTCCCAATCCCGCGGCCCACCGGGGAAACAGTGTGGGCGGCACCATTAGCCGTGGATGTGCATAACGTGCGTCGTGCAAACAAACGAACGATATAACCCGATAAGCAAACAAACGAACGATACATTTATGTCATGCAGTCCGTTTCCGATGACCATCATCAATCTTCCAACTATGACAGTCCATTTGTTTATTTCTTTAGCGAAAATGTCTGCGTCCTCAGGAACATAGCATTCCATGGACGAGTTTTTGGTTCGGATTGGGTACCTCTGTAACAGTCTAAGGAACAACTTTATCGGCCGTCCAGCTTCTGGTCAACTAGCCTTAAGATTCCAAATAATTGATTTCATTTCAGCCTCTTTGAGAGCCGTCTTGGTCAATTTCGTCTCCCCTCCTCGAGATTCCCATCCATGATCGCGCTAGTACGAAAGCACGACGGGTGGGGGCGATGGCAGGCCCCTCCATGAATAATAGCAACCCAGATCAGGGTGTCGCTTTGTAAATTTTAAGGGACAACTGCTTCTTCAATGATCATTCGCTGTCACTCTGAAATGCTGCGCACCATGCCACCATGCGCACCAAAACCACACCATGCTGCGCCGCAACACATCATATCGTCCGTCTGACAGGAAAATCCACTCAACGGCTGCAAACTATAGAAGTCCTGTCACTAAGTTAATATGGAGTACAAACGCAAGTGCACCCAATTGTCGTGCTCTTACCCGGACTTGGCTTGAATACGGGGCTTGATCTCTGATGAAGGACCAAGAAGACCAAGCGCAAACTGCACACTGTCGAAAACTGTGCTCCGCATTGGCATTTTGCATTTTGCAATACACAGACGAGCAACATCCTGGTGAAGGTAGGTGGACTGTCCCCATCACTTTTCCGTGAGACGCTAGCTATCAGGTAATCCTGTCAACTTGTCCAAAACCCGCAACACCCCATGCGCAAGTGGTGGTGGTTATTATTGTTTTTGCGACACCTCGACCGTTGAGTCATGTAGCATCGCTAATTTCCCACGCCGATTGGTTGCGGGCGAAGAGTAGTAATAGATGAGGCTCGAACCCACAATTTTTCGATTATGAGACGGACAACTTACCCCTACACTACTCGTCCCCTCCCTTGCGCGAGTGGAAATCCTCCACTGAGATCCCAAAACCAACGATGAGTGAGCCTTTCTCGTTATGCCGGGAAGGCATGCTTCGCAACTAAAGAATGGCGCCCAGGCGTGCAGTGCGCCTTCGCACTCGAGGTCCACCGCCTTGGCAACGTGCCCAGCAAAGCATGACCTAACTGTCTCGTGAGGAGGGCTGATGCAAGCTCCACCGCATTTCATATGGAGGCACAGCTCATGGCCGGTTGGGTGGCTGGTTGAATATTTCGCTTTTATGGAACACCGAGCTTGATCATCTAGCGTGCGGACAACCCAACAATTCATTAACTGCATACGTGTATGCCCAGATGAGTCAAATGTTTATATTTCGGTGTTGGATGTGCTCTTTCTGAGTCCGCCGTTCATTCAAACGATTTACCACATGAAGCGCCTTTAGCGCACAAACTCACCCTATTTGATATGCTGTTCATAATTTGACAGACACAACCAGGAAGGCAGTTACCTCTCCTTCCCACCAGCTTGCTTAGCTATTTTAGCCACTCAAAATATGATCAGACCAAATGTGCGATATGTGCAATCATACGAGCATTGGAATCACTCCCCAGTTTATGCAGCAAAACACTGATGTTCTTCCGTTATACTCCAAGCAATATCGCTCTCTGGCGGTGAGGCCACCTTTGACTTTTGGAACCACTGGTTAGTGGCTGAAAAGCGGTGATCCCACCTCCGACCAGTTCCTCTGTCACGTCACGTCACGTCACGACACACGTCTACCTCGTGACTGGCGGTGGCCGTCCGGTGCCCCCGACACGTTCTGCTACACTAACAGTATGTCACGGGCTCGTCGGCTGTCACGGCGACAATGTCTTGCGCTTCGTAGATCAAGACATGTTTAAAGGCTCACTGATGACAGCATCTCGTGACGCTTCTTATTCTTCGAAAAGGCGCAATTTGATGGCATACATCATCTAACGTAAACAACGGCCGGGTCTATAGCTTTATAACATCTGTGCAATGCCTCTGGTAGTCGAAATGTCCTAAAGCTACACACCCACACCACCATCACCATCTACGGCACGAACATGATATACCCACACACCATTGTATGCACCTTAAGTTTGGCAGATAGTAATCGTCTGTAGAAGATGGAAGGCGCCGATACATATACCTGAATAAGAATAAAGCAATTGAAAAGTGCGTGCTATTTGAAAACACACCAGGTACCACCCTTCCGCATAGCATTGCAGTGACAACATTGTTTCTTAATTTAGGCATGATATATTTACCTTTTGAACCTCAGGGCACAGCGACTGCAGTGGTCATTATTTGTCCATCGTAACTTGTCCATAATACATGTACATAATCTAAAATGCATTCATAGCACAATCAACTTGTTCTGCAACACTCCAATGCTCATGGTGTTTCAATGTCCGTGGTGTTCCAATGTTCGTGGTGTTCCAATATCCGTGGCGTTCCAATGTCCGTGGTGTCCCAATGTCTGTGGTGTTCCAATGTCTGTGGTGTTCCAATGTCCATGGTGTTCCAATGTCCGTGGTGTTCCAATGTCCATGGTGTTCCAATGTCCGTGGTGTTCCAATGTCCGTGGTGTTCCAATGTCAGTGGTGTTCGAAGGTCCGTGGTGTTCCAATGTCAGTGGCGTTCCAATGTTCGCCATACGCGGGCTCGACAGTCACCGTGCCAATTCGTTGACAACAGGAAACGCCGATTGCAGAAGAACCTTACATGTTTAGACACAGTAATCCAACGTAAGCGGTTTGCCATCCGTCTACCTTACAATAGCGATTTCTAGTTCGCTTTTCGGTGAGTTATGGATCTCAAAAGGATCATCTCACCAACTGGGGAATTTGCCCCAATTTGAGCAGAAAACCGTGCCGTAACATCGCGAAGTCTGCTGAAAAGCTTGTGGCGTTGTCGAAATTAGATGGAGGTGCCCAATATGCAGTATCAGGTAATTGTTTCTGCACAAGAGAAAAAGTTCTGAGACGAACTGCGCAGTGCCGACGTTTAAGTGGTAAGCATTCTTCACTACTCGGCCTGAAGAAAGTTTGTAACGTAAACGGCGGTGCTAAGCGGTTCTTTTCACAGCCACCACCTTTTTGGCAAAGCAGAAATAACCTGATACGGGATATTAGTCATCTCCATCCAATTTAGAAAACGATTCCGTGAAGCTCTTTGCTAATACAGAGAAAGTAACCTGACCGAAGCATGCTACCGAAGCTGCGAAAATAGAAACCGAACCAATGGAAAAAAATCATAAGAACTACATCGATACTATGACGTGATACTCATTCAGCATTCACACAAAAGTACCCAGACTTGCTTCCAACTGGACGAAACAATGCAGCCACATAACCACGTCCACCAACAATCCGCACTATGCGGCAGTGGTGACGGTTATTGGCTTTACGACACATCGACCGCTGTGTCATATAGCGTCGCCAACTTACCCCTAGGCTACTCGTCCCCTACTATGCGGCAGCAACTTCAGAAAGGGCCCAGGACGTCACAGCGGAGACTTACGTGTATGTTTTTGAATAACGGCAGGCTCTTGCACCACTTGACGATCCTGTACAGTCGGTGGTCGGCCAGGTTGCAGAGACTGCTGTAGTCGCCGGCGTTGGAGGTGGCGGTGGCGGCTGCCGCGGCGGCGGCGGCGGCCGCTAGACCCGAGGCACCGGCCGACGCCGGCGACGGTACCGCGTCGCCCAACGACGGCTGCCACAGGTGCTCCACCTCCATCATTTGCTGAAAATCGCCGCCGGTCAAAGGCCAGCGCAGCTTCCCAGGTGATGCGTGGTGAGGAGACAAGGTGGGCAATGGTAGTGGCGCATCACACGCTACAATCCCACACATAACGATCCTGCACACGACATCCCTCACACATAACGATCCTGCACACGACGTCCCACACACACAACGATCCAGCACACGACGTCCCTCACACATAACGATCCTGCACACGACGTCCAACACACACAACGATCCTGCACACGACATCCCTCACACATAACGATCCTGCACACGACATCCCTCACACATAACGATCCTGCACACGACGTCCCACACACATAACGATCCTGCACAGATCCTGCACACGACATCCCACACACATAACGATCCTGCACACGACGTCCCAATACACACACAACGATCCTGCACACGACGTCCCACACATCACGATCCGCACACGACGTCTCACACTCAACGACGTCCCACACAACGATCCACACACTCCACACACACACGATCCAGCACACGACATCCCACACACATAACGATCACACACACGATCCTGCACACGACGTCCCACACACACACGACGTCCCACACCACGATCCAGCACACGACATCCCACACACATAACGATCCTGCACACGACGTCCCTCACACATAACGATCCTGCACACGACGTCCCACACACATAACGATCCTGCACACGACGTCCCACACACACAACGATCCTGCACACGACGTCCCTCACACATAACGATCCTGCACACGACGTCCCACACACACAACGATCCAGCACACGACATCCCACACACATAACGATCCTGCACACGACGTCCCACACACATAACGATCCTGCACACGACGTCCCACACATAACGATCCTGCACACGACATCCCACACACATAACGATCCTGCACACGACGTCCCACACACATAACGATCCTGCACACGACGTCCCACACACACAGATCCTGCACCAAACAACGATCCTGCACACGACGTCCCTCACACACACAACGATCCTGCACACGGCATCCCTCACACATAACGATCCTGCACACGACGTCCCACACACATAACGATCCTGCACACGACGTCCCACACACATAACGATCCTGCACACGACATCCCACACACATAACGATCCTGCACACGACGTCCCACACATAACGATCCTGCACACGACGTCCCACACACATAACGATCCTGCACACGACGTCCCACACACATAACGATCCTGCACACGACGTCCCACACACAACGATCCACACACACATAACGATCCGCACACGACGTCCCACACATAACGATCCTACACACGACGCCCACACACGATCCCACACACGTCCCACACACACAACGATCCTGCACACGACATCCCAGTCCCACACACACCACGATCCAGCACACGCCTCACACATAACGATCCCTCACACATAACGATCCTGCACACGACGTCCCACACAATAACGATCCTACACGCTTACACAATCTGCACACGACGTCCCTCACACATAACGATCCTGCACACGACGTCCCACACACATAACGATCCTACACACGACGCCCCACACACGCCACGATCCTGCACGCGACGTCCCACACACCACGATCCTGCACGCGACGTCCCACACACGCCATAGCGCATCATAGCGCGACATCGCACATCGCATCACTCACACATCATAGCATAATACAGTACGTCCCTCGCACACTATAGCACAACACAATACATCCCCCACCCACCACAACACAACACAGCGAGACTCCACACACCCCAGCCTTACAAACGACTCTCACACAAAATAACACAACACACCACAACTCCACACACCACAGTCTTGCACACGGCCCTCACACACCATACTACGACACACCACAGCCTTACACATGACTCTCACAAGCCATAGCACAACACAGCGAGACTCCACACATGATCTCACGTATCACATCACAATACGACAGCCCCACATACCATACCACAACAGAACTCAGCTACACACACCGCAGTTCTCTCTCTCTCTCTCTCTCTCTCTCTCTCTCTCTCTTTTCTCTTTTCTCTTTTTTTTCTCTCTCTCTCTTTCTTTCACACACACTATCACATCACAATATCACAACCGCCACAAACCACACCACAACAGACACACCAAAAACAAAACAATAACGGTAACGAGAGGAAGAGAGGGAAAGGAAGAACGAGAGAATGAGAGATAAAGAGTGCTAGATATAGAGATACAGATACAGTTAGAGCTAGACAGAGACACAGAGACAGACAGAGAGGGAGACAGAGGGGGAAGGAGGACAGTACCTTCAGTAGGGGCGGTGTGAGGGAGGGAGGACAGTACCTTCAGCAGGGGCAGTGTGAGGAGAGGGAGGACAGTACCTTCAACAGGGGCGGTGTGAGAGGGAGGGAGGACAGTAGGGGTGAAGGTGGCACACCTGCTGAAGGTGTGAGGACTCACACCTACAGCAGGGGCGGTGTGAGGGGAGGGAGAACAGTACCTTCAGCAGGGGCGGTGTGAGGGGAGGGAGGACAGTACCTTCAGCAGGGGCGGTGTGAGGAGAGGGAGGACAGTACCTTCAACAGGGGCGGTGTGAGAGGGAGGGAGGACAGTACCTTCAGCAGTGGCGGTGTGAGGGGAGGGAGGACAGTACCTTCAGCAGGGGCGGTGTGAGGGGAGGGAGGGCAGTACCTTCAGCAGGGGCGATGTGAGGGGAGGGAGGACAGTACCTTCAGCAGGGGCGGTGTGAGTGGCCGGCCGTCGGCGCCGTTTGTGTCGGCCGGCTCGGGCTTGACCTGGGGCAGTCTCACGGCCTGGGCGGCAGCGGTCGGCGGCGGCACCAGCGGCGACGGGACCGTGTAGGTGCACTGGTAGGTGGAGCGACCGCCGCGGGTCCGGTCCTCGCGGATAGCTGTCAGAGACATCAGACTGTCCCACTACAGCTGGTCAGCCGGTCAGCCGGTCACACCGGTGCTGTGTCAGCCGGCAGGCTGTGCTGTGTCGCACGTCAGAATGTGCTGTGTCAAACGTCAGGCTGTGGTGTATCAGATGTCAGACTGTGGTGTGTTAGATGCCAGGCTGTGGTGTGTCAGACGTCAGGCTGTGCTGTGTCAGCCGGCAGGCTGTGCTGTGTCGCACGTCAGAATGTGCTGTGTCAAACGTCAGGATGTGGTGTATCAGATGTCAGACTGTGGTGTGTTAGATGCCAGGCTGTGGTGTGTCAGACGTCAGGCTGTGGTGTGTCAGACATCAGGCTGTGGTGTCAGATGTCAGGCTGTGGTATGTCAGTCGTCAGGCTGTGGTGTGTCAGACGTCAGGCTGTGGTGTGTCAGACGTCAAGCTGTGCTGTGTTAGATATCAGCCTGCAGTGTATCAGACATCAGTCTGTGGTGTCAGACGTCAGGCTGTGGTGTGTCAGATGTCAGGCTGTGGTGTGTCAGACGTCAGGCTGTGGTGTCAGATGTCAGGCTGTGGTGTGTCAGACGTCAGGCTGTGGTGTGTCAGACATCAGGCTGTGGTGTGTCAGACGTCAAGCTGTGCTGTGTCAGATATCAGCCTGTAGTGTATCAGACATCAGGCTGTGGTGTCAGACGTCAGGCTGTGGTGTGTCAGATGTCAGGCTGTGGTATGTCAGACGTCAGGCTGTGGTATGTCACACGTCAAGCTGTGCTGTGTCAGATATCAGCCTGTAGTGTATCAGACATCAGGCTGTGGTGTCAGACGTCAGGGTGTGGTGTGTCAGACGTCAGGCTGTGCTGTATCAGATGTCAGACTGTGGTGTGTCAGATGTCAGGCTGTGGTGTGTCAGCCGTCAGGCTGTGGTGTCAGCCGACAGGCTAATGGTGTCAGACGTCAGGCTGTGGTGTGTCAGATGTCAGGCTGTGGTATGTCAGACGTCAGGCTGTGGTATGTCAGATGTCAGGCTGTGGTATGTCAGACATCAGGCTGTGATGTGTCAGACGTCAGGCTGTGCTGTGTCAGATATCAGGCTGTTGTGTGTCAGACGTCAAGATGTGCTGTGTCAGATATCAGCCTGTAGTGTATCAGACATCAGGCTGTGGTGTCAGACGCCAGGCTGTGGTGTGTCAGATGTCAGGCTGTGGTGTGTCAGACGTCAGGCTGTGGTGTCAGATGTCAGGCTGTGGTGTGTCAGACGTCAGGCTGTGCTGTGTCAGATATCAGCTTGTAGTGTATCAGACATCAGGCTGTGGTGTGTCAGACGTCAGGCTGTGGTGTGTCAGACATCAGGCTGTTGTGTGTCAGACGTCAGGCTATGCTGTGTCAGATGTCAGCCTGTAGTGTATCAGACATCAGGCTGTGGTGTCAGACGCCAGGCTGTGGTGTGTCAGATGTCAGGCTGTGGTGTGTCAGACGTCAGGCTGTGGTGTCAGATGTCAGGCTGTGGTGTGTCAGACGTCAGGCTGTGCTGTGTCAGATATCAGCTTGTAGTGTATCAGACATCAGGCTGTGGTGTGTCAGACGTCAGGCTGTGGTGTGTCAGACATCAGGCTGTTGTGTGTCAGACGTCAGGCTGTGCTGTGTCAGATATCAGCTTGTAGTGTATCAGACATCAGGCTGTGGTGTCAGACGCCAGGCTGTGGTGTGTCAGATGTCAGGCTGTGGTGTGTCAGACGTCAGGCTGTGGTGTCAGATGTCAGGCTGTGGTGTGTCAGACGTCAGGCTGTGCTGTGTCAGATATCAGCTTGTAGTGTATCAGACATCAGGCTGTGGTGTGTCAGACGTCAGGCTGTGCTGTGTCAGATGTCAGCCTGTGGTGTGTCAGACGTCAGGCTGTGGTATGTCACACGTCAGGATGTGCTGTGTCAGATGTCAGGCTGTTTGATGTCAGACATCAGGGTGCGGTGTGTCAGACTGCTGTATGCCTGACACTGTGGTGTGCCAGGCTGCTATAACTCTGGTTGTGGTATGTTAGGCCGCCACACGTTAGGCTGTGGTGTCCCAGACGTCTAAAGATCAGGCTGTTGTATCAGACTGCCGTGTCTGACTGGAGAGCTTCAGACAGCAGCCGCTGGTGTGTCAGACTGTGGATGTGCCAAGTAGTGATATGCCACATGATATACTACCGATAGGATATGGGCAGCTGGCCACGTGCTGACAGACATATGTATGGGAGCGACTGTGCTGCAATGCGACTGTGGATATGAGCACATTACAAAGAAACACATACGCACACACACACACACACAAACATACATCTACACCGAAGTGGAGACCATTGCAGCCGTTAAATGAGTATGATGCAACCATCTAAAAGGGTTTGATATCTGGGAGCACACATGTCTTTGTTGTGGAGAATTCCCACACGGGGAAAGAAGTTCTTGCAAATATCATTGGCACATGTATGCCACTCAGAGGAGCAATATCGCCCTTGAATGGAAACATGTGCTTTTAATTTTACGCATACCAGCTAGAGGAAAGTCTACGTTATTCGGGGAGAGGGCAAGGGCTCAAACATGCGGACTCAAATACGTACCGGTCTTCCTTAATATCAGATGGACCGTGCATAAAATGAATAAGAGCTCTAACCACATTAGAAGTATGCACACTGGGGATGAACTAAGGAGCAATGAGTGGAACACATGCATAATTCAGTTCAGTGCACAATCCATGTGTCGACTGAGTACATGATACCTGACTTTCCCCTCCCCAAATACTTAACAGCGCGATTAATGGCATGGGGACGGATGCGAAAGGGATGAACACGGTATGAAGGGGTGAGAGCGGTAGACAGTAGATAGGGACAGAAACAGAGACAGAGAGAAGGAAGCGGGCGGCAATGAGACGACAGGGAGACGACAGGGAGACGGCAGGGAGACGACAAGGAGACGACAGGGAAACGACAGGGAGACGACAGTAGGAGATGACCAGCGGTTCACCCTCAAATAAATTATCTCAATGCCAAAACAAGTCCAGAGACATTGCAAAAACGGTGCGCAGAACAGCACGTTCGATTAATCGAAGTAGGTTTCCATGCACCGTTACCTTGCTGGACTCCATGAAGTCACACGTGGCGCTTTATAATTAGGCCTCATCTACATCAACTCGCGCCAAGAAGACGCAGTGGCCGCATAATCATCACTTGCTTTATGCGAAGTGCAGCCTCATAGCGATCACGGGAAATGTGAATCTGATCCCAGGTAATGTGCCCTTTGCGCGATGCACTACGTTACACAAATTTACCGTAGAAATCCCGTACCGCATGTGCTTGTTTTTTTTTACACGAAACCCTGCGTACTTTACAAATGAGCACCACGAAGCGTAGTAGAAGCAGTGAACAGTGGCTACTCAAGAGGGGTGGGGACAAAGCGGTGACGCCTGTCTGACTACCCACGCTCAACATTGCCACGGCACCGCAGCAAACAGAGTATCGTATTTATGAACATGCTGAGCGAACTGTCCGCCCGTTTCTCACCCAGCCGAGCGTGCAACAAACTAAGCTCTTGCAAGCCTTTCAATGCATCGACCGCCGGAATGGAATACATCAGCAGACGTCAGTGGAATTCGCGATTTCTCAACACGAGTCGGACTTTTACTGGCACGGCTGGTCCGATCGGTGTGAACGTGCCCGCGGGGTGCAGCCGGCTGGCTGGAGGGGAGGGGACGGGAGCGGAGAGGAGGAGAGCGGCCTTGTCGGCCGGCCTCGGCGGCCGCCGCACCGGGCCGACCTGTTGCGCAACAACGCCGCCGCTTCTGCAGAAAAGCACGCCGTCCGCGTGCACTGACCGACACGGACGCCACCGCGTCGCGTCGTTCCCCGGCCACACGCGAGCCGACGCGTGTCCTGCCTGCCCGCCGGTCAGCAACACTGTCGGCTCACCTTCCAGCTTCATGCCCATGTCGAGGCACTTCTCGAAACGGCAGGCGGGACACTTTTTGCGCGTGGCGATTGCGACGGGACAGCCGGCGCCACGCAGGCACACGTAGTTCTTCTTGTTCTGTACGGTGCGCTTGAAGAAGCCCTTGCAGCTCTCGCAGCTGAAGATGCCGTAGTGGAAGCCGGAGATCTTGTCGCCGCAGACGGGGCACGGGCTGTTGATGAGCTGCTGCCGACTGATGCCCGACTGGGCCGAC
Organism: Imbricaverruca yamaguchii; assembly: GCA_034440575.1. Lineage (NCBI taxonomy): Eukaryota > Metazoa > Arthropoda > Thecostraca > Neoverrucidae > Imbricaverruca > Imbricaverruca yamaguchii. Next base: position 529,202 of record JAOTOL010001418.1, on the reverse strand, counting down.
AGCGCCGAGTGCTGCGACGCCAGCTCGGCGGCCAGCTGCGACTTGTCGTCGCAGCTCTCGCCGTCCGACTGGGTCAGGTTGAGCGGGTGCTGACCGAGCAGGTGCTCCATGTGGCGGCCCAGCATGGGGCTCTGCCGGTACAGGTGGCGCGACTGCGACGGCGACGCCGCCGGCGAGTACTGGCCCGGCGAGATGGGCGAGTTCACCGACGAGCACGAGTACTGCGAGCCGCCGTACTGCGACGCGTCCGAGTTGTTGCGCGACAGGCCCGTGCTGGGCGTGTGCGAGTAGGGCGACGAGTAGCCGGAGAAGTGGCGCGCCTGCAGCGGCGACGCGCTCGGCGAGTAGAGCCGGCCGGGCGCCGACAGGTCGGGCGACTGCTGGTAGCCGAGGCTGCGCGGCAGCGGCGGCGACCCGCTCGGCGTGAACGGCCCGCTGTGGTTCACCTCGCAGCCCGAGTCGCTGCGCGTCGGGCCCGGGCTGCTCGGCCGCTCGCTGTCCGTCTGAGAACGCAGAGTGGTGGTCAGACACACCCGAACACGACCAGTGGTCAGACACACCCGAACACGACCAGTGGTCAGGTACAACTGAACACGACCAGTGGTCAGACACACCCGAACACGACCAGTGGTCAGGTACAACTGAACACGACCAGTGGTCAGGTACAACTGAGCACGACCAGTGGTCAGGTACAACTGAACACGACCAGTGGTCAGGTACGCACGAGGACGGCCAGTGTTGAGGTACGTATGATTGTTGTTGGTTATTGGCTTTATGACACATCGACCGTTGAGTCATGTAGCGTCGCCAATCTCTCACGCCGATTGGTCGCGGGCGAAGAGTAGCCACAGGTGAGACTCAAACCCACAACCTTTCGATTGTGAGACGAGCAACTTACCCCTACATCACTCGTCCCCCAGGTACGTATGAGGACGGCCAGTGTTCAGGTACGTATGAGGACGCCCAGTGTTCAGGTATGGATGAGGATGTCCAGTGTTCACGCATCACGTTCACGGACGGGCGATATTGATCATGCGGCATTTTGGAAGGGGAGCACATGCGCTCCAGGGAGGGGCCATGGATCTGAGCTTTATGGGGGTCGACTCTTTTATCGCTTTTCGGGTCCGAAAGTAAGGACGATATTCTGAACCCAAAAATAAAGTGACCGAAATTCAGAGCTTCTCTCGCGGCGAGAGGATCAGGTCTCCCAGACAAAAACCTGTGACCGTTACGACCGGAGCACGCACTAGCGCACCTAAGGGGTTGGCCCGGCCTCCCCAACTTTAATTGTCTTTTCGGATCCTAAAAACCTGACAATAAAGATCAACGTTGCAGAGTCTCTCCAAAACAGGCACTGTTTACAAAATTAGGAAGCAGAAATCACCCCCACTTTGACAAAAATTAAGAGCGTCCCCAAGTCTAGGTCCTTCCCTTACGAAAATATTGGGCGCGCCCCTGGAGGGGAGCGTTAGACAGGCACGTCTGGCAACGGGATTGTTGGTCAGGTACGCCCAAAAACTGGCAACGTTGGTCAGGGAGGTGTTAGAATGTGGAAGGTTGGGAAGTACGTCTGACAAAGACGAGCATTGGTCAGACAAGTATGAGAACATAAACGGTTTCAAAATGTGTTCAGCCCTAGAAGTGTCAAGATCTTTTTCATATTCCTCACATGGCTGGAAAAATACGTCTGTCCTCGATAAGTAATCCAAAATATCATAATCTGTCGAATGGCACCGACTCCTCCCCTTTTGCGCTGGAAAGTGGAATGGTATTACCTGACGATAAACCAACGCAAACGTATTGTTCTTCAATAAAGGTTCACAATATCTGTGGTTATTATTCCATGATTTTCATTCCATTAATAGTACAAGACTATTTATAGCTGGTTATAGCTATATATACTTATAGTTATCGACACTATTGCAGTTTTCTGAAGTCTTCAGAGCATTTCAGGTGGTGCTTTTGTATGATCCTGTGGTTTCTAGGTGGTGATTTTACACACATTAGTATTGACACTAATGTTGAATTTCTAAAAGCTAGGTTGCTCTCAGCCACCCAGGCGGAACTCAACTATCACCTGATAACTAACCTAAGACTCGGCCCATGGTCGTGACAGCATACTGAGCGCTATATCTCGAGTGCTTTTGATTCTACTAGTCTAGATCTACAATTTCGCGTCAGGGTTCCAAATGGCAACAAAGAGCTCCGACAAATCGCGCCGTGGCTCAAGGACCCCACTGAAACCAAAATTATTAGCAGGTACGCCATAAAATAAATCCAGGTCCGGGAAATCGCTCCGAAGCACAAACATCGCATCGTAAGCCCCATAAAACTTATAGGGCCCACAAAATGATTGTGTTCCAAAAATCACACAGGGCTAAATATTTGTATCCGGACACAAGCACATGGAGCTGGTGGCTCACAATCCGGGTCGGGGCCCCACAAATTGTGTAGGGACACGAATGAACACGGCAGGACCATAAAAGCACACCGGGAGACCAAAACAAGCACAAGGACAATCGAAAGGGGATTAGGCGAACACGTCGGAAGCCCTGAAACACAACGGAACCCTTCAAGACGCACTGGGGCCGCACAAACAGCATGGGGGCTTTAAAAGCACACTGGGGCCAGCAAAAAGCGATATAATCCTAATAAATGTGCTGACGCTAAATAAACACATCGGGGCCTTCGAAAACGAGCAGAACCCTCAAAGACGTCATGCTGCGTGGTCTGACCAGGCAAGCTGTGTGGTGTCACCAGGCAAGCTGCGTGGTGTCACCAGGCGGGCTACGTGGTGTCACCAGGCGGGCTGCGTGGTGTCACCAGGCGGGATACGTGGTGTCACCAGGCGGGCTGCGTGGTGTCGCCAGGGGCTGTGTGGTGTCACCAGGCGGGCTACGTGGTGTCACCAGGTGGGCTGCGTGGTGTCACCAGGCGGGCTGCGTGGTGTCGCCAGGCGGGCTGCGTGGTGTCACCAGGCGGGCTGTGTGGTGTCACCAGGCGGGCTACGTGGTGTCACCAGGCGGGCTGCGTGGTGTCACCAGGCGGGCTGCGTGGTGTCACCAGGCGGGCTGCGTGGTGTCACCAGGCGGGCTGTGTGGTGTCACCAGGCGGGCTGCGTGGTGTCACCAGGCGGGCTGTGTGGTGTCACCAGGCGGGCTGCGTGGTGTCACCAGGTGGGCTGCGTGGTGTCACCAGGCGGGCTGCGTGGTGTCACCAGGCGGGCTGCGTGGCGTCACCAGGCGGGCTACGTGGTGTCACCAGGCGGGCTGCGTGGTGTCGCCAGGGGCTGTGTGGTGTCACCAGGCGGGCTGTGTGGTGTCACCAGGCGGGCTGTGTGGTGTCACCAGGCGGGCTGCGTGGTGTCACCAGGCGGGCTGCGTGGTGTCACCAGGCGGGCTGTGTGGTGTCACCAGGCGGGCTGCGTGGTGTCACCAGGCGGGCTGTGTGGTGTCACCAGGCGGGCTGCGTGGTGTCACCAGGCGGGCTGCGTGGTGTCACCAGGCGGGCTGCGTGGTGTCACCAGGCGGGCTGCGTGGTGTCACCAGGCGGGCTACGTGGTGTCACCAGGCGGGCTGCGTGGTGTCACCAGGCGGGCTGCGTGGTGTCACCAGGCGGGCCGTATGGTGCCACCAGACGGGCTGCGTGGTGTCACCAGGCGGGCTGCGTGGTGTCGCCAGGCGGGTGTGGTGTCACCAGGCGGGCTGCGTGGTGTCACCAGGCGGCTGGTGTGGTGTCACCAGGCGGGCTGCGTGGTGTCACCAGGCGGGCTACGTGGTGTCACCAGGCGGGCTGCGTGGTGTCACCAGGCGGGCTGCGTGGTGTCACCAGGCGGGCTGCGTGGTGTCACCAGGCGGGCTGCGTGGTGTCGCCAGGGGGCTGTGTGGTGTCACCAGGCGGGCTGCGTGGTGTCGCCAGGCGGGCTGCGTGGTGTCACCAGGCGGGCTGCGTGGTGTCACCAGGCGGGCTGTGTGGTGTCACCAGACGGGCTGCGTGGTGTCACCAGGCGGGCTGTGTGGTGTCACCAGGCGGGCTGCGTGGTGTTGCCAGGTGGGCTGTGTGGTGTCGCCAGGGTGCTGCGTGGTGTCACCAGGCGGGCTGCGTGGTGTCACCAGGCGGGCTGCGTGGTGTCACCAGGCGGGCTGCGTGGTGTCACCAGGCGGGCTACGTGGTGTCACCAGGCGGGCTGCGTGGTGTCGCCAGGCGGGCTGCGTGGTGTCACCAGGCGGGCTGCGTGGTGTCACCAGGCGGGCTGCGTGGTGTTGCCAGGCGAGCCCGACATTTCCTCCAGACAGCGCACACCTTGACAGTGGTTGAGTCGTTGTCGGAGAGTTGGTGATGGTCGGCCGCCGCCGGGCTGGTCACCATCTCGTCCAGCTCCTGCTTGATGGCCTGAAACACGGGGCATTGCTGAGTGGAGTCGCACCTCGAGTGGTGGTAGCCGGCGGCGGTCGGCGGCCTGTGGTGCGCCGCCGCCGCCGCCGCACAGACACCTTTTTACCGGCTCCGCCCTGTGCAGCTGCAGATCGTATCGCATGGTAGCAATCGATATGGGCCGGCGGCGGCCGGTGCAGAGCCGACAGCGGGGTGACGCCGCCACGTGGCCGCGAGACACGCGCCGGCCGGCGAGCGCACGCGGTCCACGCGGCGGCCGACAGAGGCGGCGCCGACGCGGCCGGCCCGCCCGCCAAGGCCGCGGCGCGCCGGCCGCCAAGGTCGGCCAAGGTTGCCGCTGCGGCCGTGCGTGGGCCGGATAGTTGGCCGGCCGACGGTCGCGCCGGCCGGCAGCCGCCGCCACATGGCAGCCGCCACCACCAGCCAGACCCCGCCAACCATAACCACCGCACGTCACCCACCGCGCCGACCGTGCGCGTGTCCCTCCAATGTCACCGGCAAAGTCGTGCCGCCAAGGACGAGCCGGGAGCGCGAGGTGCCGCTCCCGCCCGGCAGTATCGCGTGGCGGCCGGCTTACGCGAGAGCAGCGCGCCTCGGTCGAGTCGGCCCGCCCGCGATGACTGGTGACCCCATGCCCGGGCGTGCCGCGACACGTGGCTGTGCTGCCACGGCCACAGCACACCTCAGCTCACGCGTGGTCGCCGCTCGTCATGCCCTAGGCCACGTAATCGTAACAGTAATAATACTATACCATGTCCGTTGTGGGATGTGGGCGGGAGATAACGGCACGGTGAGCGGGAGATAACGGTAGGGTGAGCGGGAGATAACGGCACGGTGAGCGGGAGATAACGGCACGGTGAGCGGGAGATAACGGTACGGTGAGCGGGAGATAACGGTACGGTGAGCGGGAGATAACGGCACGGTGAGCGGGAGATAACGGCACGGTGAGCGGGAGATAACGGTACGGTGAGCGGGAGATAACGGTACGGTGAGCGGGAGATAACGGCACGGGGAGATAACGGTACGGTGAGCGGGAGATAACGGCACGGTGAGCGGGAGATAACGGTACGGTGAGCGGGAGATAACGGCACGGTGAGCGGGAGATAACGGCACGGTGGGAGATAACGGCACGGTGAGCGGGAGATAACGGCACGGTGAGCGGGAGATAACGGCACGGTGAGCGGGAGATAACGGCACGGTGAGCGGGAGATAACGGCACGGTGAGCGGGAGATAACGGCACGGTGAGCGGGAGATAACCGCACGGTGAGCGGGAGATAACGGCACGGTGAGCGGGAGATAACGGCACGGTGAGCGGGGAATAACGGTACGGTGAGCGGGAGATAACGGCACGGTGAGCGGGAGATAACGGCACGGTGAGCGGGAGATAACGGCACGGTGAGCGGGAGATAACGGCACGGTGAGCGGGAGATAACGGCACGGTGAGCGGGAGATAACGGCACGGTGAGCGGGAGATAACGGCACGGTGAGCGGGAGATAACGGCACGGTGAGCGGGAGATAACGGCACGGTGAGCGGGAGATAACGGTACGGTGAGCGGGAGATAACGGTACGGTGAGCGGGAGATAACGGCACGGTGAGCGGGAGATAACGGCACGGTGAGCGGGAGATAACGGCACGGTGAGCGGGAGATAACGGCACGGTGAGCGGGAGATAACGGCACGGTGAGTGGGAGATAACGGCACGGTGAGCGGGAGATAACGGCACGGTGAGCGGGAGATAACGGTACGGTGAGCGGGAGATAACGGCACGGTGAGTGGGAGATAACGGCACGGTGAGCGGGAGATAACGGCACGGTGAGCGGGAGATAACGGCACGGTGAGCGGGGAGATAACGGTACGGTGAGCGGGAGATAACGGCACGGTGAGCGGGAGATAACGGCACGGTGAGCGGGAGATAACCGCACGGTGAGCGGGAGATAACGGCACGGTGAGCGGGAGATAACGGCACGGTGAGCGGGAGATAACGGCACGGTGAGCGGGAGATAACGGTACGGTGAGCGGGAGATAACGGCACGGTGAGCGGGAGATAACGGCACGGTGAGCGGGAGATAACGGCACGGTGAGCGGGGGATAACGGCACGGTGAGCGGGAGATAACGGCACGGTGAGCGGGAGATAACGGTACGGTGAGCGGGAGATAACGGCACGGTGAGCGGGAGATAACGGCACGGTGAGCGGGAGATAACGGCACGGTGAGCGGGAGATAACGGCACGGTGAGCGGGAGATAACGGCACGGTGAGCGGGAGATAACGGCACGGTGAGCGGGAGATAACGGCACGGTGAGCGGGAGATAACGGCACGGTGAGCGGGAGATAACGGCACGGTGAGCGGGAGATAACGGTAGGGTGAGCGGGAGATAACGGCACGGTGAGCGGGAGATAACGGCACGGTGAGCGGGGAGATAACCGCACGGTGAGCGGGAGATAACCGCACGGTGAGCGGAGATAACGGTACGGTGAGCGGGAGATAACCGCACGGTGAGCGGGAGATAACGGTACGGTGAGCGGGAGATAACGGCACGGTGAGCGGGAGATAACGGTACGGTGAGTGGGAGATAACCGCACCGTGAGCGGGAGATAACCGCACGGTGAGCGGGAGATAACGGCACGGTGAGCGGGAGATAACCGCACGGTGAGCGGGAGATAAGCACAATGAGGGCGGGAGATAACGGCACGGTGAGCGGGAGATAACGGCACGGTGAGCGGGAGATAACGGTAGGGTGAGCGGGAGATAACGGCACATTGAGTGGGAGATAACGGTACGGTGAGCGGGAGATAACGGCACGGTGAGCGGGAGATAACGGTAGGGTGAGCGGGAGATAACGGCACATTGAGTGGGAGATAACGGTACGGTGAGCGGGAGATAACCGCACGGTGAGCGGGAGATAACGGCACGGTGAGCGGAGATAACGGTACGGTGAGTGGGAAATAACGGTACGGTGAGCGGGAGATGACCGCACGGTGAGTGGGAGATAACGGCACATTGAGTGGGAGATAACGGTACGGTGAGCGGGAGATAACCGCACGGTGAGCGGGAGATAACGGCACGGTGAGCGGGAGATAACGGCACGGTGAGCGGGAGAGCACAATGTGAGCGGGAGAGCACAATGTAAGCAGAAGAGAACAGAACGACGAGAGGGAAGACTGAATGGGCGGGTGCTTGGGATGCGTCCGGCAAACTTCGTGAAAATTAACGTTGCACCAGTACCAATGACGTTGCAAAATCAAAAGACAACAAACCAAACCGATATGAAGACCGCCTCGTCGCCCCTATCCAGAGTCCATAGCGACGCCCATGGAGATGAGAGTACGGTGAGAAGAACAAACGGCACGGTGAGTACTAAACAACACGCTGGGCATGACATTGATAGCAATTGGGTGTAGACGGCGCATTGATCTCGAGGTCATATGGGGCAAAACGCAAACGCATAGGAGCAACGGCACATCTATAGGCATCAGCGATACACTAAACAGGAGATAACAGTATGAAACCTCTTCTTGTCAGAGTCCTATCCAATCGATTTAGTCGTCACCATCAAACACGACATGCATAGGCTCGTCTGTGCAGACTCCTTGCCCATAAAGATCGCTGCTGCTCAATGCCCGGCTGATTAAGCCGTGAGCCACTGACCAGTTTGTTGGTCTGCCTGATGGTTGCCTCCAGTTGGCCGTGAGCCGGGTCGGCTGACCCCGGCTGCCAGGTCATGACGTCACCGCCGCCACCCAGCGACCAGCCGGCAGAACCTGAAATACATCGCGTCGCCGTTGGATGTCGCCAGCTGGTTTCGAGCACACATCTGATTCCAGGTATCGACAACAATTAGCGCGATTCCTAGATTCTTGCATTACTACACAACGTCCTGGCAACTTCAGGAAATTGCATACCTAGCGCTAGATCTGCACCGTTCAAAACATGCGGTGAATCTATGGCACTATTTGAAGTTCATGTTAAAATCGTTCCCAATCCATTGTCGAGGCCCCGCCGATAGCTGGTGTGCACTGGAGTTCTCCAAAAGAGGGACTCTGTGAATAGCATCACATTCCACAAACGATAAAAAAGAAGCCAACTCCGAATACAGAGCTCCACTCGGGTGAAAAAAAAACACTAGTACTTCATGGCCTACCTGTTTGAGGGAAGGTATGCAAGGGGGAACAAACTAAACAGGAGATGCTTAAGAAACACTTGTAAATATCTCAGTACTTCCATACTCTCTTCCGAGCAGCTGTGTGACTCGAGGCTGATTCAGGCTTCCACAGCGCTGACTGATACAGGCTACCTCAACAATGGCTGATACATGCTAACGTAACTTCGGCTGATCCAGACTATCGTATCGATGGCTAGTCCCAACTACCGTATCGACGGCTGATCCAGATTACGGAAACGATAGCTGATCCAGGCTACAGCAACGATGGCTGATTCAGGCCACCGCAGCGACGTCGAATGCCGTGCCACAGCAGAGGTACTCGATGTCGGAGGCCGGACCGAGCCGGACACAGTCCCTGTCAGAGGCCGGACTGAGCCGGACACAGTCCCTGTCAGAGGCCGGACTGAGCCGGACGTGGCCCCTGTCAGAGGCCGGACTGAGCCGGACACAGTCCCTGTCAGAGGCCGGACTGAGCCGGACGTGGTCCCCTGTCAGAGGCCGGACTGAGCCGGACACAGTCCCTGCCAGAGGCCGGCAGGAGCCGGACGTGGCCCCTGTCAGAGGCCGGACTGAGCCGGACGTGGTCCCTGTCAGAGGCCGGCCGGAGCCGCGGGAGCCGCAGACCCGGCGGGAGACGCCCGGTGCGGGAGCACGCACTGACCAGGGGTACACACAGCGCTGCCACTGACCGGAGCCCCTTCCGGGCCGCGCGTCTGCGTGCCGCCGGGCCTCTGTGACGGGCCGTCACGTCCGTCTGAGGGCCGCCGAGGTCCTAACTGCGCCGCCCGCCCGCCGCCAGGCTGGCGATGGTGAGGAAACTGCATTCCTCACGACGATGAGCCAATCGAATGCCGGAGCGCACGACGGCCTTGCAGGGCCATCGTGCGCTCAGCCCGACCGAAAGGATCCGTCATGCGGACGCCTGCCAACATGAGTGTGATGACATCTTTCGCTGGAACTTCGCCGCCGGCGCGCCGGTCTACGTCGGTGAGAGCTCCCGACAGATTTCTCAGCAGCCACGGCTATTTGCACAGGTGAGACGACTGGACGCGTCTAATAATATACAGTACAAGTCGGTGAGCGGAGCTTGATCGTCTTCTTCCATTGAGCGCTCTGCACTGTGACGAAAGGAAAGTGCTCAGGAACTGGTGGCATCGGCAAGAATGGCAAAGGGAAGTGAGCATAGCGAATCGGGTGTGATGCGCCTCACAATGCAACAGTGGAAGACGGCTCAATAATGCACGCATTCCATGGAACACCACCATCAGCATCACTATTGCACATGCTGAACGGACCGTTGCAATGAGTCGCTGATCGTTTTATCAGGAATGTTTGCGAAGGCGTCCTTTTACGCGCGACAGTTACGGCGTTGGCCGCGTGCTTCTGTCAGATCTCTTGATCAGCTCTACAGCGCGACACGGCACGGCCCACCGCACGCCTGCCGCCAGCGACGCTGCGGCACCACGGACACCACCACGGCGCGACACCACGGCGCAACACTACGGCGCAACACTACGGCGCAACACTACTGCGCAGGCAGGCTCAGCACTACCGACCCAGTGCACCACGTGATCAGTCGACCCACGGCTTCGACCTTACGATATTCTCGGACGATGCACGAGCCCAACAGTTTGTTGTTGCTTTACAAACCGACTCAGCATGGGACGAGTGCCTCAGAATAACCTGCGGCCCCTCGACGTCCACGTCAGTCGTCCAGCCTTACGGGGTCAAGACGGACGAGTCGGAGAGGATGGATGCCGTGACCAGTGCCAACTTTGTCACACAGACGCTGCTTTCGTGACTCTCGTGCCCGGAGTTCAGAGACCACGATGTCCCGGAGTAATTGACTCCCGTGTCCCGGAGCCGGTGACTCCTGTGCCACAAGGCAGGTGACCCCAGTCCCCCGGTGTAGTTGACTCTTGTATCCCGGTGCAGTGATCACGGTTCCCCGGTGTAGTTGACTCCTGTGCCCCGGGACAGGTGACCCCGGTTCCCCGGCGCAGTGACCACGATTCCCCGGTGTAGTTGACCCCGGTTCCCAGGGGCAGGTGACCCCAGTCCCCCGGTGTAGTTGACTCTTGTATCCCGGGGCAGGTGACCCCGGTTCCCCGGTGTAGTTGACTCCTGTACCCCGGGGCAGTGATCACGGTTCCCCGGTGCAGTGATCACGGTTCCCCGGTGTAGTTGACTCCTGTACCCAGGGGCAGGTGACCCCGGTTCCCCGGCGCAGTGACCCCGGTTCCCCGGTGTAGTTGACCCCTGTACCCCGGGGCAGGTGACCCCGGTTCCCCGGGACAGGTGACCCCGGTTCCCGGGACAGGTGACCCCGGTTCCCCGGTGCAGCTGACTCCCGTGCCTCGGAGCAGGAGACTTCCGCGGTGATTCCCGCGCCCTGCAACCGACTACTCCCGCTTACCGAAGCTCTTGAGCTAGAGGGGAGAGGGAAGGTGGGGAAACGGCCTCATATATTAGCATTAGCAAAAACTTCGCAAAAATGTGTCGTCGCAATTTATTAAAGCTCGGACAAAGTTTGCCTGCTTCTTTCTGAGCATCTGAGGAATGAAAACATGGAAACACCACGAGTTTATTAAGGGAGCGTCTCGAGTAAAGTTTTATCAATATTACATGTTCAGAAGTCGAGAAATAAAAACGAAGAGGAATGCTGAAAACGACCTTCACCATCAGTGGCAGAAGTACATCAATGACTGGACAAGCCTCGTTGCATGAGCTTGTGGGGGTGGGGGTGGGGGTGGGGGGTAACGGGTTCACACCTGAATCATGTGGTGTGAGAAGCAGTAGAGTTACAGATATGACCATGGGCATAAGCAATGGGCACAGGCACAGACAGAGGAGCAAGCCAGGGCTGGCTCATGCTGCCATCGGATCACCAGATGCCACTACCGGCTATTAGCATTGGGACACTAGCACTAGTTCATTAGCTCCCAGCTTTGTCTCTCGGCTTTGTCAGCTTTGGATCAGAAAGCCGGGTTGGGAGTAGGGACAGTTTGATGATGAATATGTAAAGCTAACGTTAGAGTGCCATTGTTTTAGGTGCTAGCGCGGTCTTTTCCGCCCCTTTCTTCCCTGGCATAACCTGGTGCGTTAATATTAAGCTATGTGAATGGGCTGTGACGAGGCTGGAGATCTCTCACCAAACCACGGGGGTCTAGCTCCTAAACGCATAATTTCCGATTGAACAGAAAAATGACAAATTGGCATTGCCAGGGTACCAGACCAGGGGAAGGTCCGAACACCTCGAATGATCCGGAATTTCCAACAATTGTCTGGGTGTTGGCCAGTATGGCGCAGAGCTCCGCGCCTCAAGGACATCTGCTGGTAATTCCGACAGCAGTTTGAACTAGAGCTTCACAAGACGGCGGAGGACTCATGGCCAAAAAGTCTTCGGCTCTTTTTAGAGCCACAAACTCCTCTCAGGATAACCACTAGATGTTCTTGAGGCACGCAGGTCTGCGGGGTACTGGCCAACGCTCCGGAGCATCCACAAACTTAATCTGTAACGCACCCGGATATGTATGCCATGTACGTCTAAGCCCTCGACGGCGAGGCCACCCCCACACCCGCCGGCGGGGCGCGGCGTCAACATATGGCAGCAGGTCACGCAAGCCACGTCACAGGGTTGGCAGCATATTTTTGTACGCGCCCAGATATCAGACGTAGACGGAAGGAAAGGAAAAGAACGCATCCAAACGACAAGCAATGTTGCTCCAAAGGTAGCTGTGCACAGTTGTCATCCAACGACAGCATCCATTTTCGCTTCCAGCCAAGTGCTTGTGTCTGTACCCCTGTCCACACCATGATTGCGTCCATGCTTGTGTGTGTGTACCTGTATCTGCCCCTGTGGCGTGTCGACTCCTGTGCCCGCTCCTATGCTCACGCCCGTGCCCATGCTCGTGTGTGTGCCCGTGCCCGTGCCCGTGCCCGTGCCCGTGCCGCTGGCAGGCCGTTCCCGACCGGCCAGCAGCCGGCGGCGGCGGCCACCTTTGCGCACACGCCCGTTTCGAAACGGCGTCTGGCTGCCGATCGCCGGTGAAAGGTGGCTGCTGGAGGTGAGTCACCGGCTCCGGCCGCTGTTGGGTACATCCCAGACAAACAGCCTCGGCACAGTCCGGCCGCTGTTGGGTACATCTCAGGCGGGCCGGTACATCCCAGCCGGACCGGTACATCCCAGCCCGGCCGGTATATCCCAGCCGGACCGGTACACCCCAGCCGGACCGGTACATCCCAGCCGGGCCGGTACATCCCAGCCAAACAGCCTCGGCACAGTCCGGCCGCTGTTGGGTACATCCCAGCCGAACCGCCTCGGCACACTCCGGCCGCTGTTAGGTACATCCAAGCCGGGTTGGTACATCCCAGCCGGGCCGGTACATCCCAGCCCGGCCGGTATATCCCAGCCGGGCCGGTACATTCCAGCCGAACCGCCTCGGCACACTCCGGCCGCTGTTAGGTACATCCCAGCCGGGCCGGTACACCCCAGCCGAACCGCCTCGGCACAGTCCGGCCGCTGTTGGGTACATCCCAGGCGGGCCGGTAGAGCACAACCCGGCTGCCACAACACAACCCGGCCACGGTCCCGGCCTCTCCGTGACCAGACGCCGCAGATCCGGCAGCCACACCACAAGTGCGACGCCCGCTGAGGTGCGGACGACAGCTCCTGTCAACGGTCACGCCACAGCCGCTCAGCTCTCACCCGCCGGCAGTGTGGCACGTGGGTGTCCCGACTGTCGCGCACGAGTCGGTGATCCGTCTGTCGGGGAGACGCGAAGGTCACGACCGCCGAGGAAAGGCCACGGTGCGAGCCGGGAGATCCGGACCGCCACAGCCGCAACCGGAGTAGGCTCGATTTATTGCCCGGAGTTGCCGCTAAGGATCCGGGAGCCATGGGAAATGCGACCCACCCGGCGGCTGGGACTGCCCATCCGTCTCACGGCTCTCCACAAACGATACCAGTACGTTGAATCGATAGCGGCGCTTGTCCAAGTTCAGCACGGATCGCTCCGTAGCAACAACGTGTCGAGAGAGTGCGCGTCGTCAAGTTCGAAAGGTAGTTCAACTCATCGACTCTCAGCGATGAGTACAGACTGAAGTTGTGCGGGCTGAAAGTCATGCTGTGTCTTGAATACCAAGTCCGTGTCACACTGACGCACGTCAGCTTCTGCATTTCCACCGCAGGTTGAGAGGACGTGTTCTCGGTCCGTGTACCGACTGTATACTACTGGTGTGTGTTGTGTACCGACTGTATACTACTGATGTGTGTTGTGTACCGACTGTATACTACTGGTGTGTGTTGCATATCGACTGCAGATTACTAGTGTTTGCTGTGTATCGACCGTATACTACTGGTGTGTGTTGTGTACCGACTGCACACTACTGATGTGTGTTGTGTACCGACTGTATACTACTGGTGTGTGTTGTGTACCGACTGTATACTACTGGTGTGTGTTGTGTACCGACTGTATACTACTGGTGTGTGTTGTGTACCGACTGTATACTACTGGTGTGTGTTGTGTACCGACTGTATACTACTGGTGTGTGTTGTGTACCGACTGTATACTACTGGTGTGTGTTGTGTACCGACTGCACACTACTGATGTGTGTTGTGTACCGACTGTATACTACTGGTGTGTGTTGTGTACCGACTGTATACTACTGGTGTGTGTTGTGTACCGACTGTAGACTACTGATGTGTGTTGTGTACCGACTGTAGACTACTGGTGTGTGTTGTGTACCGACTGTAGACTACTGATGTGTGTTGTGTACTGACTGTATACTACTGGTGTGTGTTGTGTACCGACTGTAGACTACTGGTGTGTGTTGTGTACCGACTGTAGACTACTGGTGTGTGTTGTGTACCGACTGTAGACTACTGATGTGTGTTGTGTACCGACTGTATACTACTGGTGTGTGTTGTGTACTGACTGTAGACTACTGGTGTGTGTTGTGTACTGACTGTAGACTACTGGTGTATGCTGACTGCAAACTGCTGCTGTGTTGTGTGCCGACTTTATACTACTGGTGTGTGTTGTGTGCCGACTGTATACTACTGGTGTGTGTTGTGTACCGACTGCAGACTATTGGTGTGTGTTGTGTACCGACTGTATACTGCTGGTGTGTGTTGTGTACCGATTGTATACTATTGGTGTGTGTTGTGTACTGACTGTAGACTACTGGTGTGTGTTGTGTACCGACTGTATACTACTGGTGTGTGTTGTGTACCAACTGTATACTACTGGTGTGTGTTGTGTACCGACTGTACACTACTGGTGTGTGTTGTGTACCGACTGTATACTACTGGTGTGTGTTGTGTACCGACTGCGCACTACTGGTGTTTGTTGTGTACAGACTGTATACTACTGGTGTGTGTTGTGTACCGACTGTATACTACTGGTGTGTGTTGTGTACCGACTGCGCACTACTGGTGTTTGTTGTGTACAGACTGTATACTACTGGTGTGTGTTGTGTACCGTCTGTATACTACTGGTGTGTGTTGTGTACCGACTGTATACTACTGGTGTGTGTTGTGTACCAACTGTATACTATTGGTGTGTGTTGTGTACCGACTGTATACTACTGGTGTGTGTTGTGTACCAACTGTATACTACTGGTGTGTGTTGTGTACCGATTGTATACTACTGGTGTGTGTTGTGTACCGACTGTATACTACTGGTGTGTGTTGTGTACCGACTGTATACTACTGGTGTGTGTTGTGTACTGACTGTAGACTACTGATGTGTGTTGTGTACCGACTGTATACTACTGGTGTGTGTTGTGTACCGACTGTATACTACTGGTGTGTGTTGTGTACCAACTGTATACTACTGGTGTGTGTTGTGTACCGACTGTATACTTCTGATGTGTGATGTGTACCAACTGTATACTACTGGTTTTGTGTTGTGTACCGACTGTATACTACTGGTGTGTGTTGTGTACCGACTGTATACTACTGGTGTGTGTTGTGTACCGACTGTATACTACTGGTGTGTGTTGTTACTGACTGTATACTACTGGTGTGTGTTGTGTACCGACTGTATACTACTGGTGTGTGTTGTGTACCGACTGTATACTACTGGTGTGTGTTGTGTACCGACTGTATACTACTGGTGTGTGTTGTGTACCGACTGTAGACCACTGCTGTGCTGTGTGTCGACTGTGGTTAGCTGTCTGTTTCACGCTGACTGTGGATCGTTCTGCGTGTTGTGTACCGACTATAGACCTTTGTGTGCTGTGTGCAGACTGTAGATTGCTGTTGTCCTGTGCGCCAACCGCAATCCGCTGCTGTTTATTGAGCTAAGATGAACCATGTTGGATCTTGTTAGAATGCTATGCTCAATGAGCTGACAACTAATTTAAATTCAAGAACCAAACCCATTATTTTCCTTCATGACGTCGGACTCTTACAAGGATTCATCTATAGCACCAGAATGAGCTAAATGGCATTGGCAATCAATGTCAGTCAGACCCCTTAAGTTGTTATTTTCGGCGGCTACCAATTTCAGGTCGAATAATGGGCAGAAATGAGCTGCGTGATGCACATAAGAGGAAACCATGGAATATTACTTAAGAAGCTAGTTTCATTGACTTATTGTTCCTAATGAGTGTCATATTTCGCCATCCTAATTTCAGCCAAGCAGTTTCAGCCGGTTAAAACCAGCGGTAGAAAACAGCTTCAGTCAGCTGCTACCAGTCATAGTTGTGTGTCGAGCGCAGATCGTTGGTGTGCAACGCACCTACCATCCCTGGACCGACAGTGTGCTGTGTGTCTCTGTATACTACTGCTGTGTACTGTGTACCGTCCCTGGACCGATACTGTGTGCTGTGTGTCTCTGCATACTACTGCTGTGTACTGTGTACTGTCTCTGTACCGCTGTTGTGTGCTGTGTATCTCTGTATACCATTGTTGTGTACTATGTACCGTCTCTAGGCCGCTGCTGTATGCTGTGTATCTCTGTATGCCATTGCTGTGTACTGTGTACCGTCTCTAGGCCGCTGTTGTGTCCTGTGTACCACCTGGGAACTGCTGATGTGTCCTGTGTTCCGTGTATAGACTGCTCTTGTGTGCTGCGTATATAGGTGTAGGAACATGGGGTCAGGGTTCACCCCTCCAGCGAACTGG
The DNA here is from genome assembly GCA_034440575.1 of Imbricaverruca yamaguchii. Lineage (NCBI taxonomy): Eukaryota > Metazoa > Arthropoda > Thecostraca > Neoverrucidae > Imbricaverruca > Imbricaverruca yamaguchii. The sequence goes on along the minus strand of JAOTOL010001418.1, from coordinate 512,512 downwards.
CTCACACCGAGCGTGCACAGAGAGCGCCACGACGTGCGACCGAAGCCGAGGACCGGAACACACAGGCGTGTCCACGTGCTGCGTCTACAAAGCGTGTGTCAGTTCCTCTCCCGAGTACACCTCGACAACTCTACGGGGCGTGCCTTCGGACCCACCACGGCCGCGGTGGGCCTCTGTAGGTCCCCTGAGCGCGCCTCGAGTCTACTGCGATACTGCCACGTGCACCGGTGGCCGGCGGTCGGCCGACCTGTCGCATGCGGACATGCACGAGGTGCGCACGCGTGCCAACATTCGTCAGTCCGACCGGGTACACCCGTCACCTTGTGTCCGGCCTGATCCTGGGCCGGAGCCTGATTCCGGGCCGGGGCCTGATCCCCGGGCCGGGGCCTGATCCCGGGCCGGGGCCTGATCCCGGGCCGGGGCCTGATCCCGGGCCGGGGCCTGATTCCGGGCCAGGGCCTGATTCCGGGCCGGAGCCTAATTCCGGGCCGGAGCCGGAGCCGGGGCCTGATTCTGGGCCGGAGCCGGAGCCGGAGCCGGAGCCGGAGCCGGAGCCGGAGCCGGAGTCGGGGCCGTGGCCGCGGCAGCCCGGTGACAGGGCACCTGCGGTGTCGATCCTCTGCTCTCGACGGGGCTCACCAGTGGCGCCTGGGGCAGCGCTTAGCAGTGTTGGTCGACATCCCCACCAGGCTATACATTCCTGTGGGCATCACCATCTCGGGGGGGTCTACGAGGGCTTATCATTCTACTTGGGTCTCGCATGAAATTGCTGGGCAATTCAGGGTTAGAAACACAAGAACCTCTCATCAGAAGCTTTATCAGTGAGCACGAAATTGCACGTGAATGTTCAGGCGGACGAACTAAGCAATCTTCTGGCTCACTCGGATCATGATTGACACCGATGTGAATCGTCTCTGTGAATCCACAGGCTATGCATGCAGATCTTGTCGACTAGGATCACGACACGCGTGTCCTGACCCAATATCGCATGTACAATTGCATGACATTGACACTAATGACACTAATAGACTTCAAAAGTGATTTACCCTCCTTTTACCCTATTACCCTCTTCACGATTTTCGTCGTCCCCTCGCTGTACTGTGATTCCGGGCCGGAGCCTAATTCTCCTGCTCCAGTACTTCACAATATTCTGACATATACAAGCTTATGGTACAAGGTCCGTTAGCTTTGGTCGAAATTGATTGAATTGATCTAACATAAGTTCTCTTTCATCGACTCAGATGTCTTCCCCATATCCCGATATCGAGCTATTCGTGGCGTGTTCAAATATTAGTATGTCTCACGATCGATAATAAGCATTAGTAATATATAGAAGATGTAAAATAAAGCAGTCAACATAGTTTCACACTGATTGGAAGATTGGAACAACTTCATAGTATTTCGCATTCACGTCTCAAACCAGCTTGAGAACTGTTTCGGACTACCGCAGACCACAATAAAACCAGCTGCGCCATAGCCGAATGATTCCTAACGGTTCGTACAAGCTAGGTGACGTATGGAAACAAACACAGTCCAGAGTCGTTAGCGGTTGCCATCTAACGAGAACGAAGTGAAATAAGATGTCAATCGAGGATGTAGACAAACAGGGACGTGCTTTCTACACCTGACCTTCGGAGTTACAGATAAAACAAATTTGAACGTTGCGTAGAAGACTATGGATTCAAACGGAATACTTTTTCTCCCATCCCACGCTTACTTCCTATTACTTTACGTAGCAAAACGATACTGGTATTTAAGCTTAATTATATTGAAATGCATGGTAACGAAGAGCAATACACGCGGAAGACACCTTTTAGTGAGCCGCCAACAGGTTCTCTGTTGGCGGCTGTGGTTTGTCGGCAAGCCCTGTGTATTATTGCTTCCATTATTCTCACCGACATTGGTCCGGCGTTGTCTCACAACACCATGGGTGTAATCACGGATTCGAAATTGAGGGGAGGAGACAAACCAGAGACGTGGTAAGTTTGAACAGGATAGAGAGGCCTAGCCCGGCCAAAAATATATTTAGCCCTCTAATTACTATTACGCTCAATCATTGTACACACGCAGTAACTTCGACAACTCTAAAATTATTTCGATGTCTCAACATTCTGATACCGTACGGCAAGCCACGTCCAATGACACCCACATAATGCAAATTGAAGCCATGACCACGAAACGCGAGGACTCTGAAAGTTAAACTAATCTTTGACTTTTAGGCTTGATCTGACATGTCCCGGGTTGAAATGTTACTCAAGGGATGCCACGGGCTACTTCTTCATACCAAGCATGGGGAGGTTTTAGAGAAAACGAAGAAACGCGGGGCCACCGAAGAAATAAGTTCGACCTTTTACTTTTAAAATGAATGCGATTTCTGAACAGGTTGCTAGAGTACAACACGGCACGTGGAATGACTCCACTTGATGAAAATTGAAGGCATAACGATGAGGCGCGAGGACTTCGAACAATTGAAGCTAACCTTCGGTTTTCTGGCTTCACATTGACATGTCCCGGTTTGAAATGCTGCTTGAGGTGCACCACGGCAATTGCTTGGTACCATCTGTGGATAGGTTAGGACGAAGAAAAAAGTGCGAGACGATCAAAGAAATCGGTTTGATCGTTGACATTAGAAGTTAGTTCCATTTGGTAACATAATACGGTAAAAGCCACGTCGAATGACACCCACTTGGTGCAAATTAAACATATCGCGACGAATCGCGAGGACATCGCAGAACTCCGTCAAACCTTTGACCTTGACATTTCCAGGTTTAAAAGTTTACTCGAGTGTTCACCACTGGTTATTGCTTGACACAATATTTGGATAGGTTTGACAGAAAACTACAAAAATAGGCAACTGAAGGATCGGCTTGGCCTTCGTCCTTAAAAATGGTAATGCCATTGCTTAGCTTTCTGATACTGCATACCAAGCCACGTCGAATGACGCCCATTTGATGGAAATTGAAGCGGTAGCAACCGGACCTCGCGTTCGGTCGATATCGCTTCAATATCGCCATCTAATAAATCAAGCTAACATTTACCTTGAAGTTTGGCGTTGACATGTACCGATTTGAAATGTCGCACGATGGTTCACCACAGGATATTGCTTGATACCATATTTGTGCATGTTTGGGTGAAAACGAAAAACAATTGGAGGAGACAGAAGAAACCGGTTTGCGTTGAACCTTGACCGTTAGTGATAAAGTGAGGAGGCCTACATAGTTCCTTCCAGCTTGTTGAGTACGGGCAGAAGCATTTGTGGTTATTGATTCGAAAGATCATAGACCTATAAGGCTTCCCATGACTTCCCATGATGGTCCTGAAGATATCCAAGGACACCCAGAGTCGCATTTGTTCAAGATATACCAATATACGAGTAGGGAAATGCAACCTAAGACGCATAAAGCCTTGCGATAATGCAAATTTGTTGCATAGCAGAGCACAATTTTTTTACCCAAGCGAAAATAGAAGATGGTCAAGGTTCATTTTATTCAAGAATGGGATGGACGCAGACATTTCTAACGTTTGCTGATTTACCATTCAGGGGCTTTGTGAAAACAAATAGTCTGTGACGCTCGTTGATTGGCTAGATCGGCCTTTAGTATTTTTGGTGATTCTCCTGCATACATATATACCTTCATTTCATAAATGATTAAGTATAATTTTGCGGCGATGATGCTCAGGTAGCTGAGGCTTGGTGGGACACAGACAAAAATTGAGGGTGACAAATCGCCATTTCTCAGAACTTGGGGAACATGCACCCCCTCCCCCAACCCCCAGTAGTTGCACCCATGCACACCACCACCACCCATCACTGACCTATCGTGACCCCTGCGCTATATGTGCAGGATTACCAGACATGCTGTTGCAAATTACAAATTTAGAATTGGCACCGAAGGATGACCGATTTGGTACTTTATGACACGGCGGCTACGCTGAACATTTGGCGCTTTATGACGCGGCGGCTACGCCGAGCATTTCGCAAACGTAGAAAGTTGGCGTTGCAGCTGTGCAAGTCGGCTTACCAGCTACAGGGTCGGGACTACTGCATTCCTAGCGGCGAGCGGTCGTGCTGTACGTGGCTGGACTGACCTGGGCTGCTGATGGGCAGGCCGGCCGGGAGGACGGCGCCAGGCCGCACCGTCAGCACCGTCGCCGCGTCCGTGTCCATCGCCGACGGGCACGGGCCCTCGCTCACATCCATCGCACTCATGGCCGCCGGCGCCGGCGCTCACAACAGAGCTCACACTGGCGCCCGGCTGGCCGCGCCACTGGTGAAGCCTCGGCTCAGCTGGCCGCCGTCCGATGATCCGTCCCACTGTGACACTGTGGCGCCCCGCTGGCCGTGCCGCTGACGGAGGCTCCGCTCCGTTGACCGTGTCACAGTTTGCGGGCGGCTGCGCTCCGTTGGCCGCGTCACAGTTTGAGGGAGGCTCCGCTCCGTTGGCCGTGTCGCTGAGGGAGGCTCCGCTCCGCTGGCCGTGCCGCTGAGGGAGGCTCCGCTCCGTTGGCCGCGTCACAGTTTGAGGATGGCTCCGCTCCGTTGGCCGCGTCACAGTTTGAGGGCGGCTCCGCTCCGTTGGCCGCGTCACAGTTTGAGGGCGGCTCCGCTCCGTTGGCCGTGTCACAGCTCGAGGGCGGCTCCGCTCCGTTGGCCGCGTCACAGTTTGAGGGCGGCTCCGCTCCGTTGGCCGCGTCACAGTTTGAGGGCGGCTCCGCTCCGTTGGCCGTGTCACAGTTTGAGGGAGGCTCCGCTCCGTTGGCCGTGTCACAGTTTGAGGGCGGCTCCGCTCAGCTGGCACAGCGTGCTCCGCTCGCTCCCGCTGTGACACGGTGGCGCGGCTGCGGGCACTGGCCGACCCACCGGGCCATCTCTCGCCGTCGCCGGACAGTCGCCGGGCCGCCGCTACGGCGCACCGACCGGCATTGCGTCGCGGCACCTGCAGCGGGGAGCGACTCGTCAGCGGCCGTACGACCGGCGTCACGACCGACACACCGGTCAAGCAGCACCCCGCCCACACCCATTCAACTTCGGCAGTCACGGCGCGTGGACACACGCTACACGGCTTTGTGCTAATTCGCACGGTACAGGGACGACCGACGCCCCTGCGGAGCTGCCGGCTGACGCCCCGCACAGCTGGGCGCCTCCCCCTCCCCCGACCCACAGCACCGCTATCCGGGGGAACAAAGACGTCCAAGGTCAGGATAGCGGTCGCTGCCGGCGCCCAGGTGCGCCATACACGCGCTCATGGCTGCTCTCCCCACCCTGTGTGGCTCTACACATCTGCCGTCTCATCCACCCTCACCCCTCCTCTGATGATTCACGGCCCCAGCTACCACATGAGCACACCCATCGTCTCACCCATTCACAGTCCTTCACCCATTCACCTTCTCCTTGGCAAAGATGCCCGCTTTACGTGCCAAGCACAAGCGGAGGCCTCGGCCGTGCACGGCAGGTAATACGATGACCCCGACCGTGCAGGGCAGGTAATGCGGTGACCCCGACCGTGCAGGGCAGGTAATGCGGTGACCCCGACCGTGCCAGCTAGGTAATACGGTGACCCCGACCGTGCAGGGCAGGTAATGCGGTGACCCCGGTCGTGCCAGGCAGGTAATACGGTGACCCCGGCCGTACAGGGCAGGCAATGTGGTGACCCCGGCCGTACAGGGCAGGTAATACGGTGACCCCGGCCGTGCCAGGCAGGTAATACGGCGGCCCCGGCCGTGCCAGGCAGGTAATGCAGTGACCCCGGTCGTGCCAGGCAGGTAATCGCGGACCCTGCTGCGACCGTAGCCACGCTTATGGCGGGTCATGAGGAGGGGCGGGGCGGGCTCTGGTGAGGTGGCCGCGTCGCCGGGAGGGGGACGACGGCGGTCGATGGGCCGGCCACCGCCTGGTGAATCATGTGGGCCGGGGGTGGACGGGGGTGATTCACCCCCGCACTCGCACACTGGGGATCGATTTGAGCCGGGCCTGAGTCAGCTGCCCCTGTGACAGGGCGCCACACTGCGCCGCCGGGCCAGCCCGATGACACATGCCGCCGGCGCGGCTCGGGGGGTGGGGTGCAGATCAGCTCGGCCGACGCCGCCGGCCGGTGCGGGCGCCGACAGCCTCCGCCACGTGAGATGTGACTAACGCCCCAACCGTCAAGTGGGTCGCGTGGCCAAATGCGTCACCGCTTTGACCGGTTGCTTCTCCGGCTGAGTGGTCCACCACTCAGCCGGATAATCCGCGCTAAGGATAAACAACGGCATCCTTACGTCCATAGGTCCTCAGGTCATCATCAGGTTACACGTCGCCAATTTGCCGCTCCGGTTGTCGTCAGGTGGCTTGTCCGTCGTCGTTCAATGGCCTACATATCAGCTGAGCCCTATGCATCGAACTAAGCTAGTTACGTGCTAACTACCAATGTAATGCATGATACGCATGATAAATATGCGTCGAACTGAGTGCCAATGAGATTGGTGGCTGTGCCAAACAAACCAATACGTTGTGTCAGATAGTAGTTACAGCCGCTTAGCATTTAACTGACTGCGATGGACACGTGTTGAAGCGTGATCTCAATGCATGCTACCAATGAATGCAACAGCATTGCAAAGTATATTTATGGTTGTTCTGTATTTAGTAACTGAAACAGGATTCGTGTGAGCATTTTGCATAGGCGAACGCATCTTTTGATAACTGGTTACAGCGACTGAAGGGATGCCATTAATTTGTATCAAGAATTTCTGTTGAAAGAGCAGATCACATGAATCATCATCACCTCGACATAAGAACGGATCTAGCCAACCATCTTGGGTGAGCAGTCTTCAGAATCTACTAATGATTCGATCAAACCAAAAATTCCACCCAGTTCGCTGAAAATGAAATATCCTAGGGCTGACCAACCAGGAAGAGGATTAGATGAGTTTGAACCAACAATGCTTGAGTAAAATATGCTGCTGCAAAATCAGAACTCGAAGCCGATTACAGGGAACTACAATTTGTATTATAAGATGGCATTATGATGACCACCTGACAGAGGAACTTGGTCTGGGTACGCTAACAGTTGAAGATGACCATCGCCGGACAGAAGGGACTAGTCTGCGGATGCTGACAGGTGAAAGTGATGATCGCCTGACAGAAGGGAATAGTCTGGGGACGCTGAAAAATGGAGATAATCATCGCCGGACAGAAGGGAATGGTCTGGGGACGCTGACAAGTGGAGGTGACCATCGCCTGGCAGAAGGCAATGGTCTGGAGATCACCACCTGACAGTGAAGTTGGAACTGCTGGTCGGCGCGGCGTAGGTTAACTTCGCCGACAGCAGCCATCAGCAAAAAAAAAAAGCGACCACACTCGCCTCCTGCGATCAGAGGGCGCGTGTGCCCGCCGCGACTAGTGTCGTGGCGTATGTGGCTGGCTCCGCGGGGCGCGGCACACCAGCGGCAGAGAGTCCCGGGGTCCCCTCCAGCTTCCTCCTGCGATCAGAGGGCAGGTGTGCCCGCCGCGACTAGTGTCGTGGCGTATGTGGCTGGCTCCGCGGGGCGCGGCACACCAGCGGCCGAGAGTCCCGGGGTCCCCTCCAGCTTCTCGGAAGACGGTCCGAAGGAGGCGCTTTGGACGCAAATAGTGGGCCTCGACGGCCCGACAGTGCCGTCGACTGATTTCTGGGAAGGCTTCCGAGGAATGGACATTGTGATATCTCGCCCACCAGTCAGACGGCTTGAGCCGTGAGGAGGGTGTGGTTGACGCGCTGGCGGACATTATGAGGCAAACGTTCGCCCACTCTGCCGATGCTCGTCGTCGCGAAGACACGCACACGCCCCGGATATGCAGCACCATGAGGATGGATGTGATCAACGCTTCGATGGCAGCCGGTTACCGTATTTTAGCCGTGCTTTATTATCAGACAGCCATGATTTGGGTGCATTGATTTTGGCCTATGGAAGTGTCAACAAAAAGCTAAAATCAAACTTAATATGCAAATAATGGTCCTGTTATGTGTTGTCCCCCCCCCCCCCCAAACACACACAGTTTCTAATGTCAGAACCTGCATAAACTGTGGGCGTCCACGTGTTGGCTAGACGTTTTTTCTTGTGAAGTGAACGTCGACGTGCTGTGGAGTGCACGTCGACGTGTTGCTGTCGCGTGGCAACGGCGTGCTGCTGTCGCGTGGCAACGACGTGTTGCTGTAGCCGTGGCAACGACGTGTTGCTGTCGCGTGACAACGACGTGTTGCTGTCGCGTGGCAACGACGTGTTGCTGTCGCGTGGCAACGTGTTGCTGTCGCGTGGCAACGACGTGTTGCTGTCGCGTGGCAACGACGCATTGCTGTCGCCGTGAACGTTCAACATGAACTGTCGATGTGTGTGTGTTGTTTTATAGGCCTGGAATGTGATTTCAGATTAGTTGAAAGAATCGTGTACCACTGAAATTGGAATGCCGAAATGGCACATAACTGAACGTAACCGATGCTTTTGAACGTCTGCGTTTTCGTCTTGTGTTCCACCAGCACCAGATTTCGGAGTGTTGTCTGATAGCCCACAGTGCGATTTAACATGCTGTCGTTAATTTCCCACGGATATTGTTGGTTTGTGCCTGCATTGAGACACATGAAAAGGCAAAATCACCAGCGGCGCCACGGATCTTAGTTGAGGGGGGTTATTTTTCAGCACTGGCACACGGTAAATTCGCATACATGGGGCGTTCCATCCGGCTCCACACAGTGCCATCGACCAGACCAGCTGCTTACCTCCACCTGCAAAATGTGGTAGGTTCATTTATCATGAGATGATCCGTCAAGCAATGCGCAACAAGCTTCAGTTACTGCTTATTGCCGGTTTCCAGGACCCTAACGACATGGGCGGATACCGGGAGGGAATGGGGAACGTGACCCATCCATTGGAAAGTTGACGCGATTCTGACCGGGAAAAGTGCCTCTTCCGGATAATTGCAAGTCTCCTGGGTAAGTGCACAACCTGGTGGCAGAAATATGCACCTCCAGAACTAGTAACTCCAGTTGAAATTCATGAATTCGCCCATGCCCCTCCCCAGCTTAGTAGGTTCTTCAGCCAAAGGCGACTCTCCCAGGAAATGGCACCTCACCAGAAGAATGCCGTTCCCCACGAAAATGTATGGATCAAACCCTGCCCATCCTGAGCTGGGGGCACTGGGAGACACCCCCCCCCCAACCTTCGGCGATGAGTGACCATACGGGTTGAAGACGGCGCTCCTGTGACTGGAAAGCGGCATACTCCAGCTGATCGTCTCCACCTTTTTCTCAATCAGCACTGCCCAATCGGGGAAACGGGGTGTCGCTGGTCGAAGTCTACGCCCTTTGTGATAATTCGGTACCTACCACGTGCGACACCGATACCCTTCGAGATTTCGGGCACTCCTTGTTTAACTTTGTAACGGTCCTCCTTGGTGCCCCCTTCGCCCTCCCCTGGGCACGCCACTGCGCCACCAATGTGAAGATTAATGTCCATATACTAGTTCATAAGTGATAGTGACAACAGACAGATCGTCAGCAAAGTTCGCGTAACCAACAGGGGACAAGGGACAGCCAGCACCGTCCTACCGTCGACACCGCAGGGCGGCCAGCGAAGGTCAGAAGGTCAGCGTGACCTACAGAGGACACGGGGTGGACGATACAGGGGACAGTACAGCCCCCCACCCCCCATCAACACTGTCCCTGGGGCAGCGAAGGTCAGCGTGACCCACAGATGACACGGGGTGGACGGTACAGGGGCGGTACAGCTCTGCCGCCAACACCGCCGCGGGGCCAGCGAAGGTCAGCGTGACCCACAGATGACACGGTGTGGACGGTACAGGGGCGGTACAGCCCTGCCGCCAACACCGGGGCCAGCGAAGGTCAGCGTGACCCACAGAGGACACGGTTGGACGGGCAGCCCTGCCGCCAACACCGCCGCGGGGCCAGCGAAGGTCAGCGTGACCCACAGAGGACACGGGTGGACGGTACAGGGGCAGTACAGCCCTGCCGCCAACACCGCCGCGGGGCCAGCGAAGGTCAGCGTGACCCACAGAGGACACGGTGGACGGTACAGGGGCGGTACAGCCGCCGCCAACACCGCCGCCGCAGTCACGCCCAGAGGCACGGTGTGGCGGACAGCCCCAACACCGCCGCGGGGCCAGCGAAGGTCAGAGGTCAGCGTGACCCACAGAGGACACGGTGTGGACGGTACGGGGCAGTACAGCTCTGCCGCCAACACCGCCGCGGGGCCAGCGAAGGTCAGCGTGACCCACAGAGGACACGGTGTGGACGGTACAGGGGCGGTACAGCCCTGCCGCCAACACCGCCGCGGGGCCAGCGAAGGTCAGAAGGTCAGCGTGACCCACAGAGGACACGGTGTGGACGGTACAGGGGCAGTACAGCCCTGCCGCCAACACCGCCGCGGGGCCAGCGAAGGTCAGCGTGACCCACAGAGGACACGGTGTGGACGGTACAGGGGCGGTACAGCCCTGCCGCCAACACCGCCGCGGGGCCAGCGAAGGTCAGCGTGACCCACAGAGGACACGGTGTGGACGGTACAAGGGGCGGTACAGCCCTGCCGCCAACACCGCCGCGGGGCCAGAAGGTCAGAAAACCCCGGGTGCCCCCAAAGAGACAAGGGGGGGACGGTAAAGGGGCGGTACAGCTCTGCCGCCAACACTGCCGCGGGGCCAGCGAAGGTCAGAAGGTCAGCGTGACCCACAGAGGACACGGTGTGGACGGTACGGAGACAGTACAGCCCTGCCGCCAACACCGCCGCGGGGCCAGCGAAGGTCAGAAGGTCAGCGTGACCCACAGAGGACACGGTGTGGACACCAGCCCCAGGACACGGTGTGGACGGTACAGGGCGGTACAGCCCTGCCGCCAACACTGCCGCGGGGCCAGCGAAGGTCAGAAGGTCAGCGTGACCCACAGAGGACACGGTGTGGACGGTACGGAGACAGTACAGCCCTGCCGCCAACACCGCCGCGGGGCCAGCGAAGGTCAGCGTGACCCACAGAGGACACGGTGTGGACGGTACAGGGGCGGTACAGCCCTGCCGCCAACACCGCCGCGGGGCCAGCGAAGGTCAGAAGGTCAGCGTGACCCACAGAGGACACGGTGTGGACGGTACAGGGGCGGTACAGCCCTGCCGCCAACACCGCCGCGGGGCCAGCGAAGGTCAGCGTGACCCACAGAGGACACGGTGTGGACGGTACAGGGGCGGTACAGCCCTGCCGCCAACACTGCCGCGGGGCCAGCGAAGGTACAGAAGGTCAGCGTGACCCACAGAGGACACGGTGTGGACGGTACAGGGGCGGTACAGCCCTGCCGCCAACACCGCCGCGGGGGCAGCGAAGGCCACCATGACCCACAGAGGACACGGTGTGGACGGTACAGGGCAGTACAGCCCTGCCGCCAACACTGCCGCGGGGCCAGCGAAGGTCAGCGTGACCTACAGAGGACACGGTGTGGACGGTACAGGGCAGTACAGCCCTGCCGCCAACACCGCCGCGGGCCAGCGAAGGCCACCGTGACCCACAGAGGACACGGTGTGGACGGTACAGGGGCGGTACAGCCCTGCCGCCAACACCGCCGCGGGCGGCAGCGAAGGTCAGAAGGTCAGCGTGACCCACAGAGGACACGGTGTGGACGGTACAGGGGCAGTACAGCCCTGCCGCCAACACCGCCGCGGGCCAGCGAAGGTCAGAAGGTCAGCGTGACCTACAGAGGACACGGTGTGGACGGTACAGGGACAGTACAGCCCCCCACCCCCCATCAACACTGCCCCTGGGGCAGCGAAAATCAGCGTGACCCACAGAGGACACGGTGTGGACGGTACAGGGGCGGTACAGCCCTGCCGCCAACACCGCCGCGGGGCCAGCGAAGGTCAGCGTGACCCACAGAGACACGGTGTGGACGGTACAGGGGCGGTACAGCCCTGCCGCCAACACCGCCGCGGGGCCAGCGAAGGTCAGCGTGACCTACAGAGGACACGGTGTGGACGGTACGGGGACAGTACAGCCCTGCCGCCAACACCGCCGCGGGGCCAGCGAAGGTCAGCGTGACCCACAGATGACACGGTGTGGACGGTACGGAGACAGTACAGCCCTGCCGCCAACACTGCCGCGGGGCCAGCGAAGGTCAGCGTGACCTACAGAGGACACGGTGTGGACGGTAGCACGGTACTGCCGTCGACACCGCCGCGGGGCCAGCGAAGGTCAGCGTGACCCACAGATGACACGGTGTGGACGGTACAGGGGCGGTACAGCCCTGCCGCCAACACTGCCGCGGGGCCAGCGAAGGTCAGAAGGTCAGCGTGACCCACAGAGGACACGGTGTGGACGGTACAGGGGCGGTACAGCTCTGCCGCCAACACCGCCGAGCCCGCAAACCAATCGCCGCTCGGTAGCCGCACAAACTTCCGGGACAGCGCGCTCCAGCCCAGTTCCAAGGACGTCCTTTGAGACCATTGAGCCCTGTAAGTCTCAACTGACGACTGCGGTCCTTCCTTTTCGTGGACGCCCCCAGTGAAAGCAGTCGGCTCTGCCCGACACGTGCCGTCGCGGCCACAAAGGGTCCACACCTGGGAGGGGGAGGACTGGCCTTGGCTGCCACTGTCGCCGCACCATCTGGCGCACGTGGCTCTGTCAGAACGCGTATCCGTCCCACGGCGACCGGTCGTCCGCAAGGCCGGCTGCACACCAACAGTTCTGCACGCGACATGCACCGACGCTATAGATAACGCGCGTCATTTCCATGGAAACCTCTTGTTTGCTGAGAACTGACCAAGGATTACGCCACTGAGCAGTAGCGCAGCCAGGATTTTCTTAAGGGAGGCCGACAAGGAAAAAAATCGTGAAACAGAAAACACATGCGGCGGGTGGGGCGCGTCAAAAATTGTCAGCGTTGCGTGGTGAAAATATAAAAACTTCCTTTTTGATTGAGTAATTTATGTTGCTAAAGGGGTGAGAGCAGGCCCTGGAACCCCTGGGCTGCGCCTCTGCTATTGAAAGATCCTCCACATGGGCGTCCGAGCCATTCATTACCACTCAGTGCATTGGCGAGGATTTGCATCGTCCCCCGTTTGTTTGTTTGTTTATTGGGTGGTTCACGACGCACTTTATGCACATTCACGGCTAATGGCGCCTCCCACACTGTTTCGCCGGTGGGGCTGCGGGATTGGGAAATGTCCTGAGCGGCGCCAGTGTCGAGTTAGTTAGTTATTTGAATTTAAGGGCGCTTCGACCAAAACGGCGCTAGTGTCGAACCCGGGACATTTGGCACCCATAGCCCGACACCTTAACCACTCGGCCATTCCCGCCCCTTGACTCCCATTTTATCACATATCGCCCTGTACAGGTTAGATTTCCCTAGCTGCCTTAATTCCATAGTGAGTAGCGAATTATGGCGGAGAAAATCTATACAACATCAAAATAACTTGGGTACACAGACTTAGTAAATGCAAAAAAAGTAAATCATGGAAGATGAAATTCTGATGTATCAGGACTGTATGAATCTTCCAAGTCGTTGCCAAGTTATAGAAGGAAATTGAGAAGTTTGCAGATTGAGAAACGAGGCAAGCCACAGCTTGTTACAACACATAAGGCAAGCAAACGGCGGCGTCATTTTCCTGTCAGAGGAGTTCTTCTTTCCAGTCAGAGGTGGCGCCGCTGAAATGTGTGGCGACGAGTCCCCTCTTCACCGCCAACTACCCGAGGACCACTCTGGTATTTCACTACTTTCGTGTTTGCTCTCTTTTCTATTCGAGTCACACAATCATGGAATTGAAGGTTATATTAAGTGAACGGAAGTGATATTTCAACCAAGATTTTGGATTTTCGCACACCTGGTAAAAAAATAACATGGAAACATAACTTTACGTCAATAAGAACACCAACAAATCCACAAAAAACACAAGGGCTACGTCAGTCTTGCCCAAGCCTATGCATTGAAGATGTTCAGAATTTCGCCTTCTTCGTTACGACTTTTGCGCTCGAGGTGAAATTCTTGACAAGAACCACGGAATAATAAGTATACGAAAAAAGCAATGGGGGGTTTGAAAAGGCTCCCGGGTTTGCTGGCCTTGCCAATTTCATACTATACCTATCACGGCACGTTCAAATACTTCTTTGGGGCCTCCCCATCTCTCTTTTTTTCCTAACTTTCCTTTTTTCCTAACTTTCATTTTTCCTAACTTTTAAGTAAACTTTCCTAACTATGGCTAGGGTACAACTGGAGTGTCAGAACGGAGCCCACAGCAGCATAACTGGTGCTGGGGTATGGCAGAACTTGTACCGAAATAGTAGCACAAGCTTCGAGAGTGGAAGGACCCACGGCTGATCATAACCTATGGGCTGTATGATTTCTCAGATGTAAAAACCACCAACACCTTAATTTCCGGTCAGTACATCCAAGAGCACGAAGCGTAGCTTGGTACCCATCCGGATTAGTCCCTCTGTCATATTTTGACTCTACCTGCCCTTGTATTGCTGTCTCTCAATAATCATTTTACACTTCGTCCATGAATTCAGTTGCTACAATTCTAGGCCAGACACTGCAACAGTGTAAAATAATTGACCATGCGGCCTGGAAAGTCACAGCTAATGGAATTGTGCTATTTCATCCTTGTCTTAGGCTTTTACCATTTTGCCACATGTGTGGGCAGTCATTATACACACGACTGCTAAATAATGTAAAATGCATGTGACTGAAGTGAAAGGCATTCCGCTTTTTTAATCCTTAAGTGGCGATCCTTTATTTTCTTCCAATCTTTCACTATTCCCAAGCAACTTCTTTCTTCATCCACACAGTTAATGGTGAAGTAATTTTAGGACAATGCACTGCAAGAGTAGTGCCAGTCATATTACTATATGTCTAGCCCTGCTAGCCTAGCTACCCCGGCCTATTTCTGCTTCTGCTGTCCCCAGCGTTGGAAATATCAGGCCTGTCTGGATTGAAATATGGAGAGGACGAGTTCCTCTTACACAATATACCATGGTATGGAACAATGACATTGATCCGTCTCAACAGGGCTCCCTGATTTCGTGAATCAGCAGGCCGGTTGGGTGATAGTGTGGAAGGGAGTAAAGCTACTCTAGATACTCCCCGAAGTGTCGCAAGGTAAAACTCAGGATTTCTGACGCGTGCTGGCGCAGTCCTGTCAGCCGACACCTAACCATGCTATCTTACACCACTCGTCCCTCATATCCCAGGCCTAGTTACATTACCCCACGTCTAACCGCGCCATCCCAGGCCTCGCCCTGATACCCAGGCCTAGTTACATTACCCTACGTCTAACCGCGCAATCCCAGGCCTCGCCCTGATACCCAGGCCTAGTTACATTACCCCACGTCTAACCACGCTATCCCGGGCCTCGCCCTGATATCCAGGCCCAGTCTCAGTACCTGAGGCGCAGCCCCGGGGCCGCAGGCCGCCCTGCTATCCGCATCCTCGTCGCCGGCGGGGCGCGCCGCCACAGGACGTGCCGCGCGTGGTTGGCCGGCAGACCGGACCCGGGCCGCGGTCGCGGCGGCGCCATTTTCGGCGGCGCAGTGCGCCGGCGCCGGCCGCTGCCTGGCGGCGCCCCGCTGCGGGTTGATGACACGCCGGCCAGCCGCGCCGTCTGCGCCAGCCGCCCAGCCGCCACGTCACCGCGCGTCGCGCCGCTCTGCCGCCGCGCCGCCGACGTCATAGCCATGGCTGTAAGCACTGGGGGCATGTCCCCTGCAATTTCTAAAAAGTGGCGATTTGTCATCAATTTTTCCGTGTTCCCCCAAGCCTCAGCTCCTGAGCATCATAACCGCAATATTGTACTTCATCATTTATAAAGTGAAAAGATATATGCAACAGAATCGCACTAAAAGCCGATGTAGCCAATCAAAGATTCACAGGCTATCTGTCGTCACAAAATCTCCGAATGGTAACTCAGCACAAGTTAGACATTTCTGATTCCGGGCCCTTCTTGAATAACATGAGCGTTGACCATCTTGTTTTCGCTTGGGTGGAAAATCGTGCTCTGCTGGGCAACAAATTTGCATTATCGCAAGGCTTTATACGTCTTATGTTGCATTCCCCTGCTCATATATTTATATATATTGAACAAATGGGACTCCGGGTATCCTTGGGTATTTTCAAGACCATCCATTTATTCATTTATTTATTTATTTCACGATACATGCCCTCCACGTGCAGTGGCAATTATGAACACACCTTGAGGGAAGTCATGTACAACCTTAGGAAAGTACATCGAGCTAACGTCGTATTGTCATTTGTATTCAGCGACGAGTTCGCCGAAGGCGTATTTGTATCGGCATCGGCATTCAGCGAAGGGTTTATGATCGTTCGAGTCGATTGTTTGTTTGTATGGTATCGATGTATCGATGTACATTTGTAATTGTATCCATTGTTTCGATCATATCTAAAGAAATCGACAAGATCGATCGTTCGAATCGTTCAACCAATTACCCCAGATGCTTGTACTGAACACGCTGAATGGAACTACATAAGTCTCACATTGCCACTTTAACGGTCAAGGTTCAACGCAAACCGGTTTCTTCGGTCGCCTCACATTTTGTTCTCACCTAAACCTGCCCCAAATCTGGTATCAGGCAATAGCCTGTGGTAAACCACCCTGCAACATTTCAAATCGGTACATATCAAAGTCAAATTTCTAGGTTAATGGTCAAAGTCTGGACGACACACATAGCACCTCTGGCCGACACACACGGCACCTCTGGCCGACACACACACAGCACCTCTGGCCAACACACACACAGCACCTCTGACCGACACACACGGCACCTCTGGCCGACACACACGGCACCTCTGGCCGACACACGGCACTGAAAACCCTCTGGCCGACACAAGGCACCTCTGGACAAAGCACGGCCGACACACAAACCACTCTGGCCGACACAGGCACCTCTGGCCGACACACATGGCACCTCTGGTGACACACACGGCACTGGCCGACACACACAACCACTCTGGCCGACACACACGGCACCTCTGGCCGACACACACAGCACCTCTGGCCGACACACACGGCACCTCTGGCCGACACACACGGCACTGCCCGACACACACAACCCCTCTGGCCGACACACACGGCACCTCTGGCCGACACACACACAGCACCTCTGGCCGACACACACGGCACCTCTGGCCGACACACACAACCACTCTGGCCGACACACACGGCACCTCTGGCCGACACACACATCACCTCTGGCCGACACACACGGCACCTCTGGCCGACACACACGGCACCTCTGCCGACACACACAACCCCTCTGGCAACACACACGGCACTGGCCAACACACACAACCCCTCTGGCCGACACACACGGCACCTCTGGCCGACACACACAACCTATCTGGCCGACACACACGGCACCTCTGGCCGACACACACATCACCTCTGGCCGACACACACGGCACCTCTGGCCGACACACACAGCACCGGCAGGCGCCGTACCACCGACACTCAGGCACTGCACCCATTGTCCTAGTTGAGGACATGACGTGCAAAGGATGGGGATCTGGGGAGTGTGCCGGTCTCTCCTCGTCAAATGGCTGGGCGACGGTGCCAGTGGAGTTTTGCCAAGTCCACCGAAATTGTGGGGTTGGTTGGTTGGTTATTTGGGCTTCGGGGCGCATCGACTGCTTCGGTCATACAGCGCCCATCTCGAAAGTGTGTGGCGACGCTTGCACACGGCAATTATGTTTCCGAGGTTGAGCTGTTCTAAGTATCACGATGCAAGCCGGATATTAAATATACAAACATGGGTGGCACTTAACAAAATACAGGCTGTCAACTTCACCCAGAGTGTTTCTGGAACAATGTTGTAAAGGAGCGATGCAGTGCCCTGACATTTTAACCACCTGTTAAATATCCTTTTTTAAAGCTCAGATGAAATATTTAACTATGGGCCATTTCTGTTCCGCGGCCTAGGCCAGTCAACGAGGTAAATATTAAAAAAGTCGACCTTATGAAACCTGGCGTGGGGCGCACTGTTTGTTGGAAGGGGCTGCGGTAGCTCAGTACGTAGCGCGGTGATCGAAATATCATAGGTTCGAATCTTACAGCCGGCGGCACTACCGAGTTCAACCGCGACCAATCGGCGTGAGAGGTTCGCGACGTCATATGGCATAGCAGCCGAATGACACGTAGGAGAACCTAAGGTTCCTCCCGCTCTTCCTCCCCGATTTGCTGGGCACGTCCAAAATGACATCAGGTTATAATATTGTTTAATACAACGAAGAACCTTAGGTGCCCTGGTTTAGACATGGAGAAAACGACCTCAATATGAGGTCGATTTACTCAACATCAGTAGCGTTAGGATTAGCATTTACACGTGGCCAGGGCCACATCAGGGATGGCCCCTGGCCGACTCCTGATGATGGCCCCTGGCCGAAACGTTGAGTAATATAGCATAATCCCTAACGCTACTTTTGATGTTGAGTAAACTCAGCACCTCCTGGTATATTGAGGGTCGTACATTTCGTCTCACGCAGGTTATAATATGAACATTTTTATATTTCAGTTTTACAGAAAAGTACATCTCAACGAAATGAAGTTATCTTAATGTTGTGCTATTCTTACGTTTAAATTATACTATCCTAGGTTATCACGAGTTTTTGTAATCCGAAATATCGTCCTCAATACTCCCCACAATAAATGCGTCCACCCATGGGTGTTGTTTGGTATATTTTTGCGGGGAAACGTCCCCTCAATGCTGCCTTTGCCCCTCCCAATAATTTATACTTCTAAGATGGGACCCTATGGAGTGTGCCCCTCCCCAATCCATTTTCCGGTTTCCTTCCGCCAGAATAATCTGAGACCATATCTATCAGAGACATTTCAAAGGGTTTATGAGAACGATAATGATATATCTGTGATGACCTTTTGTAAACAATTAATGACCACTCGGAGCTCCTACCGGCTCCGTCGTCAGATGGTATATTAAACAAGAAGACAAGTAAAGTTTTTCACAACATTTCAAACGCCAGACACGCGCAGTAAAGAATGCGACATCTCGCTGCCCGCGCATCGGAGAGCGCACGGAACGCCGCCGAGACACCTGGGAGTTATCATCGCTCGTGTCAATCCCTGCAAACGAACTGTGCAAGCGTCTCAAAGACCGAAGAGATTGGGGGGAAAAGCTCGGGAACCAACTACCGCCTGACATGCGCGTGCAACGCAACGTACATTGGCGAGAGTGGTCGGTCACTGGACAAACATCTGACGGAACACTCACTCTCTACAAGGCCCGACCGAAAAGTCCGCAGTTACTAAACACAGTGTAAATACTCGGCACGATATCTATTTGAACGATGTGGAGATTCTGGGACGTGAAACACAATTTAGGAGAAGGAAGCTGCTATAATCTTACCATATTAGAAAGTCGCGACCAGACCATCGAGAAAGGAGACAGGGGTACAGTGGAATGGTCGACCATTTTGAGAGTGGCTAATATAGATGGGCGTTAGGGAGGGATGGGGGAGAAGCATGGAAGTGTCAATTGCGATGTATTATATTTTCTGCCTTTTTTACAACATGAAAGCTTTAAGTATGATGTTGTATAGTGTCTGTCGTGCTGTGCCGCATTCAAGTGTCGCACTCCTCACTGTCCGTGACATGTGTTTGAAATGTTGTGAAAAACCTTATTGTCCTCTCTTTGAATATAACCATCTGACGACGGAGCCGCTATGGGCTCAGAAAGCTCATTACTTGTTTAAAAAGGGGTCATCCCAGATATATCATGCTCTAAGAGGACGCAATCATTGCGTCAAAACGGCCATCGAACGTCACCATAGTTCGGCCAAGGTCAACGAACCTGGTGACATTACAGATTTATAGTTTTTGTCAAGATTTTCCAGTGAGCTTCAAACATGAGCAAATTCCGTTTTCACCACAGCTACCCTCGTTTCCCAAAATAACTTTTGGCGATATCAGTTCGCATGCGCTCTATTTGTTCAAACAAGTGCATCTCAATTTGCAGGCAGTCTGTGCAGACTATTGTTAGTCTTAGCATCTCTTAGCATCTCTTAGTCTTAGGCTGGATGGCGAGACAATGAAAACATGTTCGTTGGCCTAACACACACGCACACACGACTAAATATTGCATTGTCAGCGCGCTAACCTGGCAGATATGTCCTGTCTGTAAATTGCTCCCTCCATCACAATGCTCCATTGGTCAAGAATATCTCCCACTACCAATAACGTGATTTATAGTTTATTTTAACTTGTCGAGATGAGCATAGTTTATATCACATCTTTAACACCAATAACCTCTTCTAATCGCTATTTTCACCTCTTCCTTCTATTTGACCCAGCCAATAACATTCCTTTGTTGGAATCTACGCATTCACATCAGCTCCAGATGCGAGTTGCAAGATAAGCTAAAGCGAGTGGTCAGGTAAACTCCAGAAGCGAGTTGCCAGATATGCTTCGGAAGTGAATTACCAAATAAGCTTTTGAAGCTAATTACCAGATAAGCTGTAGAAGCGAGTTTTCTGATCGGCTCGGGAAGTGAGTTGCTCGATTGGCCTCAGAAGAGTTGCCAAACCAGCTCCGGAAGAGTTATCGGATCAGCTCCAGAGGCACCAATAGTTCCTGAGGACACCATGAAATGTCCTCGGGGTCCGCGGTGCTTCTCAGGATGCTCCGGAAGCTCCGGATGGTGCTCTGGTGCCATCAAATGGAATTATGGGCATCTCCAGCGCCCTGTAAACCGTGGAGCGATCTGACATTTCGCGCGGTGCACTATCTTGGCAATCCCACCGGGACGCCCGAACACGTTCACAGGTCACCGTGGAATGGTGTGCTACCGGAGTCGCCGCCGGTGCCCTGGAAGTTCGAAAAGGTACCCTGGCAGCCAGGACGGGATGCTGTGGCAGGTACAGGGCACCATGAAGAACCATGAAGAACCAATCTGGTAACCATACCTTGTAAGCACCATGAAGAGGGAGCTATTATCTAAGGGGCAGTTCAAGCTACAGGTGTGCTACCCTGGCTGTCGGGAAATCTCCGATAGCTGCAGGGTAGTGTTTCCACGGAAGCTGTGAGGGGCCAGCTGACTTGAAGGGGTCAGGTGACAGCTACAGAGGGTGCGCCGATGCCCCCAGATGACTGCACCTTTGACCCGGCAACTCTGACGCTTCGTCACTATGTGCAGCAGCAATGTGTGCCTTATGCGTCCATTGCTGGCAAATAGTGAAGAAACGCGGAAATGATTAATCAGCTCCCGCAAGGCCGCGGAGGGAGCCCGTTCGCAGCCACCTTGAATCCATACCAGAGGTGGCTTATTTATCCTCTATTCATCTAGCATTGATCGTGATTTATATATTTTCCTTAATGGGGTCAAACATTCCTTTTCCGGAAAATGTATCCTTAGGTGTTGCAAAAATTCCATTTTAAAAGATGCAATGTATTATTTGTTTTCCTATGGGGAAATGGCAGCCCTCGGCACCCCCACTTGGCTGCGGCTCTGACTTTACCGCGATTGCTTAAAAGAAAGACTTCAAATGGCTTTTTCCATCGTCAGACTGAACTCGTGTCTGTACTTGCACACATTTGGTGACAACGGTGAGGAATAGTAAATAAATGTACTACACTCGGTAATCAGGGGCAGATCTAGGAACTTCGATGGCGGGAGGGCACTTGTCTGGGGGGGGCACTTCTACGGAGGGGCAACAATTATAAGAAGGGGCACTATTTCCCCAGGGGAGGGGCACTGATTTTGAAAATATGTGAAGTTGATTGACGGAGGACACGGGAGTTGATTTCTGGGAAAAAAAATTATTGGGAGTGCAAAATGCATGAAGGCAACGGGCAGGCCCAAATGGATTCGGTGGGCACACTCTATATCAATAGTGCCCCTTGTGAAAACCTGAAGTTATTGGGGGAGAGACAACATTAAGAGGGCACTTGCCCCCTCAAATGCATGTATAACAACAGCCCTGGGGAGGGGCAAATTACCTTCTTGATGGCCAGTTTCCTCAAAAGTTCTTTTTACTTAGTGTACGCCCATTGGCACGATAGTTAAACTGAATCAAAGATTCGGTTTGATTGGTGGATGGAGGAAAATCAATGATTGAGGAAAGTGTATATGAAGGGTATGCCCCTAGTGTATATGAAGTGAAAACCCTTCATGAAATCAAAACATTTGACTCACAAATATCGGGGCGCCACCCGCTTTGGATACGGGCGGATGGTGGGGGAGGAACATGGTCGCTTCGATGTCCACACTTTCCATATAACGCCCATGGGCGTAATGTTAAAATTCACGTTTTGGGGATGCCAATGCGTCCCCGTCCTCCCCTCCTGCCGTCCCGTGCCCACAACCGCACGATAGTCCGGGGACGTTCGGTACCCATATAACGTTCGCATCAGGTCAAGACGTTTGGCCCACAGCTGTAGTTCCCCAACGTTTATGAAACAACTGCATTGCCCGACGTGGACTTGCGACTCGCTTCCATCAGCCCCTGACGTTTCAGCCACTGTTCGGCGGCGGGGAGACACCAGAGGCGGTGGCAGTATCACGGCCGACGAGCAGGTAAGTGCCCGCCGGTGCCGCGCGCTTACCTGACGAGCTGCCTGGGTGACCGCTTGCTGCGCTGCCGCACCACCACACCCCCCGCTCAGCGATCGCGCCGCCCCGGACTGAGCGCCGGCGAACGTCCCGGCCCCACGTAAAAACTCACCCATGTAGACACCAATGACCAAAGGCCGTCACGGCTTGGCGGCGTTTTATGTTGGCGCTGGGCGCTGACTGCGCTCAGTGTTATGGCGGAGGCGGATTGCGATACCGTCGCAAGTGGCATGGTTCGTGGCCATAGTAGCAGCACATAATAATTTCTGCAGCTGGCAAAGTGCCCGTTTGGGCTCAGGTCGTCAACTTTAAGTCTCATTTTCCTTGTCCGTGTTAGACCTTGACAAGGCTGCGGGTAGGGCCTCTGTGGCAGCCGCCAACGTGTGACGCACCATCTGTCGGTCAGACGACCAACTAATGGCCTTGTTCTTTCGGCGGCCACCTCTACCTTTCCACGAATCCAGAAATTGGGATCGAAGCGCAAAACCAACCGTCACTTGCCCGCAGAACAACCATGGGTGTGGTATGGTTATCTGTTGGGAGGAGATCGAGCCTCTTGAAGGTTCGGTACAGTCTCTTCAATAATTGCATGTTTTCACATGGAACTGCACGCGCAAGTCCCCCAAATGCAGTGGCGGATAAAGAGTGGGGGCACTGGGAACATGTCCCAGGCCGAAGGAAATGGCGCCCCTCTTACGACTTCGCGCCCCTTAAAGGCACCAGATTCGTCTCCTGGAAGGAGTCTCCAGATTCGTCTCCTGGATTCGTCTCTTCGTCGCCCAAGCCCCACCCAAACTACAAATTATTATGTGGAGGAGTAAAGTAAAATTAAAGCCAGTTAGACATCAGGGAAACGTCCCCAACCCAGCCCCCGCCTTCAGTACCCAAAAAAATTCGCACAAAGTAACGCTAAATTCCCTTAACGTAAATGTCCACTTGCCTGTACCTTGATCGTAACACTCGCTTTCATAGATAAATACGCAACGTGTTCCTTTAAAGGCGGCGCAAATGACCTTTATGGTCCGGCACGCCTAAAAAGACACTCCCCCCCCCCCCCTCCTGGAAGGACCGACGGCACACATCAAGCTTTTCTCCGCCAGACACCTGAAAACATTGGCACAGCTCGAGAAAGGGAAATGGCGCCCCTAGGGGCACCTACTCGCGTTTTAAGTGTTTCTGGATACGCGACTGCTGCAATGCGCTTTCATCTCATGAGATCGAGCATTACCAAACCTTGGAATGCATTACGGTTCTGCCCGGAAGACAGCTGTTCACGCATGTGCAGACAGCATACTCCAGTTGATCCGACCTGTGGGCGTCAGTGCAACTTCCAATCTCGAAATATTTTCACGAAGTGGCTTGGTTGAGATGCTGCTTTCCGGATGTCGTCTTCGTGCAGACAACTATGAAAATGTCAAAATGGATGCGATGATAGCAAGTGACTAGCAAAGACATTCAAAATATTTGGGATAATAATCGCTTTGCAAGTCGATCCCTTTTATGCTATGCTGATGGGAGTAATGTTCACAGTTGGCGAACAATAGGAAGCGAAATGGTTCTGTGCATCATCC
This sequence comes from Imbricaverruca yamaguchii, assembly GCA_034440575.1. Taxonomy (NCBI): domain Eukaryota; kingdom Metazoa; phylum Arthropoda; class Thecostraca; family Neoverrucidae; genus Imbricaverruca; species Imbricaverruca yamaguchii. The sequence goes on along the minus strand of JAOTOL010001418.1, from coordinate 488,371 downwards.
CTCTCCTCCAGGGTTACGTACGCTGATGTTAAAATAAATATGAATCGGGTCAAGGTTGTAGGAAGCGCAGGGAGGGTGTAAGGAAGCTTTTTTAAGTAGGAGCTTAATACGTTATTAAGTAGAATTGTCCATGCAAAGCTGACGAGACTACCGCATCCATGTGACTCGTTGGTAGCATGTTTTGTACACCTGGTTGTCAGAGCGCATTAAAGCATGCTTCTAACCCGTTAATCAAGACTTGTCATATCCGTGTCGCCATGAAAAGTGGATAAGTACAAGGCCCCATTTTACCCAAGTCCCTCACAGAACGCAAATGATCAAAAATGGTAAAATGATATATATATATATATATATATATATATATATATATATATATATATATATATATATATATATATATATACATAATGATGTGAAAACAAAATACTAACCCAAAGCAAGATGCCAATAAAAATTCGAGATCTTTTGCCATCCAAAACTCAGGTGCTGTATGGAAATTGTGTGATGTCTTATTTGGATTTCAAACGAGTTGAAAATATATTTCTGGAACCACCGAAGAAACCGACAAGACCATTTTTAACATCCAACTTATATAAGTTTCCAAAGTGAAGATAATGAATGGATATTGCACAAGACATAGGGGAGACTGAGTCTAGCTGATACAATTTTGGCGAAACCCCAAAAACTCACCACTTTGGAGGAGTAGCGAAGAGACAGCCACATCTTCTGGGATTTCTACCACAGAGCCTAACACCGCGCAACTACCGGTTCATCAACTTACCCCGCTATAGGGGTAACCTGTGACTGACGATGGGGTAGGTTGATAAAATGTAAGTTAAGTAAAATATGTTGCATATAGGTGATATTACTTTACGCTATCTGAAATGCCCATGTTTCACCTTTGCATTTGAATGTTGTTTTAGTCCTGGCTGAGCATAGCTCGTGGTTTATACCATTTATGGAACGCACAAACGTTCACTTCGGATCTGCACTTTTCCTTTGTTTGGTCTTTTCCGTCAGGTTGTAAGTTCCTATAGAAACATCGAATAAGGCTATCTTTGAACAGTTTTCGAAAACATCTGAAAACAAATGGGCATTTGTGTGGTTATTATATGCAATTATCAGTCCATAAAAGGTTCAAATAGGCTGAGGTTGATTCAGGCTGATTAAGTCTATGCATGCTATATCAATGATTAAAGTTTTACCATCGACCCAAAAATGTGTCACATCGTCACCATTCCGCAGCCACCAGTCGAAAGGACTTGAGCCTGTTTTTGACGCGAGAAGAAGAGCTGATAGCGCCCATAACAGCATATGTGGTAGCCATGTGAACCGGCTTCATGCGCTTCGAGAAAATTATGTTATATCAACCATCCCGTGTATCACACAGCCCTGGCCTGTCCCATATTCGCTATTTTCAGGAGCCCGGTCGGACCGGACCCCTGCAAATAACGTTCGGCACCCATAAATCAGACTGGACCGCCCAAGATCATGCTGGTGGACTCAAAAGTTCGCGCTGGTACCCTGTAAGTCGCGCTGGGGAATCCCGCTGTGGTGCCGGGAACTTGAAAATCATGATGTGGCACCAATCCAATGGGGCACCAAGAGGTCGGATCTGGGCATCTGAAAATGACATTGAACCTAGGGGTCCAAAAAACTTGCTCGGCCGAACCCCTGAAAATTTCGCTTAGGACTCCATAGCTAGCACCACGGCATTTCAAGTCTCATGGGAACCAAAAAATGAAACCGTGCCAAAAAAAAAAAAACAATCCGGGCATGGAAAATTACTCTCGGGCTCCAACGATCATTCCAAAAGCTCCCAAAACGTATTGGGCCCCACAAAGTAATGATGTCGCTAAAACTCGTACTAAGGATCCGAACAAATGACGCCAAGGTCCAAAGAATCCCACTGGAACCCAAAGACGTCGCGCATGAGCCCTTTAAAATTACACTGGGGGCCGAAAATGCCATGCCGTGGCCAAAAATGTCCCAGCTTCCATCCCCCACACCCCCACCCCCACTCAACGTACACACAAACGATTCTAACCAGAAATGTCCCTCTTCAGCCTCAAACATCACGTTAAAGACCCCGGAAGGTCCATCCAGTTCCGGAAAAGAAACATGACTTCAGAGAGCCTAAAAAAGTGCCGTCGGTCACGCAACTTTTTGTCGCTGCCGCAGAAGTCCGCAGGATCACGGATTCTTCAGCTCCCAGGAGCCCGCAGAATAGTACCCCCACCGGGGCACAGAAATATCGCACACGAGGTCATACAAAAAAAACATAACTCCGGCCGCCAGTGTCCCTGCTGTCATTGGGTAATTTGGAATAAGTTCCATGTTCAAAATTTTGGAAGTTGTATGGAAAATTTTAAATTTAACTTATATGGGTAAAAGCAACGTCATGTATTTTTTACGATCAAATATTCCGCCAGGAGCAAGCAATTCATTGAGAATCTTTCGGGATGGGACTAAACAAGTATTCATGGGCTAAAATTGCTGTAGTTTTGGGCACAACCGGAATAACTTGTAGCGCAAGAAAACTTGTCTGCCTGCAATTAATAGCTTTTCAGGTGGCTACGAATTGGTTTCGTATGATTGGTCTCATGTATGGGGCTGTTATTGGTGCCGTTTTTGGTCAGATTAAATAGTTTTTTTTTGCTTAGGGTGGGCTAGAGGATTTTATGTCAACACATTCTCAAGTGAGAGACCGTACGATGCGAGACTAACCATCATCGGTTACCTTAGCAAACAGTGACGTCATATATAAATATCCCTTGAAAGGCGAAAAGAGCAGTTCGAATTCCTGTGACCTTGACTGTATTTTGATGGTGCCATGGTCCGGGTGGGGAGCGGTCATTGAGTGATAGAGTATGTCTTTTGCCGGTTATTTTGTTCATGGCCTTTGTCCGTGCCCCTAGGTTCGATTCCTTATATTCTCGATTTATTGTTGTTAGGAATAGGTACCATTTGCATCTTATTGGGTACAAAATTGCTGTAGGAAAGGTGCTGGTTTTCATCCGCGTCGACGTATAATTATAAAGCTGTGTGTTTGTTGTGGGGAATACAAGTGGCAGCTTTCTGGTGAGCATGGTCGAATCTTATGGATAAGTTTATTTTTGTCCACAATAATGTGTCTTACATGGAAAATTAGTAAATTTACATGTGGAGGCATTTGTTCGGTTTTGAGGAACAACTTCTGGTGCATAGGACCATGTTTATAAACATGATTAATGGGGTGCTTGATGATCAAACCTGGGTGATTCACCATAAAACTAATTATTCATCCATCCAACCAACCAAAGTGACTAAGATGATGTGACCACTGATGTGTGTCAGACATGCTTACTCTTAATTGTGTGAGCAAAATAATACCAAAAATGGAACTTTGAGTGAGGTAATATGAGTGCCTACATATGCTGAAGAATAATTAATGTCCATATAGTAAAAAGATCCCTCTCAGGTATGGCTTTGTCTTTGGTTTGAACAGCACTTGCAATTTCACTGAGCCCTTTCATATTCATCAACCTGATTATCTTCACTTCCTGGGTTTAGGGACTGAACACCCACATCACACAAAGGATGTTACATAACTATAACTAGCAAGCATCAGGGCATTCTACATAAATACCATATTTTTTCCATCAGGTGTGCAATTTCTAAAAGGGTACAATAGTGTGTTGAAATTCTCAATTAAAATATTAAAATGCCTGCCAGTTCATTTCAGCTCAATCTGTACCAAATACCTGGTACACATATACAAATACTCCCTTTCAGGGTGGGAATTAAGGCACTTTTTAAGAGATTTCATCTCTTAAAACATTTTTGCACTCCGGATTCATACTGGATAGAATGGGCTCCACATGTACTCCGACACAAACATACAGAAGGACAAAAATACTACTAAAAAACTAATACAGGATTGAAGAAAATATCCACCAAGCATGTTATTCTACTTACTGTTACCAAATAACTATACACTTTTCGTACCATCAAGCACACAGACAGCAACCGAACACACACACCACACGAAACCACAAACAGGGGAAATACCGACGACAACGAGCCAAACTTCGCGCATGCGCACTGAATATAATGGCCTCCGGTCGCTACAAATTCGGCCGGTGCGTCTCCAGAAACCTGCTTTCAAGCCACCCTATAGTGGGAAAAACTGACTGCTTTAAGAGTCGCTTCCGGAGTGCAGCGGAGGCCGCCGATCGGAATTTGCTGCGTTAGCATTTTCTGCTATGAAAACTGTCCTTTAGCCAATCAATGCAAGGTATTTTTTAAATGACGTCATAACCATTAGCAACTTTGAACACGTGTTTTGAACACTTAACATTGTCATGCCGCAAACACAAGACCTTGACTGATCCTCTGCGCACCGCCGTCGATTCCGACTGAGTGTGAGGTAGTGTTGTGGGTCCGTATCATGCACTGAATTGGCTGTGTATGTAGGTAGGTGTACGCTCTGAGCTGAGGGTGAACCGTGAATTATTTGTGTTTTTCATTTTGCCTAGCACTATGCTGAGACCAACAGAGAAAGGAAGGCGCATTGCTCCTGTGAGTTATGAGAGACAAAGCTGAGCTGATCACAACTCACTGTCTTGTGGTGCCATCCATTGCTCACTTCTTTGTTTCTATGCTTTGATGTGACCAAAAATGATGTGTATTATGCCTATTACGTAGACACTGACTAGGTACATATGCTTTTCTTGTCGGTTACCGGCAAATAGATTCCATGCCTGAAAAATATTATGTGCATGAAAATGTACTCTGGGAGAAATCTGTTTGCACTCCGACTCCAAACCCGGAAAGCAAGTTTCCCACCCTGCTCCCTTTCATGTTTCTTGGATATCATGAATACCACTATGCATGCTAACAGGATGAAAATCAGAGAAATTTCCCAGATATCTTATATCTGAAGATACTCTTATACTCCAGCTTTCAACTGGATAGAATGCTCTGCATGCACTGTGATGGAAATATATAGTGGAAATGCAAATATCACTAAGAACAACCATGAAGTACCCCACAAACTGGCATATCTTTTGATCACCGTTGGTGCAAAATGACCACAGCAGTTGATGTGCCCTAAAACCCAACTAATTTCACTCACCAGCATGACTCAAATTATCCAGTTTCCCAGCTGCCAGCAGCAGATCACACAAATTGACTGAAGAATCAGGTTCATATGAAAGAAAATAACCTGGGAAAAAGTGGAAAACATTATACAGTTATATGTACCAAGAAGTGTGCATACTGCTAAGAGCTATGGATGCTGGATGCTTTTTTGTTAGGAGATATTATGGCCAAGTCAGGCATGATTGTTTCCAAGGTGCAGCTTATAGAAGCCCACCCATAGCACTTGCAGACTATGTGCAGGAAGAAGTACAACTCCTAATAGAAACTCCACAAAAACCATAAACAATAATATGTGGGGAATTCAACATAAAAGCATTTAATTGAGAAAGGCAGTGTTTTCCTCATCTACATCTTAGTGATCACATATCAATGAAATTTAACTAAATATGCTCTATGTAAGAAAATGTGGACCTTCATAGAAGGTACCAGACTGCAACAGGACAAACTTTGTCCAAATCCTAGAAGTGGAACTAGAAATTAAACATGCTACCTTCACATGTGCACTGGATCCTGGTTGAATCCACCCCCCTGTTTCTGACAGTATCTCATAAGTTGACAGGGATATTGAAGTAAAATATTGTGACTCAGTTTAAAATTGAAAAGTGTATTGAATGTGAAATGAAACTTTGAAATCTGTTTGCAAATATAGGAACTGCAGGGTGGTGAGGCCATCCGACTGCTGGCCGAGCGTTCAAGGCCGAAAATGTTACATTGATGCAGTGACGTAACCGCGCAGTCTCGTGGCCCATCGCGACCTCATTTAACCCTGAGGGTATTGGCTTAGAAGTCATGGCATTTATACTGAAACGATTTCGCTATCTTCCTAATGTACCTTCAAGATTTTGTGCTTCTTGCTTCAGTAGTTTCTGAGATCTTACGTGGCAGTCCACCTCTTCCCCTCCGGTGCGTGTTATACGAGATACCTTCCAATGTGCGTGGTACTGAGTTCAGTGGTTACAAACCCTTACATTGATGAAAGCCTTCTGTGTAAGTTCAGTGCATGCAATGCTTTACAATCAATGGTGCATCTTTCCCTCCTAGGTGCGGAGGCGTGGAGGTATGTACGTATTTGCCGCTGCTGAACTAAGTAACCTGGATGACTGCTGAGCTGGATAACCTGGATGGCTGCTGAGCTGAGTAACCTGGACAACTGCTGAGCTGAGTAACCTGGATGACTGCTGAACTGAGTAACCTGGACGACTGCTGAGCTGAGTAACCTGGACAACTGCTGAGCTGAGTAACCTGGACGACTGCTGAGCTGAGTAACCTGGACGACTGCTGAGCTGAGTAACCTGGATGGCTGCTGAGCTGAGTAACCTGGACAACTGCTGAGCTGAGTAACCTGGACGACTGCTGAGCTGCGGCCGAGGCTGACGATTCCATGGCTGATGAGCCGGGCCGTGGCTGACGGCTGTTCAATTGGTGACGGTCGGCGGAGCTGATGTCCGAGTACACCGAGTACGGCGATCTGTGGCGCGCCGCGGCGGATGTGTCTGCCAGCAGCGAGCGTGTGCGCCAGCAGCGGCCGTGCTCGCCAGAGGAGGCCGTGCTCCGACTGCGCGCGCTCACCGCCACCCGTCCTGATGTCGGTGGGTACTGTCGCTGCTGACCGCCACCCGTCCTGACATCGGTGGATACTGTCGCTGCTGACTCCCTCACTACCACCGGTCCTGACGTCGGTGGGTACTGTCGCTGCTGACTCCCTCACTACCACCGGTCCTGACGTCGGTGGGTACTGTCGCTACTTACCACCACCGGTCCCGACGTCGGTGGGTACTGTCGCTGCTGACTCCCTCACTACCACCGGTCCTGACGTCGGTGGGTACTGTCGCTGCTGTCTCCCTCACTACCACCGGTCCCGACGTCGGTGGGTACTGTCGCTGCTGTCTCCCTCACTACCACCGGTCCCGACGTCGGTGGGTACTGTCGCTGCTGACCGCCACCCGTCCCGACGTCGGTAGGTACTGTCGCTGCTGACCACCACCCATCCCGACGTCGGTGAGTACTGTCGCTGCTGACTCCCTCACTACCACCGGTCCTGACGTCGGTGGGTACTGTCGCTGCTGACTCCCTCACTACCACCGGTCCTGACGTCGGTGGGTACTGTCGCTACTTACCACCACCGGTCCCGACGTCGGTGGGTACTGTCGCTGCTGACTCCCTCACTACCACCGGTCCTGACGTCGGTGGGTACTGTCGCTGCTGTCTCCCTCACTACCACCGGTCCCGACGTCGGTGGTTACTGTCGCTGCTGTCTCCCTCACTACCACCGGTCCCGACGTCGGTGGGTACTGTCGCTCCTGACCACCACCCGTCCTGACGTCGGTGGGTACTGTCGCTACTGACCACCACCCGTCCTGACGTCGGTGGGTACTGTCGCTGCTGACCACCACCCGTCCTGACGTCGGTGGGTACTGTCGCTGCTGACCACCACCCGTCCTGACGTCGGTGGGTACTGTCGCTACTGACCACCACCCGTCCTGACGTCGGTGGGTACTGTCGCTGCTGACCACCACCCGTCCTGACGTCGGTGGGTACTGTCGCTACTGACCACCACCCGTCCTGACGTCGGTGGGTACTGTCGCTGCTGACTCCCTCACTACCACCAGTCCCGACGTCGGTGGGTACTGTCGCTGCTGACTCCCTCACTACCACCGGTCCCGACGTCGGTGGGTACTGTCGCTGCTGACTCCCTCACTACCACCGGTCCTGACGTCGGTGGGTACTGTCGCTGCTGACCACCACCCGTCCCGACGTCGGTGGGTACTGTCGCTGCTGACACCCTCACTACCACCGGTCCTGACATCGGTGGGTACTGTCGCTGCTGACCACCACCGGTCCTGACGTCGGTGGGTACTGTCGCTACTGACCACCACCGGTCCTGACGTCGGTGGGTACTGTCGCTGCTGACTCGCCCACCCGTCCTGACGTCGGTGGGTACTGTCGCTACTGACCACCACCGGTCCTGACGTCGGTGGGTACTGTCGCTACTGACCACCACCCGTCCTGACGTCGGTGGGTACTGTCGCTGCTGGCACCCTCACTACCACCGGTCCTGACGTCGGTGGGTACTGTCGCTGCTAACTCCCTCACTACCACCGGTCCCGACGTCGGTGGGTACTGTCGCTACTGACTCCCTCACTACCACCGGTCCTGACGTCGGTGGGTACTGTCGCTACTGACTCGCCCACCCTCAGTTAGCGGCGGACGGCAGCCGCTGCCGACATACTGCTCCACAGTGGCGTTGGGCAACGACGGAAATGCTGCTTCAAGGGGAATATCCGTGTCGTCGGTATTTTTTTTCAACCCAGAAATTGTGCACCTCGTACAATATTACACATGGCTTGCTGTTGTCAATGGCACATTAGCAATTTTTCATAGCATTGTGGATTACAATGATGATGTATGTTACCTCATACATCGATTTTGTTCTGAGCACAAAAAGGCACCACATCAAGCTCATCTTGTTTTTCCTTTTTCTTTTTGTTAGTGCTGCACCCAGACTTCTGAAGTAGTAGACAGGGCTAAGTTGTCATAATCAACTTCGGGGACGGAGTGTTTAATACAAGTGAAAATGGTAGAATCCAATGCTCTTCATAATGTATACTTCTGGCAAACATGGAGTGTTAATAAATATGGAGTATTATTACAGTATTAGCAAAGATGGTTCTTTTAGGTAGCAATGTTGTGACAACAGTTGCTAAATTCCTGCTTACCACAGCAAATTAAGTGTAAAATTTGCATTACGAAAATTGATGAAACACTGTTGTCAAAATTGTAAAAACATGGTTTGTAAAATGCTGTCAACACCAATTTTGCCAAGCCAGCAGTATTAACTGGTAAGCTCATTTACTGGCCTAAACTGTTAACCATGCAGCAGAACATGATAGGGTTAGGTGTATCTCTGCAGCCCAGAGAACCTCCATTTCCCAAATCGCGAACTTATGGTAGCAGTGTGTTTACATTCGGCAATTTAGGTGGAAAGCATCCTGTAATGTGGGAATTAAATACATACTTAGTCAGATGTTTATCTGCTGGCTGACATCTCCCATCGGTCTGTATCAGTGCACCCAAGACACAATTGCATGATAATAAAGTGCAGCTGGCAGGAATGACTTTCAGTTACCATTTGCATGTTATTGAAGTGGCGGTGAGGGGCACACAAGCCCATACTCGTGTCATGCAATTACATACCAGTCGGATCTGTAACAATGGACATTTCGTTGGTACAGCCTCCATAGTAAAAGTAAACGAGCTTTTTGTGCATCTGATGCCCAAGTGAAGCTGAATTTTTGCACACTCTCATGGTCCCTGCACAAGGTTGATGTGTCATGGCAGCAAATGTGTTTGCCTGGTCCATGTTATCACCCAATTAATGCCATCATCTTGCCAACTGTGTATGACGATTACACTTACATTTACTGGTAGTGTGCACATTACAGTGACACTTTCCATTTTTGTCTGGCACCACTTGATGTGATCCAGCGTGCTGAGTATAATATACCGGTGTTGACCCAAAAATAAAAATATCGAGCCCGCACAACATCCTTGAAGTTTTGTTAATATAAACTTTAATGAATTTAGGCCGAAATCATTTACCATCTAGGAGTGCAACTGAAAAATGTTCAAAAAGCGCACATTACCGAAAACTTACTACCGAAAAAGTTATTGTGCGGGCCCGATTTTGGGCGAAAACAAGTACAGCCACTGCGAACACCGAAGCGTTTCGAATGGTACTCGGTAAATATGTACCAAGAACAAAAATAGGAAAACGTCACCATAATATACATCATCCCTAGTATGCATCAGGTGGAAATGACCAAATGCAGGTTATATAATGGAAGCTGATGTAATTGTTCCTTCCCCTTGCCCTCACCCCCAAATGCTCAGGTCAATTCATGTATCAGGTAAATCCATTACCAAAACACTGTATGCCCGCATGTCTATTGAAGCCATCCCTGAAGATGCATTTTACCAGCGGCGTTTCAAATATTTCATTTATGTGCAGAAGTCATTGAATGTTCGTCTCTACCCGGAAGCGTGCCCAGAGGCGTCAGCTCAGCGCTTGTCTCTGTCTGCCAGCGTACCTGGACACGTCCGATGAGTGCATGCACCGGTTTCTGCGCGCGCGCAAGCTGCGCGTGGACGAGTCGTTCGCCCTGCTGACCAGCTACTACGTGTACCGGCGCGACAACCCCGACCTGTTCGGCTCGTTCAACACGCACAGCCCGCCGGTGCGCGCCGCGCTGCGCGACGGCTTCCCGGGCGTGCTGGCCGAGCGGGACGGCCGCGGCCGCACCGTGCTGCTCGTGTTCGCCGCCGGCTGGCAGTCGGACCGGTCAGTGCACGTCCGCCCCCCCCCCACAGCCTCCGCCGCCGGCCTCGCGTCCCGGCCGGCTGTCCTCTGGCCACGTCCACCGCCCTTCGACCACGCCCACCGTCCTCCGACCACGCCCACCGCCCTCCGACCACGCCCACCGCCCTACGATCATGCCCACCGCCCTCCGAACACGCTCTCATATCACGCCCACCGCCCTCCAGCCACGCCCACCGACATCCGGGCACGCTTACCGCCCTCCAGTTACGATCGCCGCCCTCCAGCCACGCCCACCGCCCTTCGATCACGCCCACCGCCCTCCGGGCACGCCCTCATATCACGCCCACTACCCACCGTCCACCGTCCACGCCCACCGCTGGCCGGCATGGCGGGGTGACACAACTCTGACCATACAAATGTGTCCTAGGCTATGCTGATGGCTCTGGGAAAGACGAGTCTGAATCGTTTGCCTTGATCACACTGGAAATCGGGCCCCTGACTGCCAGAAACCAGTAGTAGTCCACACGAGCTGACACTCCAATGGAGGCATAAATCAGACGCCTGGATGTCGAGGGTCAGACAACCCGTGGGCGGTGCAGTTAAGAATCCTGGTGCTACAGACCATATTCTGACATTTCGATGGTGTCCCAGACGATGCTATTGCATTCCAATGGTGTTCCAGACCAGCTGTTACCCTGGCGGTGTTTCGACCGTCTGGTCTCCTGATGTGTCTGCTCCAGTGACCTGCCGAAGTAGTGACGCTGATGTGCTGGCACCAGCGACCTGCTGAGGTAGTGACGGCACCCTGATCAGGCACGTGACTGGCTGTGTCCGTGACCGAGCGCGCCGCTGACAGTGCCACGTGCGGCCAGGTACCCGCTGACGGCGATATTCCGCGCCATTCTGCTGACGCTCGACCGACTGATACTGGACGTGGCCAACCAGCAGAACGGGTTCGTCCTGGTGGTCGACTACAGCCAGTTCTCGCTGCGCCAGAGCAAGTGTGTCAACCCCAAGCTGCTGCGACTGATGGTCACCGGACTGCAGGCGGGTGACACTGGCGGCCCGTGGCGTGACACGCGGCCACCCTGAGGGGTCGACACGCGCGCTGCCGTAACGCTGTAACGGACAGGCTCGTGCCGACCACCAGCAACTGCCATTGAGCGCTGTGTAGCCGATGCAGTTGATGTTGCTCTTATTCTGAATAACTGGCAGACTCAATCGGTCGGACAGCACCGCCATTCCAAGGCAAAGGGACCTTGGGAACACTTGTTCGGTGGGTTGTAGCTTCTCGTAGGTACAAGCTATAGTCAGTGTTGGAAGCATGACGTGTTCCTGTATTTTGTTTTGTCATTCTGAGCATCGTCCTCTTCAGAAAATATCCTCATTTTTATCATCTGCAAGCTGAGCGATGCTGTTGGATGTTTCTCTAGCTGGAAGATTTGTGACCAACGCGAAGTGGTATTTGTCGCTTATGTCTCGAATCGGTGGAAGGCGTCGTGGCATGTGGTCATTGACGTATAGGTTTATGTAGTGTGGCTATTGATCCAAGTGGCATATTGGGCCGTGTGGCGCTGCCCGACACCCCCAGACTACCAGCCGCAGCGACGACCCGTGGTCGATGGGATATGTCAAATCCGGCACCCGGAGGCCGAACAACTCCCAACGTGACACTGTCGAACCCAGGGGCGCGAATGATCAACCCTGGTCGATGCGCCCTAAAGCCCAAATAACTAACTAACTAACTGTCGAACCCAGCACTGTCAGACCCGACTATGTGGTGTGGACATTGATCCAAGCGACATACTGGGATGTGTGGCCATGGACATAGAGGTCTATGCGGCATGGCCATTGATCAAAGTGACATATTGGGACGCCATCTGACCCTAGCCGCCAGCATGATATCACGCTTTGGTGCCCCGGGTGTAGCCTCTTCCCGCGCTCACGGTGGAGGGTTCTTATTTGCTCAAAAGCACGGCTAACAAAGCCATTGCAAATGTGCAAATGGTGCCTTTACGGGTGTCAGCAGCTTTGAAAACAAACATGAGTGAGTCAATGTACCTAAGTGTTGTTTCTCGATACACTCATGTCGTAATGTGCCGTTGCAGGGATATGTGACCGTTCAGTAGCCTCGGGCATGGTGGGGCTTCATGCACTACGGCAGTGCGGCTCATGTGTCTCCTGAGGTTTCGTACGGTGCAACTTCACTCTCATGTGGTAGGTGAAATTACACAACGCTTCTGTCAGTTTACTGAATCGATCCGGAACGTCGGAAGAGGAGGCGGTTGTGGACGGCTGGCCGCGTTAGCAAAGCCGGTGTTGTGATAGGCATTTCAGATGGGTGGTGTTGGGTGTGATGACGAGTACGGTGCTGCGAGTGGCCTCCTCAGGTAGATGATTGCGTGATGCCGAGTACGGTGCTGTGACTGGCCTCCCCGGGTCGGTGATTGCGTGATGCCGAGTACGGTGCTGTGACTGGCCTCCTCAGGTGGGTGTTTGTGTGATGACGAGTACGGTGCTGTGACTGGCCTCCCCGGGTCGGTGATTGCGTGATGCCGAGTACGGTGCTGTGACTGGCCTCCTCAGGTGGGTGTTTGTGTGATGACGAGTACGGTGCTGCGAGTTGCCTCCCCGGCTGTGTGTTTGCGTGATGACGCTAGCGGCGCCAACTGACCAGTGAGAACTGTCTCCTGAGCATGTGGCGTTGACAATTTGTGTTGATACTGCAGGACTGCTACCCGGCCAGGTTCGGCGGAGTACACTTCGTGAACCAGCCGTGGTACGTGGAGGCCATGATGTCGGTCGTCAGACCGTTCCTGAAGGACAAAGTCAGTCAGAAGGTGAGTGCCGGCGCCGGGTGGCCTGGTCACCGGCGGGTGACGTCACCCGGTCGGTGACGGCCGGGTCAACTAGCGCGGTCACCGCCGGGTCACAGCCACCGTCGGCTGACACTGGATCAGTGTTGGCCATTGTTGGCCAGTACTGTTGTGGACCAGCATTTGCCAGTGTTTTCTCTGGCAGACTGCATCCATGGCCCGATACATACCAGCCCGGTATTTCGCTGTCCGACGCTCGCAGACTAGCAACCGCAGCTACGACCAGTGGTGGACTGGATGTTTCAAGTCCAGCACCCGGAGGCCGAATACACTGTCAGACCTGAACACTGTCGAACCCAGCACTGTCGGACCCAACACTACCAGATCCAACACTGTCAGACCCAACACTGTCAGACCGTAGTGAGATTGCATGTGAGGTGGCACTGGTACTAGCCCCAGGATGCCGGCAGATGAGTCATCCAGTGCGGCGACCTCGTGACCGGGAAGGGCCGGCCGGATACGTGGCGTGGTGGGGCGTATGCGGGATGGAACAATCAGCGATCGGGGGTGTCGGAAACGCGGGAGCGGTGTCTAGTTGACCTGGGAGGGCGTGGGCTGTGCGGGGGCCAGTCTGGTTACCGCCGATCGCTAAGGAATACACGGCGCTGGCATCAATGTTTTCTCTTCGTGAACTATACAGACCCTACACTGTCAGACCTGAACACTGTCGAACCCAATACTGTCGGACCAAACACTGTCAGACACAACACTGTCAGACCCTACACTGTCAGGCCCGACACTGTCAGACCCAACACTGTCAGACCTGAACATTGTCGAACCCAACACTGTCAGACCCAACACTGTCAAACCTGAACACTCGGACCCAACACTGCTAGACCCAACACTGTCAGACCCTACACTGTCAGACCCTACACTGTCAGACACAACACTGCCAGACCTAACACAGTCAGACCCAACACTGTCAGACCCGACACTGTCAGACCTGAACACTGTCAGATCCAACACTGTCGGACCCAACACTGTCAGACCTGAACACTCGGACCAAACACTGTCAGACACAACACTGTCAGACCCTACACTGTCAGGCCCGACACTGTCAGACCCAACACTGTCAGACCTGAACATTGTCGAATCCAACACTATCAGACCCAATACTGTCAGACCCAACACTGTCAGACCTGAACATTGTCGAATCCAACACTATCAGACCCAATACTGTCAGACCCAACACTGTCGCACCCAATAATGTCGTCCCCGACACTGTCGGACCCAGCACTGTCGGACACAACACTGTCGGACCCAACACCTGACAGCGTCGTCGGCGGGCAGATATACCTGCACGATAGCATGTGTGCGCCATACAGCAGATATACCTGCACGGCAATAACCTGTCGGCGCTGTGCGGCAGATATACCTGCACGGCAATAACCTGTCGGCGCTGTACGGCAGATATACCTGCACGGTAACATGTCGGCGCTGTACGCCAGGTATACCTGCACGGCAATAACCTGTCGGCGCTGTACGGCAGATATACCTGCACGGCAATAACCTGTCCGCGCTGTACCGCAGATATACCTGCACGGCAATAACCTGTCGGCGCTGTACGGCAGATATACCTGCACGGCAATAACCTGTCCGCGCTGTACCGCAGATATACCTGCACGGCAATAACCTGTCGGCGCTGTACGGCAGATATACCTGCACGGCAATAACCTGTCGGCGCTGTACGGCAGATATACCTGCACGGCAATAACCTGTCGGCGCTGTACGGCAGATATACCTGCACGGCAATAACCTGTCGGCGCTGTACGACCACGTCAGCCGGCGGATCCTGCCGGCGGACCTGGGCGGAGACGCGCCCGCCTTCAACACGCGCCGGTGGGCCGACATCATGATCGGCAGCCCGTTGTGACGAGCCGCCCGGCGGACCTCGACCGGGTCAGCCGAGGTCAACTGAGGTCAACCGACGCCGGCCGCGGCCACTGGTCAACATAGCGGCCCTATCGGTTGTGCTGTACCTGCTGTACGGCCGAATCATGGTGATAAACAAAGTAGTACCTAATCCCATCTTGATCAGTCGATATTATAAAAAACCAAAGATATGTGTGGAATGATCTTATCAAGGTGTTCGTTATTTTAATAAATACCAGTAGTATTCTGGGAAGTCGAAAACGATCCTTCCCAGGTCCATCCGATCTATTGCTAAGTTGGTCCGTGGCTGCCTAAATGGCAGATTCGGCCGCGATATTCTTGTTATTGACTCCGTAGGCTGTGGTGTTGTCCGACATTTGTGTCATCCGCGGGTTTTGTCACCTTCTTTTGGTGTCCACTGACTGTGGGTTAACAACTTTTGTGTTCAGACATGTGTTCCGCCCTTCAGTTTATGCATCATTATCATTTAATTTCGCTTCGTCCTATGCTGCAGCAATGTAAATCGAGACAATTTCAGCCAATGGTGGTGCCGGTGTTGAGGCGCCCACATCAGGTTAATGGCTTGCCGCTTCTTCCATTCAGCGAGTTTCGTCATCAACGACAGACCAAACATTGTATTTCAGCGGTCTAGGGATTGCACGCCAATGTAGCACAGCTGATAGATGTACCCGGATAAAAGTATTGTGATGCCCCCAAATTTAATTATCCTTTAACGCTCCGGTAGCCGCATTATTCAGAAAGCGCAAGTTGTCTTCCATGAGCAATGAAGATCCTAAGCAAAAGTGTTACGATGGACTGTCCTTCGTATATCCAGTGTCCGTTTGTAACATGTGCTTTAGTGTGTCGGCCGACTTTAATAAGAAATCAAATATTGACAATCCCCCGGTGATTTGTTGCCCGTAAACTAGAGACCTCTCATGGTGAAGGGTTGTTTTTATTCAAGTAATCAATTATCAACGCCCTGTGCAGGGACTTAAGGTCATCGACAGCCTCTTCTTTAGTTACGCCTTTAATTGTCAATATTTACGTATCACGGATACTCGGCAGAAAAGTTGTAATTGCGACTTGCCTCACCGCGGTGTTTGGTGCAGAGTTCATTTATTAAATGTATAGATATATTTATCCAATGAAAAGCTGTACCAAGCTGTAAAAGGTTGTGATACAACGGTGTCCACGACGTTCCACAGTGTCGCTTCGCTGGGTTGATGTCATTCCGGTCTTGGACCACGTCCATGTCTGTCTGGGGAGTCAGAGACGCCCCAGTCGCCGCAGGAATGACAAACAGGATCAACGCATCTTCGTCCGCGAAGACCGCCAGAGACGGGTCGGGGCGGCCGAACATGCTTCAGGGTCTTGCTGTGGCTGGGCATTTTGTCCTGTGTTCGATGTCTTCCGGCTCCACGTCGTCGCATCCAGCACAGGCAGGATGATCTTCCAGGAGGACCAGGCACTCGACTCTGGTGAGGCCGAGCCTGTCTCCGAGGCGGACCCTGCGTAGATCCATGATGTTGCAGCGTCGTGTCCCACGGTTGTATCGCTCCACTACCGTCCAAGGGTCGCCACGGGTCAGGCCTGAGTCAGGCTTTCGGGACGTTGAGGTTGATAGGCACTATTCGTGCCCATGGTCGTGGTTCAGGGTGGTCGGCTACCTTGCCAATTCGTCGGCTATTTCGTTACCAAAGATGTCTCACCCAGGGACCAAATTGGCGTCTATTCGATGCTCGCGGCCTACTCCCCTCATGCGTGTCCAAACCTCACCCAGTAGCGGATCCGTCTGGCTTGCTAGACCTGTCTTCGGCCGCGTGAGGGCCGACCGGGAGTCTGTGCAGACGCGGATGGTTTCTGGGGTTTTGGAAGACGGCCTCCCGTTGCTCCAGGCTCCCACACAACTCCGGTTGCGGCATTCTCCGATCCTGCAGTAGCCAGGCCGTTCGTGAAGACCCGGTCGGCTTCTGGGAGCCGCCGCAAGGTTTCCTCGGCGGCCGTGCGTCGCTCAGCCGCCGGTCCGTCCCGAGGCACGGTCCTGGTCAGGCCGGTATTCGACGTTCGCTGGTGCGGACCTCACGGAGAGGTGCTGGCCGAGATCATCAGCAGGTCCTGGGGAGGGCGTCCAGGCCCGCCGCTGCGGTCGTCTCGAAGCCCGTCCTGTACCAGTGTACCAGTGTCGTGCACCTTTGGTCTCCTGTCGACACTCAAGCGTGCGGCGGGCTTCGAAGTGTCCCAGTAGTGCGCCGACGTGCGTTAGGTTTGCCCGCGTGTGTTGGAGTGGGCGGGGATCTATCGCTTGGGACAGGTGGCGACTCTACGAGGCTGACTTGATACCAGTTGTTTAATGGGTGTTTCACGACGCACTTCATGCACGATCACGGCTGATGACGCCGCCCACACTGTTTCGCCGGTGGACCGCGGGATTAGGAAATTTGCTCAGTGGTGCGAGTGGTGAACCCTGGACCTTTGGCACCCAGAGCTCAGCCACCCGGCTGTCCCCGCCCCGACTTGATGCCAGCCGGATGTTATCCGGCGTTTGCTTGCTATGCTCTCATTTTTTTTTTACATATGGGACGGCGTAACCTTTCCGTGAAGATGCGTCGATGTTGTTCCCACGTGATGTGTCGACTTTTTTAGAGACGGCGTCATGGTGTGTCGCTTTTCTCAGCGAGTGTGGTTACGTGATACATTACCCACCGTGCGAAGTGCCTGTCTTCATTCTGTCCGGGTAACATTATTGTCAAATAGTCGTCTTCCGAGGACTCACGTGCGGGCAATCGTTCTCACAACTCCCATAATGTGAGGTCCTCCTGAAAACGGGTGAAATATTTTTGTCGGTGTCTTATTCTTATGTGAACTTGGAGAGGTTCGGCGTATTCCAGAGGTGCTTTTCTTGTGAATATTTGTGAATGACGCACTTCATGATTTTATGATGGCATCCAACACTTGGTATTTCCCTTTCCAGAATTATGCTGGTGTGAGCCGGCTTATGCTCGACTCGTGGTTCGGGCCGCCGTGCCTGGTTGTAATGAAATTTCCAAAACACCGTCGAAGGTTGTCGCCATCCTGTGGCGCCGTATTCGGGTTACCTAGTCGTATTTTCTTTGGTGCTGGAATCGAATGTGTCTATCGTACAAACAGTGTGTGCGCCGGTACGTGACGCCTCGCGTCCTGTTCGGGATACGCTACATTCCACCGACGCCCCGACGTTTCGGCGTGTTCGGGATATGCTACGTTCCACCGACGCCCCGACATTTCGGCGTGTTCGGGATATGCTACATTCCACCGACGCCCCGACATTTCGGCGTGTTCGGGATATGCTACATTCCACCGACGCCCCGACGTTTCGGCGTGTTCGGGATATGCTACATTCCACCGACGCTCAGACATTTCGGCGTGTTCGGGCTACATCCCCGACGTTTCGGCGTGTTCGGGATCTGCTACATTCCACCGACGCCCCGACATTTCGGCGTGTTCGGGATATGCTACGTTCCACCGACGCCCCGACGTGTTCGGGGTCTGCTACATTCCACCGACGCCCCGACATTTCGGCGTGTTCAGGATATGCTACGTTCCACCGACGCCCCGACGTTTCGGCGTGTTGGGGATATGCTACATTCCGCCGGCCCTCGTTTCACAGCCCGGCGAAGAGGACACTTTGGAAAAGAGGTATCCACACCGACCATGGCAAATCTTCTTGGTGATGGTTTACGCGTGGTTCAGAATGGACAACTATTCGAGTTTCTTTCGCAAATACGATTTGCTGTCATATATCCGGGGAGGTAGATATTACACTCGTTTGGGCATAGTGAGTGCTCCCTACACGTGAAAGTAAACTGGCCGGAACCTGAAACCTAGGTAGACAACACTGTTACGGGCGCTATATGATCAACATGGTCGATGCGCCCCTAAAGCCCAAATAACTAATTACATGCCGCCGGCATCCCGACATTGTGGCGTGTTTCCGATGTGCTGTATTCCGCCGGAGCCCTGACGTTTCGGGGTCCGTTTCACTCGACGTGGTCCGGGCTCCCGATTTGCCGTACTGCCCATTGAGAGTGGGCTATGTCCGAGACCATACCAAAGGTCCGAGCGCGGACCGGTTGGCGCGGCGATGGGTCTCGCGCCATGGGAGCGATGGTGTCCTGGCGGCGTGAGTTGTGATTGAAATTGCCAGCCACCAGCAACGCACCCGGCGTATGCTCTGACGTTCCGTCATAGGTATACAAGGATAAAAAGTGACGCATGTAGGCTAACATAGTATGTACTGTGAGAAGAGAAGAGGAAAATCAAATGGCCATATATGGCAGCCTCGCTGACCTACTTATGCTCAGTCAATAACCCGCCGCCTCGCTGGCCGCCTCCTGTCGTACGTCGGCTTTGATTGGTTGGTTGTTGTGAACAAAGAACGTAGTGGCATCGTGGCCGCGTGGCTGCCTCGCTTACCATACAATTCAACTTGTAAATGTTTGGTTTCTTATGCTAATTGGTTCTTGTCGGCGGCAATGAATCCCCCGATTGATATAACATGGTGGCGTTGTACTAATCTCGGTCACATCAACAAAGATGCTGACAGCACGAGCTTCTCGCTTGGAATGCGCAAACAAAACGGCGTTACGTGAAAAGAATGCACCTTGAAATACGTTTGCATGCACATTTGCCGCTAGTTTCGCGTCCACCGCGACGTTCCCACATTCGTAGCGATTTCGCGTCCACCACCACGCTCCCGTGTTTGCAAGTGCTTCGCGTCCACCACTACGTTCACGCATTCGTAGCGTATTTCGCGTCCACCACGTTCCCGCGTTTGCAAGTGCTTCGCGTCCACCACTACGTTCACGCATTCGCAGCGTATTTCGCGTCCACCACCACGTTCTCGCGTTTGCAGCTTGTTTCGCGTCCACCACCACGTTCGCATATTTGCAGCAGGCGCCATTAGCCGTGAATGTGGATAAAGTGCGTTGTGAACCACCCAATAAACAAACATCTGCAGCGTATTTCGCGTCCACCGCTACGTCCCCCCCTCGCCGCAGCCGGATGCGATCATTGTCAACGTCGTTTGTTGTAGCGTGTTCTGTGCGTCTTCCGGAGCCATGGCGCGCGTGTTGTTGCTGTTTGTTCGAGCGTGCTGGGTGAAAGTCATCACCCAGAGACGGGTGCACCTCCACACAGTACACGGCGTACGGCCACCTCTGTTCAGCGTGTCACGTCGCGTCTCGCCGCACTGCCACACTCCGAACAACGATGTACTGTGCTTAGCTCTCCCACCGCATTCCGACCAAAGATGGTGCGCGCGCACTGATTGTGCATGATTTGTTGATTCCCATATTCTATGTTGTTTTCCCACCGTTAAGTCGTGCGATTTTTACCACCAGTGTTCTGGATCAGACTCCCAAGGCTTGGATGGCGCCACCGATCGCGTGCTGTTGGCGGTGTTTTGCACGTGGCCACGAGCCGGCAATACACATGTACACCTGACTGGGCTGTGTTGGAGACCACCGGACGCGATGTGCTGCTGGCATCACAGTGCCGAGGCCTCTCCACTGTACAGAGACGGCGCCCCATCTCACCTCGCACCCCACATGACAGCCTCAGCGCAGACGGGCGGCTGCTACTGGTCACTCTGGTACAACACCAAGCACAGCTTCTTTCTTTGCGTTTGGTTTCTAACGAGAGCAGCTGTAGTGTGACAACAAAACGGCGTGGTTCGCCGGCACGGACAGACACCGACCAGCTCGGAGCTGAATCTTTCGGTCCATGTCTAGCCACCAACCAGTGGACTACCAACACCGAAGATTTCAACACCGCCATACGTCTGCAGTCATGAAATTCCTCCTATGTATTCCGGTGTGACGAACAACGTATACATACACAGCTGATCTGATAAACAATACAGCGTGAGGTGAGCGGTGTCCACCTTCTCACTAGCATCGTAATGGCTCTGCCACATCCCTGGGAAAGGTTAACTAAACTGGCCTCGAATACAGCAACACAGCATAGCACACGGCTTTGTGGAGCGCCGCCGCGCTAACCCTGATCAAAGAGTACACCCGCCAGCAGTGAGCAAGCAACAGCCGCGGGAGGTAGGCCGGGACACCGCTCCCGGTACCCGGCGACTGACCGTCGGAGATCAGAGCCGCTACCAGCACCCGGCGACTGACCGTTGATCAGCTCCTGGCACTCGGCGACTGACTGTCGCAGATCAGAGCACCGCTCCCGGCACCCGGCGACTGACCGTCGGACATCAGAGCCGCCGGCCGCGGCCACTGACCGCCACGATCCAGCAGCCAGCGGCACCGGACAATCGCCAGGACCCAGTAGTTAGCGGCGCTGGATAACCACCATGATCCAGTAGCTAGCAGCACTGGGTGATCGTCAGGATCCAGTAGCTAGCGGCACTGGATAACCGCCAGGATCCGGTAGCTATATCGGGCCGCTCACGTGACGCGACGCCCGCCCAGGCCACCGTCGGCACTAAGCCGCAGACATAGCCAACAGCCCGAGGTCTTCACATGGTGCACACCGCCGCCAGGTGAAAAGTAGACACCTGGCGGCGGCGGCGCGCAACAGGCGAGGCCGCGCCGCTCTCAACACGGGAGGTGCCGTGTCGACGCCTGGCGGCGGCGGCCGGCAACAGCAGAGGGCGCCGTTGTCGACACGGGATGTGTGCGTGTCGCCCCTGGCAAGGCGACCAACGGCGAGGCGCACCGGGCTGGGAACAATACGCGAACGGGCAACACTACGCACCAAACTGGAACATTCCGACAGTTGCGATGGGCAGCCCCTGGCGCGGGGTCGATCGCTATAAACGACATCTGGCCTAATAGCCAGGTGCTATCATAATAAACAGCCACTATCATAATAGAGAGCTTACAATAACCATGTCGTGATTACGTCTTCAACAACCGGCGTATCCCAGCCGTTGCGGAGTACCTGCGACGGCAGAGGTCACCGGCCAGTGCGGGTGCACGAAAGGTGACAACACGTCTGCGCCGCCGACCACCGCTGCCGGTGCCGCCGAGTCGGCGCCGCGTCCGCCGCGCCGGACCCCGGCCACACCTAAATGGGCTTGTAGAGCAG
The DNA here is from genome assembly GCA_034440575.1 of Imbricaverruca yamaguchii. NCBI lineage: Eukaryota > Metazoa > Arthropoda > Thecostraca > Neoverrucidae > Imbricaverruca > Imbricaverruca yamaguchii. Next base: position 466,078 of record JAOTOL010001418.1, on the reverse strand, counting down.
CGTGGTGACGTACTTCTTGCGGTACCTGTGCGTGGCGCTGAGCACCATCACGCCGTCCTTGATACTGAGCGCGTACAGGTGGTTGAGCATGACGTGGTTGGGCGCCGGCAGCAGCGTGGGCTCGCACGAGACGGGCGTGTCCTTGTTGAGGATCACCTGCAGCAGGTGGGGCGGCAGCGCCGGCGGCGCGGTCGGGGCGCGCGGCGGACAGACGGCGGCGCGGCCGGTGGGCAACTCGCGGCCGTACTGGCCGGGCGGCGAGCCCGACACGTCGGCCGTCTGCACCGTCTCCAGGTTGAGCGCCTCGCAGGCGGCGAAGTCGGCGCCGGCCACCGTGATGTAGTTGTTCTTGTCGCCGGCCGGCGTGTCGGTGGTCGGCTCGCTTGCGTCCACCACCCACTCGCCGTCGATGCGGAACTTGTACTCGTGCCGGCCCTCGGGCAGGTTGACGATGCTCATGTGCTCCGAGTGGATGTTGCTCTCCGAGCAGGCCATCGGGATAGGCTTCCAGTCGGTGAAGCTGCCGCACAGGTGCACGTCGTGGCCGCCCTTGCGCCACTGGATGACGACGGGCAGCAGCGGCGGTGCCGCCTGCTGCTGCTGGGAGCCGGACGCAGGGGCCGAGTGCTGGTGCGTCAGCTTGGCGGCCGGCACGGGCGCCGCCGTCGGCTCGATGCCGTCACTGACGCGGCGGCGCGACAGCGGCAGCACCAGCGGGTCCTCGTCCTGCAGCGCCAGCGACGGCCGGCGCCGCTGCTGCTGCTGCTGGTCAAAACTGGCCGCGGCCGGGGTCAGCTTTACACTGCGTTGCGCTGCACGACAGCCGTTCGCCCCCTGCCCAACGGTGAACAACACACCCACGGGTCTACACCGACGCAGCCAACCCACATCACAATGCAAATCCGGCCAGCTCGGCTTAAACAAGCAGGGTGACCAAAGCCTTCCAAACTTCAGCAGTCCAGTAAAGCTAGTATCAAAGAACCTAGCCAAACCAGTTGCTACAGCTCCCGTCAGTTAAGGTATCAGCTAAACCAGGTGCGACACGTAAGATCTAACATACACATTCAACTTGGGTTCGCAAGGGTTCCAAGCCATTCTGCATTTCCATGGAGCCTAGTTTTGACACAGAATAGGGTAAAAACAACCAAATTGATCCGTGATTAGACGTGAAAATATTGTCAGGCTCAAGACATTGCACACAGCACACAAAACAAGTTGCATAAATAGTATCGGTAGGTTCCATTCAAGCAGTGGACACCGATATTGGTCTAGGAGTAACTTGTATTTGATGACATTCAGCGTTGTCATTCGAGGGAGACTGTCACGTTTCTCTTGCCCCTTCAAATTGTACCAACCATACCCTATACCCATGAAACCTACGGGGGCCAGAAGAGGCGTCGCAGGGTCCCTCGTCCAACGGAGACTGCCCCTAGTCACTATAGCGACCAGGGCCACTGGAGATGGCACGAGCCTCTATGAAGGGCCCCTGAACCGACAGAAGAGCTCAAGCAGGAGTGAAGGACCCTGGAACGACGTAGGGAGCCTCGGGTCAATCGAAAGGCCCTAGGCCTAACGGAGAAGGCTTCAGCAAGTAAACAGAGCTTCTGAGCCAAAGGCGAGGATTCCTGAGTAGCCAAGGGGTTGATATCATTCAAAGGGGGATGAATCTACCAGCGGCCCCTTATAATATTCCGATTGGTGTTGTACCGACAACACCAAAGAGACTCAAGTAAGACTTCACTCCTGGGTAGTAGACATCCGGCAGAGACAAACACCTGAATGTAGGATCGCGCAAAACAGGGCCATAATGTGCAAGTCACATATGAATTTACTACATGAAATAGCGTGCTTAGCATTCGAATAAAAGTGTAACGGGAAGGGTGTAACACCTTCCGTACCCCCACCGCGCCAGGGTGGCCGAGTGGTCAAGGCGCCGGACTTAAGTTCTGGTACTCTTCGGAGTGCGTGGGTTCGAACCCCACCCCTGGCAGCTCACATTTATTGACTCGGAAAATTTAGTCCTCAAATATGTCGAGCGAATTTGTCGTTCTCTTCTCACTTTTCAGTTTTGTCGTCAGGATGGAAAAACTTCACCCCAATTGGAAACTTGGATTCCGCCACATTCGTTGGAGTTTTCTTGGATCTCTGCACGCCAAGCAAGTATAAGCAGAATATGACATAAGAAAATAGAAACGAAAAGGAAGGGAAGGCACCGCGGGAAGTCGAACACAGCACCTCTGGACCGACAGAGGGCACCAAGCAGGTGCGAATGGCCCTGGACCGACGGAGGGAGCCTCGGGCCACTGGAAGAACCCTAGGGCTAACAGAGAAGGCTCCAAAGAAGAAGGCAAGTAAACAGGGCCTCTGAGCCAACGGTGAGGGTTCCAGAGTAGCCAAGGGGCTGATACCATTGAAATGGGGATGTCTACCAGCAGCCATTAAAAAATATTTCGATTGGTGTTTTACCCACCAAAAGCACTCTAGGAGACTCCACTCCTGGGTAGTAGACATTCACCTGAGCCAAACATCTTAACCCAAGTCTCTTCTGTCAGATCCTCACACCAGGTCTCGGGGGAGGGGGGTGATAAGGACCCCCTCTAATATCCAAACTAAGCGTCGCACAAAAACGAAAGAGGTGTCATCGAAAAGCGCTTGACGAGTACGGTCCGACACCACCCCCGGAAAATTTCCCAAAAAAGTGACGTCACTAGGGTCCTGGAATTTCACAACTTAAAACATGTGTCTTGTTCTGGGAAGTTCATTTTGGGGGATATCTAAAAAAGCAAAAATTATTTGGAATCAGTAAAGGACAATGAAGTTCACCAGGACGATACAATTTTTTGGCCACCCAAAACTCAATTTTTTGTTGTTGAAATTCCAACATTTTGAGCTTTCAGGTTTCCTTTAATCTTTCTTTTCTGATGAGTAAAGCGGACCGAAAAAAACGTTGTTCGAAGTCAACTTGCACTAATAAATAATTCTTACTTTAGCCAGAATCTTCGATTTGAACTCTACGCCGTTGCGCAACTTGCGCCGTTCTTTCACTATCCGCGAAAAAACCTTAGGGGGCGGTTGAAGGCCCACCCCGGAGACGGGCGGGTTAATGCAAGATGGCGCAAAACAGGGCCATAGTGTATAAGTCACATTCGAATTTACTACATGTAATAGCGACCTTAGCATTCAAATAAAAGTGTAACGGGAAGGGTGTAACACCTTCCGCTCACTCACCGCGCCAGGGTGGCCGAGTGGTCAAGGCGCCGGACTTAAGTTCTGGTACTCTCCGGAGTGCGTGGGTTCGAGCCCCACCCCTGACAGTTCGTATATTGACTCAGAAAATTTAGTCTTCACATATGTCAAGCGAATTTCTCGTTATCTCCTCACTCTCCAGATTTGTCTTCAGAATGAAGGAATTTCAATCCAATTGGAAATGTGGGTTTCGCCACATTCGTTGCAGTTTTTTGGGCTCTCTGCACGCCCAAGTGAGTATGAGCAGAATAGGATAAACAAAAAATGCAAACAAAAAGAAAGGGCAGACACCGCGGGAAATCAAGCACAGTACAGGGCCCTGGACCGACGGAGGGAGCCTGGGGTCACTGGAAAGGCCCTCGGCCCAACAGAGAAGGCTCCTACAAGTAAGCAGGGCCTCTGAGCCAACGACGAGCGTTCATGAGTAGCGAAGGGGCTGATACCATTCAGAGGGGGGGGGGGGGGGGTCTATCAGTGGCCCCTTAAAAAATCGATTGATGTTGGATTATTGGGCAAGAGATGGGGAGAAACATCTCTTCTGGTCCAAATCTATCTCGGAATGATAATGCCCCTCACCTCCCTGAGTGTTTCGCTCCATGCTGAAAGCACAATGCTTGTCAGAGCCTTTTATGGAGCATGGCTCGTCAAAAAATAGTCTGAGACACGAATGGTCCCAACACGTTACACGGCACTCCGGTATTATCTTGCTTCCAATGCCTAGTGGGTCGTCTTCCAACTAATCAACCTTCTTTGCCCACACGGCCCTGGACCTGGCAGCTTACTTGAACGCGAGGAGCTGTGATATTTCATCTGACATCAGAGCTGTGAAAGCTCACCTTAGTGTTTGAGATCTGCTAAATCATCCAAATATGAAACCTGTTATCTGACCTGAACGTAAAACCACAGAGCCCAATACCAGAGCTGCTTAGTTCACCTAGACGTTGGACCAGTGTCAGCTCACCTGGACGTTGGACCAGTCTCCGCTCACCTGAACATTGGACCAGTGTCAGCTCACCTGTATGTAAGACCACAAAGCCCAATACCAGAGCTGCTTAGCTCACCTGAACGTCGGACCAGTGTCGGCTCACCTGGACGTCGGACCAGTCTCGGCTCACCTGGACGTCGGACCAGTCTCGGCTCACCTGGACGTCGGACCAGTCTCGGCTCACCTGGACGTCGGACCAGTCTCGGCTCACCTGGACGTGACCAGTGTCGGCTCACCTGGACGTCGGACCAGTCTCGGCTCACCTGGACGTCGGACCAGTCTCGGCTCACCTGGACGTCGGACCAGTCTCGGCTCACCTGGACGTCGGACCAGTCTCGGCTCACCTGGACGTCGGACCAGTCTCGGCTCACCTGGACGTCGGACCATTCGGCTCACCTGGACGTTGGACCAGTCTTGGCTCACCTGGACGTCGGACCAGTGTCGGATCACCTACGTGACGTCGGACCAGTGTCGGCTCACCTGGACGTTGGACCAGTCTCGGCTCACCTGGACGTCGGACCAGTCTCGGCTCACCTGGACGTCGGACCAGTCTCGGCTCACCTGGACGTCGGACCAGTCTCGGCTCACCTGGACGTCGGACCAGTCTCGGCTCACCTGGACGTCGGACCAGTCTCGGCTCACCTGGACGTCGGACCAGTCTCGGCTCACCTGGACGTCGGACCAGTGTCGGCTCACCTGGACGTCGGACCAGTGTCGACTCACCTGGACGTCGGACCAGTCTCGGCTCACCTGAACGCCGACTCTGCGACGGCGGCTCGCGTCACGGGCGATGCGGAGCTGGTCGCCTGGCCCCGCTCGCGATTCTGAGCATTACCCATTGTTTTGCTTAGACTGGAAGCAGTTGTGAGCATAATTTAATCGGAGCAACATGGTGCAATCACACAAATGACCTTCACCATCGACAATGGTATCACCGACGTACAATTTAAATGGCAGGCAGGTACCAACATCTGCAATGTTCTTTTGAGATTGGCAGTTAGCATGGACAGACTTCCAATTCTGCGTACATTATCCATATCACCATCCTTAAGAATGCATGGAAATCCATTAAAAACAGATCAGTGATCTGATGACTGGGGTTGCTCCACAAAAAATTAAAAGGTCAACTTTGAAATGCAAATACGAAATTATCTAAGGGTCCCAAACCTTACAACAAGGAGGTACCTGAATGAGGCAAGCATCAACAAGACCGGTAATGATATTAAGTAGCTATCAATGCAAGATCTGCACATTCTACAGCATTACATAATGTACAGTGAATGTTTTATTATCTCAAAATAGCACAGAAAGACACTACCAGACAATCTTTTGCACTTGCAGGCAGGCTTGCAAGCGAGCACCATCTTTGACAGTTGTCACAGCAAAGAATCCACCATATTCACACCACTACCATGCACTGTATACATGGTTGATTCAAAATGAATGCATCTGATTTTCTTTCTTAAATTGCACCTCACCTGGCCAAAAGTTCAGGGCATCTGCATATTGTGCATATCACTGTGAGACATTTGCTTGTTTGAGTCCCCTTGTGGTGTGCCTTCTGAGAATAGTATCAGATGTGTGGCTCCAAACCTGCAACTCTGACACAGTTGTAGTGGAGACCAAGAATGGTTGGAAATGCTAGGGGAGATGAAAAGAAGCTGAGTAGGAATATAAAGGACTGAAGAAGAATGGCCAACATTTTGGAGAAATGGAAGAGTTAGATGATGAATATGGAACAATGGGGAATGTGACAGGGGGGGGGGGGCAAGTGGACATAACACAGGCTCTCATAATCTGATTGGGAGGTGATGAATGGAGGAGGTGCAAATAGCTCATTCAAAGTAAATATACCTCTGAGATGCATTCCTCTGAGGATTTCTCAGTTCTTCTTCCATTCCCCCATTTCACAATTTGACAACTGCCCCATAGCATTCATCATTTTGTTTGGTTCCACAGTTTATGTTCATTGCATACCAACTCTACATTTCCGATCCACCACATCCATAGTTTATGGGGTAAGCACAGCAATCCACCACCTTCACAGTTTGTGGGTTATTCACTGACTAATCCACACCCATTACTTGTGGATATTCACTGAGTATATTTGCTTAATATAATAATGATTTTCACAATGTATGATAAAAGCATAACAAAATCTTACCTAAAAATAGTCCAAACCTATGTAATGAAACTTACAACAGATAATTCAAAAGATATCTGGCATTATGCTCCTAAAAATTACCATATCCATGAGCATTTGGATTGGCTGACTTTTGTGAATCAGAGACACATTGGCACATTTGGAACACCACCTTGCATATTAGGGATGTTCAATGATTACCATTTATGACAGGCAGTATGATTTTAAATACCTATACTAATATAACCATGGGATTGCATTGCCAGATTGAAATTGCCAGCCAAACATTTCATCTCCATAAAGCAAGCAAAGGACTTAGAGGCAGAAGTGTGGCTTGCATGGTAAACAATAATACAATAATAACTTCAACTTAAACAATAAAAAGCAGAGCCTGAAATGTAGACATGCAGGATGAATGCTGTTTGTTAGTTTGTTTAGCATCATTGCAATACAAGGCATCAGTGAGACAAGGCATCAGTGAGAGAATTCCACACACATTTCACCTCTGCAAAGCACACACAGAGGCTATGTTTTGTCTGGTTAGACATTTGGGTATTATTGCAGATGAAAATACCTTTTGATTCCTTCAAGTTTTTTAATCATAAGCTTCTTAACATGATTTAGACCAAGCAACCACTCATTTTATCTGAAAATGATTACTTTACAGTTGAGAAAGAAGTGCATTATCAAAACCCTCACTCTACAAATATAGCCAATCACATATAATTGCCTGTATTTGGTGTGTCACAGATGCAACAAAGAAGTTCAAACAATTCTTGCACTCAATTCAATACTCTTTCACATAGAAACCCGTATGTTTCTGGTTTAATTCCATATTCATTCCTGACACAGAACATTTGCAGCCACATGAGTCTGTAATCTTCAATCATGAAAGGAAGTTCCTTGTGATACTGTTAATGTTAATGGCAGCACAAACAATGTTTGGCATGATTTGATGGTGCAGTAGCAGAAAAGTTTGTTTGGGAAGATTCTGGTTGTTTTGGTCAGGTTAGGTTATATTATGCTGTAATACATTTTACTTATTGTGCTATATCTTAGTCCAGGTTAGGTTAGGTTATTTTGTTTTCATATGATTCATCAATTCATATGCTTTTTTAAATTCCTGTTTTCAGCAGTAGTCAGTAGACAAACCACATGCAGCCATGTATATCAGTGTATATTTGGCTTCACTGTGTACCAGCTGCACTGCAGTATCTCACATAATTATAAAGGTTTCTTTTGAGGACAACAAAGCAAGTTTATAATTTTCCAACAACACTATCATTACAACTGAGGACATGTGCCCATGTTGTTCTGAGGTCTGCCAGTATTTGTTTTGGGATGAATTCCACTGTCACAAGATGAATAATTTCCTTCTTCAAGCATTGAATCCTTATAATCTGCAGTGTGAGCAGTGCTGTTCAGTCCTACACCATCAAGGTATACACAGACAAGCCACAACCCAGGACCATCCCATCCAAGCATGCACATGTTTGTAGTGTCAGCTCATAAAATACAGTTAGCATGTTTCACATTTGCTCCATACCATGCCTATGACATCTTCAATTGTGTCAACCACAGTTGACTTATGAGTAATCATTTTCAGAGAAAATGAGTGGTCACATCACCTTAATCACACTAAAAAGCATAGTATTAAAAAAACAATAGCTAGCTTAATCTGCAAATTTACTAGTTCTAAGTTTTTTTTTGGGGGGTGGGGATTGTCAAAATGTGCCATGTTAGGAATATACCAGACAAATAGTGTTTTATTTGAAACCTCTTAGGACAATGGAATGATGGAAAATTTTCCACAAAAATGGCACAAAGGTTATATTCTGATGTTAAAACATGAATGTTTTATTTTGTGCAGCATTTATACACTACATCACCCAAATTCAAGCCACTTTTTGGGTGTTATTTTTGGTATACTTGATATTTTGGTATTATCATGACATCTGCCGACTGAAAAAAAAACATTCATTTCCAGAGTACCTAAATAAGTATGATTTGCATCATATTAACATTCATAAATGTCACATTGGAAAAAGAAATTCCAATAATTAAAAAATTACTTAAACTCCAAATTTATAGTTTGCTCATGTTAATGGCCCTTGAAACCAGAGGCAAGATGAAACGGATATCTCAAGTAATCTTCCATTCACAGACCCGACTTGCATGAGCCCCTGTGGCTCTTATCAAGTCTGAACACTCTACAACCCCATGAATTCGAACTGGATCTTGTAATCTGTCAATACAAAATTGCTGAATGTACATAAATAATTAAATGATCACCCACGGAACCAAGACGATGGCTACATACTCATGCACCTATGGCAGAACCACCGCCGCCAACCCCTACTCGACCTGAACTGTATGCGCAAGCACAAACCTGGCGCATATACAGAGGTAGGTCTCTGAGATAACGCTGGAATAGTGTTTGTGTGACGTCATGATGGAAATAGTACATACAGCAAAACATCGAATAAAGTGAAGCATGCCATCAGGGAACGGCAGATTCAAGCATTCGGTACAGAACCATGGAGGCAAGAGTGTTGCTTCACATGCCTTTTGAGGGGCATGTGCCCCATGCTAAATTTTTCCTTCCAATATTGAATTTGCTCCCACCTCCAATATCACATGATAGGCTCGCAAAAAAACATACAGCTGCAGGCTGCGATCGGAGTGGGAGCGCGGATGGCCCTGTCGATAGACTCGACGATGGTTCATCGGTGGTCCAATTTTTAGCGTCAATCAGCGGCTCACTATCAGAATATACGATGTTTTAAGACATGAACGATCATACCAATGGGGTCATGTGGTCAATGGGGTCAACGATCATTGACCCTCAGGAAAATGACGATTGTCTGGTCAAAGTCGCGGTCATATGGTTCAAGGTTGTCGTTTGAACTATAGATGAGCGCATTTACAATTTGGTAGCGTGGGCTGGAAGTTAGTTGATTGATTATTTGGGCTTAAGGCGCGTCGAGTACTAAGGTCATTTTGCGCCCATTCTGGAAGTTAGTTGTCGTAGTTTATGCAATCAGTTTCTTTTCCTTCATCAGTTTTCCATCTGTTTAGTAACATGTACTATTTCGTATCTGAAACAGATGCCACCATTGGAACTACTATTCGTTTTTATCTTCGAATTAGCAGTATTATTATCAGAGTAAAATCAGCTGTAAAACCATGGATCAAACTTATAGCCTTCTATCAGACATACCCATATATATCATAACATCACCCATGGTACACCCCCTAGGATGAAACGAAACATGCCAGTTTTCACCTCAAATAGTAAAGCATTATAAACGAAACTATATAAAGTGAAAACTAAGCTGAATATACAATATTACCTAATACACGGAATACATGACACCTATCCCATAATCAACAGGAAATGTCAGAAATAAGCTAATTTAAATGATGTTACACTAGTCGACAACTTTTATACCATATGCGAAGTTAATATACCAGATATGCCATACATGAGCAAATTGCCTTGCAAACCCGCATATTGTGTGCTGGGAATGTTGTTTAAGACGGTTCTGGTTACAAATCTGAGTGGGTATGAGTAGGAGTGGTATGCTTGGCAAGGTTTACCACCAAATTAATGCTCGATTCATGGTAAGTTGATGCGGTTGACGCCATTGTGACACTTGCTGCACTTCCCAAGTTCGCAGATGTCTAAGTAGGTTCCTACCTTACCAGGTAGCTGGATTGGTTGGAAGGTAGGTAGTACCTACCTAGGTGTTTCAATTTAGCTTAAAAGAAATGTTGGTGGGAGATGTGACACAGTCTACTTCCCAACATCCACACCTGCACCAGCTTTGGGAGTGGTATGGAGTTTTGCCACACTGCAAGGTTTAAGCCTGTAAATGGTTACACTGACTTTGTATGACCTACTAAATGATGGGCTCTTCCAGAAATAATATAAGCTGGCTTTATTTGACAACTCATACCTATAGCTCCCTTAATGTAGGCTTTTTCATAATTGGAAGCAGGTCACAACTTATTTATGGTTCAGGGCCTGGTGACTGGACTGCTATCATGGAAATATTTTGTCAACCCAGTTTCCCACTGCAAAATATGCTGGAAGGCACAAAATCAACCTGTGTGCTTGTGGCTTTGGCTGGATTTGTGCTCTTTTATCCTGGATGTGGAGAGGAAATTTTGTAAATTTGTGGTTTGATGTGTTTTCAGATTCCTTCATTTTTTTTGGAATGCCATGTTTATGAATGTGATTGGGAAGATGTGACTACTCACATTTTTAACTGAAGCTTCCTTTCAATCTTCAACTATGATATGTCATGTTGGTGAGGTGTAACGATGTATGCATGGTACAGAGGTGTAGTAGAGCACACCAACATGCTTGCAGGTCAACTGCTGTGAGCAAGTGCTGCTGGGTATTCTTCAAGTATTACCACTCACTTTTTATCTAAAAAATACATTCAAGCCATCAGCTGGCTGCCAGACAGCTGTTGGTGACTGGTAACTGGTAAAAGAAGATCTATGAGAAGTAGCACTTGAGGATGAAAACCTAGCCTAACATGTGCTAACATAACCTAATCAAATCTAATCTAAAGCTTTTATAAACTAATATTATAATGTAAAAATACTACCAATATGTAAGTCCTGATGTCATCAGTATATCAGGTCCCTACCTGTTGCATCTGCCTGGCCTCATCAAGTTTCTGCCCGCATTCATGTCAAGCAATAAGTGTGAGCAGTATATGTGTGATGTACTGCTAGACATAAAATGCATAAAAGATCAGTGCAACTATGAACCACAAGGGCCCTTCTTGGTTGCACTCTGGACACTCAACCAGTTGCCCACCAAATCTGTCAATCAGAACACTGGAATACTGAAAAGCAGGCCCTCTATTTTTATTAATGCCTCTGCTGTTTTTAAAGATGTTCAATGTGCTGCTACTGACACTGGTTTCTGGCAGCTGGTTACAGTGTTATATCACCCTGCTGTTGAAGAAAGACTGCCTTGACCTTGTCCCGATGTGGTTAACTTTAATTTTGAATTGGTGACCTCTAATTGCATCATTTTTGTTAAATTCAAACATTTCCCTGAGATATCTATTCTCCAGACCATGAACAAATTTAAAGACCTTGATCAGATCTCCTCTCAGCCTTCTATATCTAAGTGAAAATATATTCAATTTCTTTAATATTTCCTCATATGCCAGGTTGCTTAAACCGTCAACCATTTTTGTAGCACCTCTTTTGTACTCTCTCTAAAAGCCAATTTTTTTTCTTCACAACTAGAAGACCAAGCTTGGATGCAGTATTCCAAATGTGGCCTGACTTATGCACAGTAAAGCTTCCTGTTGGAGCTTCTGTATGATACATTCCTATTTATTGCCCCAAGCATTCTTAGTGCCTTCTTCCTGTCTTACTTGGTCTGTTCTGATGCCCCCAATTTTGTGTTCAGAATAACACATAAGTCCTTCTCCTGCTGAGTCGCTGATAGTACTTGGCCTCCCATGAAGTATGGAGCCTTCATATGCTGCCTTCCTACATGCATGATTTTGCACTTTCAAAATTTCATTTCCTTTGCCATGCTTCAGACCACATCATAAGTTTGTCTAAGTCTTTATGCAGCAAGATATGCTTATTGTGACCTGTTATTGCCCTAAATAACTTCATATCATCTGCAAAGTTCAAAGCCTTACAAACAGTAGTGACCCCAGTACAGTGTAAAATAATTGACAATGTGGCCTGGAAATTCACAGTTAATGGAATTGTGCTATTTCATCCTTGTCTTAGGTTTTTACCATTTTTCCATATGATTTGTGGGCGATCATTATACACACAACAGCTAAATAATGTAAAATGCATGTGACTGAAGTGAAATGTGTATTACAACAGCATTCTGCTTTTTTAATCCTTAAGTGGTGATACTTTATTTTCTTCCAATCTTTCACTATTCCCAAGCAACTTCTTCTTCATCCTCACAGTTAATGGTGAAGCAATTTTAGGACACTGCCCCAGTACTGACTCCTGGGGACTCCACTAAGAACATTTTGCCATGATGACTGTACCATTTAGCATCACTCTTTGCTGTCTATCTGAAATCCACAACTATCCATTTTAGGATGATTCCTGCAATACCTTGGACCCAGTGGCATCGCCACGAAATTCTTCCAGGGGGGCGAGATGGAAAGGGGGCCTCCTGCTCCCCAAAAATGAGGCCTCATTGTGTTAGGGCCTCCTATTGCTTTTAGGCCCTTAATATGGTTCGGGAATTGAAAACTGAGGGCTGGAGGTCCTTTTTTCATCCTGGAGGGTCTCCTTTTCATCCTGGGGGCCTCATTTTCATCATGGGGACCTCCTTTTCGTCCTGGTGGCCTTTTCGTCCTGTGGCCTCTGTGTCAATATTTGGCACTCGCTTGATTTCTGGGGCCTCCTACCCTCTCCTAGGTGACTTATTTTTACAAATTAGGGGCCTCCTGGAGGTCCCTAATTTGTATAATCTCTTTTTCGTCTTGGGGGCCTCCTTTTCATCCTGGAGGGCCTCTTTTCGTCCTGGATGGCCTCATTTTCGTCCTGGAGGGCCTCCTTTCCATCCTGGGGGCCTCCTTTTCGTCCTGGGGGCCTCCTTTTTAGTCCTGGAGGGCCTCCTTTTCGTCATGAGGGCCTCCTTTTCATCCTGAGGTACCTTCTTTTTTTCGTCCTGGGGGCCTCTTTTTTCGTCCTGAGGGCCTCCTTTTCGTCCTGGGGGTTTCGTTTTCGTCCTGGGGGCCTCCTTTTCGTCTTGGGGGCCTCCTCAAATTTCAGGGGGCGCCCCCAGTCTCACGGCAGGGGGCAATTGCCCCCTCTGCCCCCCCCGGTGGCGACACCCCTGCTTGGACCTGAAGCTGCATCATTAACCATTTATGGGGTACCTTGTCAAAGGCCTTACTAAAGTCAGGATATGCTGGGTGCAAAGTGATCCTTGATGTCAATGCACCCCTAAACTCCAATCCACCACCAAAGTCATGCTACATCAACCTGATTTCCCCAATCAAATTGTTCTGTAGTGAAGTTCAGAAAGTCCAAGAGATTTATGAGACATGATTGCCCTTTTCTACACCCATCTTGAGTATCTGGAATGAATCTGGTTCATTCCAGATAACTAACTATTTTATCCTTGATAATTGATTTGATTACCTCACAGACTAGGGATGTGAGGCTTACTGGCCTATTATGTTCAACTTTCCCTCTTTCTCCTTTCTTGAAAATATAAACTACATTTGACCTTTTCCAATCTGTTGGAATTTCATTTTGTGAAACTGATCTACAAAATATTATACTAAGTGGGAATTCCAGCTCCTTTTCAGCTTCTCACAATACACTAGCATAAATTTCATCAGGTCCTGCTGCCTTGTTTGGCTTTATTTTCCTGATATGATTGAAAACAACATCACTATCATTGAAATCAACATTGTTTTTCTATCATATGTCACTGAACTGTGGTGTATGGTTAGCAGATTAGTAATATCTTCCAACATAAACACTGATTCAAATTGCTTGCTCAGCTCCTCAATCATCTCACTGTCCTCCAATATAGTCCCATTTACTTCCAGTGGACCAATTGTGTTGCAAACTTTACTCACCATGTAGAAACTAAAAATATTTTTGCTGTCCCAATTACATTTCCTAGCAAAATCCAATTATTTTCCTTGCTTTGCTGCCCTGGTTTTTTGCTTCACAGAATCTAGCTTTTTTATATGACCTTAGATTTAGGATATATGAAGCTTCCTTAAACACTAAATGCAGCTTTCATAGCCATACTTGCTTTTATCAAGTCTGATGTAAGCCATGCTGGCTTTCCTACCCTTGTTTTGTGCCTTTGCCTTTGGGGGACATGGTGGGTGGGTGCGTGCGTGCATACGATGGGCAGATATTATTACTATTAAATAGTATAATATCTATCCTCCAAATGAGGGTGGAAGGATAGCTAAGGATAGCTATATGTTTCACTAGGTTGGCCATGAATTCCAGATGCTTTTCTTGGTTCTCCATAACTTGGCACTTCACAGACATGGTGCTATGCTAGACCAGGGTGGGCATTTAAAGATAATGCTTTTGGTCATACGCCACTATTGCACTGTTGAATGTCTGTCCAGTTGGGCTGTAGAAATCGAAGATAGGCAATATTTTCTCCCTCCTGTGGCAGTGTGTGAATGGATATGAGCCAGTTGGTGCGATATTTGACACTTTTGAGTCAAATGCTGCCTGGGTCAAATGCTGACTCTCAATGCATGCTGCCTGGGTCTTGGCCAACTACACCAGCTGACCAACACATCTTCTATTTCAGATATCTGCCTTGGACTAAGCTACCGAGCTAGAAACTCTGCCTTCGTCATGAATATCATGGTCAAGAAGAAGAAGTACCGGTTCCAGGTGGAGCTGGAAGTAGAGGAGCTAACGGCCGTTCCGTTCGTAAGCGCCGTGCTCTTCTGCAAGGTCCACTTGCTTGACGGCGGCAGGTTCGAGGCGTTGTCATCCAGGTCAGTCTTGGTGCAAGAAGCTCTTGTCTAGGTTAGTCTTGTTAACCCATGTAGTCAGCCGGTCAGTGTCCACACAGATGGCTGGGATTTTGGTATAACTGCAAATGTGCTGGGAGTGATGTCTTGCCGAGCGTTTTCGTAGGTGGTCGTCTTATCTTGAAGGCTCACTGTACACACGGCGCTGAAGGGAACTTTGTGTTATTTTCTGGGACACAGGGGATTAACGATGCTTTTAGCGATGATGGCGAGTTCGGTTAGCACAAACGGTTTAACGAGGTGGGCAGCAAGGTGTTGAAATACCACCATTGGTCTCGGATTCGGTGGAAGTGGAAACGGCAGGTCGGTAGAACATCCTGGGATCATTGTTGGTATACATATTGTTGTTGTTGGTGCTTTGAAGAGCAGTCAGCTTCAGCCAGAATTAGCCGCTATCTTTCCGAAATCGCTCTCATCTGCCGAATATGGTTGCATATCTCAAGCTTACATGCAATTTGCCGTATTGTTCGATTAGCGTGGGTCCGACGCTGTGTCATGCTCGTTTTCTCTCACAATCTTCCGGCTCAGTTTGTGCCACACACAACCTTTCAGCGCGGCACCTTCCATCGGAATGACATCAGTCAGCTATGTATGATGCGATATCATGTAGTTGCGCATGACATGACGACATAACAACGTACCCGCCGGCTGGCTGGCTTTCTCGTAGTCAGTGCCAGCTGAACCGGTACTAGGGAATTTCCACCGTAGCCTTTTCAAGCCAGCTTTGCGACCAACTTGTACCATTTTTAGAAGAAAAGAAACGTGTGCTGTTTAAAGACAAAATTGCGGTGAAAACTAGTAGAAACGCCGTAACAAAACGGCACTAAATGTTTCAAAAGTGTGATGTTTGAATCAGGCCGGTCCGAATCGGTCAGAATATCTTGGTCGTACATACACTTGGTCGTACATACACTCTCTCTCTCTGGCGTCGCTGTCGCTGGTAATCAAGATGGTTCGGTTGCTGTGTATCGCGGTAATGCAGTCCATTGTTGTATCCTGTCGACTGTAATCTGGGAACATGGCTGGGAATAGACCTGGGCCCGAACACTTCTCATCCAGGGCGTTATCGTCCCAGGAAGCTATCCTCTCGTATTTCCAGCCGAAAGGTTGAATATAGCGAGTTAACCAGCGAGCAAAGTGTCCACCATAAATTATGAGTGCACGAGATAAAAAAACTTCGCGATATCGAATACAACGACAAAATTTCCCTCTTCTGATTTGATGATACAAATTTGTGAACTATAATCCCAATCCTGTTTGGACATGAAACGTTACTAGAAATTATGTATTCACGACATACAAGGTGTTTTCAAGCTCGGATGAAGTTGCCGAATGGAAATAATTCTGCTGGAAGCACACAATTATATTAATTCAGGCTTAGGAAGTCCAAAAATATAGCCGTCGACCATACGGTTCAGCAGTACATAAGTATATAGATGAACAGGTATGTGATTGAAAGTTCATGAGGTTTTAAATTTTATTTCCTGGCAGAAAAAGAAGCGTAGCTCATTGCTTAATCGTCGTGCCTGGGTCCCATCTCAGTCCCTTGTAAGTTGGTAGCGCATTTTATGTGATTACTTTGCTGACCTCATTTACCCGGCAAATGCATCCGTAACGGCAGGTAGGACTATTGCATGGAAATTTCTTTAAGTATACGTAACAGTCGCGCAGTGCTTAGCCCACAGAAGGGGTAGTGGTGGGTGAAAGAGCACTCGAATATTATTCAGTATTGGATACATCAAGATGCGAAAAGTCGTTTGCTCGCCTTATGTTTGAGTAGGGGTGTTTCTATTTTAAGCTATTTTTAATTGGTGCTGCCGAAAAAACATCATATTTTCTAGCTGGCATCTTTAAAACATGAATTCCCACCGTTGGTATCGAAGCCTCAATGTTTAGGATGAGCTGTTCGCCTTAAATTTGGTCCAGCTGCGGACGCAGGATACGGTGTAAGACGGACATTGGCACTGTTTTAAACTTTTCGCCAGTTTCTGAAGTTGTACAAAAGAGAAAATTGGTCATCTTACAACCAGTACCCGCATTCGTTGGATCTGGTACAACGTAGAGTATTGGGAAATACATGGTGCTTTTCTGGAAGTGTTTTTTTTTTGTGGGGGGGGAACTGGAATAATTAGATGTGGGGCCGTATGAAGATATAACTCGATGAAGATACCTCCTTTTATTAAGCCACTTTCACTGGCAAATATCCGCCAAGTTAATGCATGTCTGTAAGAGCGTAAGCTTGATGGAACTTGGCAAAATAGTGGTGGGTTGGGTTAAGGTGACCGCGACTTAGTGTAGTTCCCACTGGCCTAAAGCTAAGGATGAACACCATTGGTGGGCTGCAGCTCGCCAATGGAATCCAGTCTCAATGAAACCAATGCAATGCATCAATGAAGTCATTGAAACCAATCCAGCCCCCGAGCGGGTGGAGGGCTGTGTCGCTGATCTTAGGTACGTGTTCGCCTCCTGGTCCAGAGCTGCATCGCTGCATATATCAGCGTCACAGGCACGGTGACTGTCCGTGACGTGACAGGCACGGTGACTGTCCGTGACGTGGCGTGACAGGCACGGTGACTGTGTCCGTGACGTGACAGGCACGGTGACTGTGTCCGTGACGTGACAGGCACAGTGACTGTGCCCGTGACGTGACGTGACAGACACGGTGACTGTCCGTGACGTAACAGGCATAGTGACTGTCCGTGACGTAACAGGCACAGTGACTGTCTGTGGCGTGATAGGCACGGTGACTGTCCGTGACGTAACAGGCACAGTGACTGTCTGTGACGTGGCGTGACAGGCACAGAGACTGTGTCCGTGGCGTGACAGGCACGGTGACTGTGTCCGTGACGTGAGATGTGCCACCACCGCTGACAGTGACTGTCCGTGACGTGAGAGGTGCCACCACCGCTGACAGTGACTGTCCGTGACGTGAGAGGTGCCACCACCGCTGACAGTGACTGTCCGTGACGTGAGAGGTGCCACCACCGCTGACAGTGACTGTCCGTGACGTGAGAGGTGCCACCACCGCTGACAGTGACTGTCCGTGACGTGAGAGGTGCCACCACCGCTGACAGTGACTGTCCGTGACGTGAGAGGTGCCACCACCGCTGGCAGTGACTGTCCGTGACGTGAGAGGTGCCACCACCGCTGACAGTGACTGTCCGTGACGTGAGAGGTGCCACAACTGCTGACAGTAGCTGTCCGTGACGTGAGAGGTGCCACCACCGCTGACAGTGACTGTCCGTGACGTGAGAGGTGCCACCACCGCTGACAGAGACTGTCCGTGACGTGAGAGGTGCCACCACCGCTGACAGTGACTGTCCGTGACGTGAGAGGTGCCACCACTGCTGGCAGTGACTGTCCGCGACGTGAGAGGTGCCACCACCGCTGACAGTGACTGTCCGTGACGTGAGAGGTGCCACCACCGCTGGCAGTGACTGTCCGTGACGTGAGAGGTGCCACCACCGCTGACAGTGACTGTCCGTGACGTGAGAGGTGCCACCACCGCTGACAGTGACTGTCCGTGACGTGAGAGGTGCCACCACCGCTGACAGTGACTGTCCGTGACGTGAGAGGTGCCACCACCGCTGACAGTGACTGTCCGTGACGTGAGAGGTGCCACCACCGCTGACAGTCGCCGTCGGCAGGGAGGAGGTCCGCGACCACACCGTCAAGTGGAAGGCCAAGATGTCGTTCAGCGCCAAGATGTCGGCGCCCATCAACACGGGCGTGCTGGATACGTGTCTGTGTCGGGTGTCCGTCAGAAAGGTGAGCCTGCCGCCTGTCGCGTTTGGCGACGGCACATTCGACCTCGATGTCAATGGAGTAGCTGCACGGCAACTGGTAAAGACAGGACGTGGCTGTGTTTTGGCCTTGACATGTTCGATTCGTCATCCGCCACTGCAGGGATGAACACATATTTATTGACTCTCGTTGAGGTTGAAAAAAACGTTCACATGCAGGGAGACGAGCGACGAGCTCAGAGAGACAACACACGCAAAATGCTGTCGTTGGGTCCTAACGCCCCAACCTTCAAGTCGTAGGAAGACACCCGTGCCCTTGCCGGAATGGACTGCCTTCTGTTACGGCCGTCCCGTGGTGCGTGTGCTGGCCATGCTGAAGCGGCAGCGATGCATCGTTGTGGATTGTGATGCAAAAACATCTCTTAGCACAATTTCAGGTCCATGGATTACCTACGACATGGTTCGTTATGCAATATCAATTGATATGGATAGGCATTTCGTATTGCTATCCCTAAAAAAGTTACTCATGGATTAACTATCTCAAAACAAAGGAAAAGGTTGACACATATGAGTGTGCAGTTGGATCGTGATTGTGTTCGAAGAACCTATAATTTCTATTAAATTCGTCATACAGTACTAGTTTCTACATCTCAACCTAACGGAAAGCCCTTGGTTCAACACTGTGGGGCGGCCAGTGTCGGGCGGACGTGAGGCGGCTGGCCTGGCCGGCCGCAGGTGCCGCCCACGCTCCACACGGCCGCAGGTGCCGCCCACGCTCCACACGGCCGCAGGTGCCGCCCACGCTCCACACGGCCGCAGGTGCCGCCCACGCTCCACACGGCCGCTCCAGCCCAGCCGGCCGCAGGTACCGCCCACGCTCCACACGGCCGCAGGTGTCGCCCACGCCACAGCCGGCCGCAGGTGCCGCCCACGCTCCACACGGCCGCAGGTGTCGCCCACGCCCCACAGCCGCAGGTCCCCACGCCCACACGGCCGCAGGTGCCGCCCACGCCCCACACGGCCGCAGGTGTCGCCCACGCCCCACACGGCCGCAGGTGTCGCCCACGCCCCACACGGCCGCAGGTGTCGCCCACGCCCCACAGCCGCAGGTGTCCCCACGGCCGCAGGTGTCGCCCACGCTCCACACGGCCGCAGGTGTCGCCCACGCCCCACACGGCCGCAGGTGTCGCCCACGCCCCACACGGCCGCAGGTGTCGCCCACGCCCCAGCCGGCCGCAGGTGTCGCCCACGCTCCACACGGCCGCAGGTGTCGCCCACGCCCCACACGGCCGCAGGTGTCGCCCACGCCCCACACGGCCGCAGGTGTCGCCCACGCCCCAGCCGGCCGCAGATATCGCCCACGCTCCACACGGCCGCAGGTGTCGCCCACGCCCCACACGGCCGCAGGTGTCGCCCACGCCCCAACCGGCCGCAGATATCGCCCACGCTCCACACGGCCGCAGGTGTCGCCCACGCCCCACACGGCCGCAGGTGTCGCCCACGCCACAGCCGGCCGCAGGTATCGCCCACGCCCCACACGGCCGCAGGTGTCGCCCACGCCCCACACGGCCGCAGGTGTCGCCCACGCCCCAGCCGGCCGCAGGTGTCGCCCACGCCCCAGCCGGCCGCAGATATCGCCCACGCCCCAGCCGGCCGCATCGCCCAGCCCCAGCCGGCCGCAGGTGCCGCCCACGCTCCACACGGCCGCAGGTGTCGCCCACGCCCCAGCCGCCCGCAGGTGTCGCCCACGCCCCACGCGGCCGCAGGTGTCGCCCACGCCCCAGCCGGCCGCAGGTGTCGCCCACGCCCCAGCCGGCCGCTCCAGCCCTGCCTGCCGCAGGTACCGCAGGTGCCGCCCACGCCCCACACGGCCGCTCCAGCCCAGCCGGCCGCCGCCGCCGCCGGCCACCGTTAGTGATTCACCGCACCGGTCGGCTGCCGCTCACCCGCCAAATCGGACCAATTTTCAATTTCACGGGTGTCGGCGGTGGTGACGTCAGCGGCCGGGGGATGTCAGCTGTCGCCTCCGGCGGGCCGCGAGGCAAGGCGCAACGTCTTCCAGCTGATTTGTGTGCCGTGGTGACGCGGTAAGAGGGAGGAGGCGGATGGCGCTTCACGTGCCGTACTGGAGCAGTGGAGTGAGGAGGGGCGGGGCGGGTGGCGCTTCACGTGCCGTACTGGAGCAGTGGAGTGAGGAGGGGCGGGGCGGGTGGCGCTTCGCGTGCCGTGCTGGCGCGGTGGAGGGGCGGGGCGGGGCGGGTGGCGCTTCGCGTGCCGTGCTGGCGCGGTGGAGGGGCGGGACTGGTGGCGCTTCGCCTGCCGTCCTGGCGCGGTGGTGAGGTGGGTTGCGACAGATAACTGCGGGCGAAACCGATGCCAAACTGAATTTTCTCTGGGATCTTACCGCTGCATGCTGCACAGCGGTGTTATCTAACAGGATAAGTGTTATTGCAAATGTATAGTACCAGTCATGGCTATGAATGCAGAGTGGGTTTTAGGGGGGGGGGCGCTTCCCTCCCCCTCCTGCAGTCTGGTTTGGTACCATGGCAACGTTAAGGTGTCATTTTTCCTATTCATTCTAAAAATGTGTTTCCAAAATAAGGACCTGGATCCCGTGTCTTCGTGAGAGATGTCCAACCGTGGTGCCAACATCCCAGTGAATGCTATCAATATCCAACGCGTGATTGACATGAATAATTAGTAGACGTTTTTTAAACGCTATGATTATTTTTAATGTTTGAATTGCCAACAACCCGTGTCGATCACACGTCCGTGGTCGTGAGGATAACATATACCGACAGTAAGGTAATGGTGTGCATGTGCACCAAGGTTTGTCATCTGCGCCAGAGTTTTACCACCCAGTGGATGCTGTGCTACTCTCTGAAATACATCACGGGGGATCGTTTTCTGATCGGCATTGTGAGATTACGTTCCATTGATATGCCTCCAAAAGGTGGCTGTTATATTGGCTGGTTCTGCGTGCCGAGTTATGATCCGAAACAAGGCGTGAACATTGTGTGTCAGTGCTCCCAAACGTAAGCAAATCGTACGGTACAGTAATATAAACATTTCTAACAGGACGTCGGTCAGTTTACCAACCAATCTCAGAAGTTGTGAGGGTGCTAGTTTAATTTAATTGCCAGCGTCGGTTCCGGTGTGAGCATCAGTGCCTGTGTCATTGCCAGTGTCAGTGTCGGCATCTATGTATCAGTATCGGTATCCGTGTCAGTGTCGGTATCCGTGTGGGTATCCGTGTCAGTTCCAGTGTCGGTGTCGGTGCCAGACTGGCCGTGTTGGTGCCGGCATGAGCTCCACGATCCGTCGTCGTTCACAGTAACGTGGTGGCCGCTAAACTACAGACGCCCCCTCCCCACACACACACCACGCAGAGTGCTGTCCCGTGGCCGGCACGTCAGCTGGCTAGCCGGCAGACCACGCCCACCATCCGGGTCGATTGGCACCACCTCACGTGACGATAGCCGCAGCAGCATCTCCGATAAGGCCGGAAATACAGCGGCCACCGGTTGATTTAGAGCGGGGTCACTGTCGCCATGCTGCTCGTTATGACGCTGTTTACGTTTATTTCTCCTCTCCGTGAAGTATGAGGTGGTGGACGAAGCCGAACAGTTTATGCACTGCGGCTTCCGGGAACTACGGGGCGGCAGAGGCCTCCATATTCAGACCTGTCCATCGCCATGGTGGCGTTGTCCCAGCAGCGCACCGGACCTATCTGACTGGACGCCATCTGGGCGGCAGAGGTCTCCATATTCAGACGTGCCGTTGTCTGCCCGGCCCGTCCACACGAGACGTGCCGTTGTCTGCCCGGCCCGTCCACACGAGACGTGCCGTTGTCTGCCCGGCCCGTCCACACGAGACGTGCCGTTGTCTGCCCGGCCCGTCCACACGAGACGTGCCGTTGTCTGCCCGGCCCGTCCACACGAGACGTGCCGTTGTCTGCCCGGCCAGTCCACACGAGACGTGCCGTTGTCTGCCCGGCCCGTCCACACGAGACGTGCCGTTGTCTGCCCGGCCCGTCCACACGAGACGTGCCGTTGTCTGCCCGGCCCGTCCCGCGCACCGTAAGGTGTGGAATGGTCGGCTGTTGCCGTACAAATGCAGCGACGCCATCACGTGTGCCTTGTCAGTGTCGGCGCAGCCGGGCAGGCTCTGTATTGGAAGATGTTTCGCTTTTCCACATCGTGCTCGATTTCCCGCACACAACGGCAATAGCACACAAAGGTTCCAACAAAAGAAAACCAAATTCAATATTCCTAAATTCTGTAAATGCAGTGAGACATCTTGCACGTTCAGATTTAGTTCTCAAATTTTAGGGGCTGTCCAGCCTAAACTTCAAGCAACTTACATTGTACAATATGGACCAATTCTAGACATTGATAATCGCTACTCCTATGATGAATGATATACGAGATGATATAACGAGAAGCTCGCTGGTCTGTGACGTACAAACAACATGGTGACCATTGTGGCAATTCCTTGTAACAATGACTTGTGGTCCCGGGCTGTGGGAACACCTGAACAGTTTCCTAGCTTGATAAGCTGCGCATCGTATACACTGCATTCTGGATGGATTGAATTCTGCTGCTTAACTAAGGATATCTTCAAACGAGGTTCTACCGAATCCAATCCTCCAACACCGAGTCGCTCGTTGATGTGTCGGTGTTAAATAAAAACGCTGTCATTTTAAATGTTCAGTTCCTTGAAATTGAATGCGGAGCAAAATAGTGTACTTCAAGTGATATTCGTTTGTTTATGTTTGGAAGTAAGGGCGAAAAACATGGTTATTCGAAATTTTAACAGGATTGTCATTGGTAATCGTATTACCTGTCATTGGATTACGAGACGTGCGTGTAGTAATCTGTAATGATGAGAGTCCGTATATTTGGAAACACTGCTGCTAGAAACGCGGCATGATGACTCTAAACACGCATCCAACAACACAATGTCAAATCGTTCTGGGAAGGATAGTTCAGTATTCAGTGTGCAAGATGTATTTAGGCACACGCAAGGGATCAGACCCACATGGAATTTGATTCTTTCATTAACTTTTGACCCAAAAGTAAAAGAATGAAGTTTGGAAACCCGAAAATGCAGTAGCCGAAATATGACGATTTTTTTTTCGCGGGGTGTCAGGGTCTTCCACACTAAATACTTGGGACCGTTGTGACCAGAGCACACACCAGCGCCCCCAAGGTGTGTACCAGGCCCTCTCTATGGATCTTAATTTGTGCGTCTCCGGATTCCGACAATATACGACAGTCCAGCCAATCCCCGTTGAATACGGCCTCCCATTCTCATACACCCACACAAACAAAAATTCAAGGAACTTCGCCTATACTTGGCCGTCCCAGTGAGAAAATCCCGGGCTGACTCTGGATATGTTCCACCAATTTCACAAAGCAATTACCGCTGGCATTAGGCACCTGATCTAGTGGAATGCACATGGTTACGAGCGACGTGGTGGGCCGTGTCAGTATCTATCGAACCAACAGAAAAAGTCAGCTCAGTATCCGGCCCGGCCACACCTCTTCTTGTGGAGCTTATAATGACAGAACAAACGCGGTCATGGAGATACGCTCCTCAGAAGTTGTATGTTGTAATTTGCGTGTTCTGGCCTATTTCCCTCCCACCTTATTTTCGTTTCTCCGTGAAGGACTATGTTACCATAAAGGAGGCCTGTTGCTTTGCAGTTTAGCGCACGTTAAGTGCGCTGAATTTAAGGTTGCCGGCCTTTGGCCTTTGCTAGGTCTGGATGTGCCGGTCTTCCTTTGCTAGAAATGGAAATTGGCATCTCTAGTATGCATCGAATCGCGGCCCCTCCTGCGACGTTTTGTGGACGCCGATCGGCCGCGGCGTTTGGCGGCTGTCCACGATAGCCAGCCGTCGTCACCAGCCGTGGCCCCGCCCACTGTTCAGCTGCCGTGTCGTACGGCGGCGTAGTCATGGCGACGGTATCTTCATCGCAATAGGCGGGAGTTGTAGGTCGTCTGTAGCCGCACGATGGACGGACACAGCCAGTGGACAGATACGCCACGTCCGTCCAGCATGTCCATATACCGGGCACCAACGTCGGCTGTGTGTAGCCACACAATGGACGGACACAGCCAGTGGATAGATACGCCACGTCCGTCCGGCATGTCCATATGCCGGACACCAACGTCGGCTGTTGCCAGGGTGGGGTCGCGGTAGCTCATTCGGTGGGGCGTTGCACTCTTGGTCTTAGGATGTTGAGTTGGCATCCCACAGCCGGTGGGATTGCCAAGTCCACCGGCGACCAGTTGGTGTGAGAGGTAGGTAACGCTATATGATCTAGCAGCCGAATGCGTCGCCCAAGAGCCAGAATCTGCGGGCAAGGTGCCCACTGTTTGGAGCCAAATCCCCTAATAAGGACGGGGCTGAGTAGTCTAGGGGCAAGTTGCTCGTCTCACAATCGAAAGGTTGTGGGTTCGAGTCTCACCTGTCGCTACTATTCGCCCGCGACCAATCGGCGTGAGATATTGGCGACGCTGCATGACTCGACGGTCGATGTGTCGTTAAACCAATAACCAACCAACCAACCCTAATAAGGACGTGTCTGCTATATTAAGGCAGTTATTTTGACTTATCAGGATACGTGTCTCCTCGCGCGGTTTGACTTGGTCAAGGTTCTGCGTCAGCCGTGTTGGTCGACCACGTGGTGTATTCGTGGTATATTCCACCCTCCGGCATAGGTGTGCCATAGCGCTAAGCGAAGACCCGCTCGTCGGCGCGACACTCGGTGCACAGCTCGATGGCGGACACACCGTCACGGCGCCGCCGCCGACTGTGTCATGTTCAGTTCAACTGTCGAACGGCGCTCATTCCGTGGTACCCTCACCTCGTCCACCGCCCAACCGGTATTGGACCGCCGAGTTCAGCTGGGGAGCTGGCGCAGAGTTCAGCGCCACGGGCCATGATTTGTGATCGCCGACTGCCGGTGATGGTCGCATGTTCAGGGCGGCAGGCCAGCTGGCGGCTCTGTTGTCCTTGGAAGTGGCGCAAGACTTAGCACAAGAACCGGACCGCTGTTGGAAAGTCGGCTCAGTAAGCTGTCGGAAAGTTGCGCAGTGAAGCCGACAGTTGAGTCGACCTTGGAATAGCTAGTGCTGTGTATTCATTAAGATATCGGTAACCGGGACCAGTGTAGGGATCTGGGTATACAAATACGTGCTGGCGTCTCTCAGCATGTCTTAAGCTGTTCACGCATTGCTCAAATCAGCTGATGGGCAAAAGCCATTCTCGCATCTTTCAGGGATGGAGTGGAGGAATTAAGGTATGCATACCTTCCTTTTTTAATACCTGAGCCTTGAATTTAAACGCCTTTCATATTTTACATGGGAACACGTCTGTTTGAAGTGTGCATCACATTGGCATGCTTCGTATTGTTGCTATCGGTTTCAGGTGTATTTCCTGTATACCGGGTAGGTGCTCAGTTATACTGTGACGCGTGCATCGCTCTTGACCAGCCATTGCGGCGGCTTGCCTTGGCTGGCTGAGCGCCCGCCGGCTCGTCAGTTGAATGCGGCCAGAGCCGCAGACGCTGCGTGTGCCGTATGGCCGTGAACCGTGACTACGGCTGGGCTTGAGGCCTGGCCTGGACCGGCGGCGGCGTCAGACGGTCAGCCGACCCTGCCAATAGGCACGCAAGATCAGATAGTCGCAGCCGTCGTCTGAGTTAGCAGGCTGGGGGCGCTGCATGACCGATGCAGTCGATGCGCCCATAAACGCCAATAACCAACCAGCCGAGTTAGCAGGCTGCACCAGGCATGGAAGCAGTCGGCTGAGCGCACGGGCTGTGCGAGACAGGCGAGTCGGCTGCGTTGCGTGGTCCGGCGGGCGACTTCGTGCGTGACGCGTTATGGTCGGCCCACCCGATGCTTCAGCGTCCCTGGCACCGGGAGTGGGCCTGCAATAGTTGCGCAAAGCTGTCCGGCCAGCTTATTGTTCGGTCGGTCATCTGTTCGGCCGGCTATCTGTCCGGCCAGCTTATTTTTCGGCCGGCCATCTGTTCGGCCAGCTATTTGTTCGCCCGCCGATTTGTCTGGTCAGTCACCTGTCCGATCAGCTACCTGTGGCACGGAACTTTGTCATGGAAGTAGTTCCATCAGGGAGAGCGGGTGTCATCTCGGTATTTAAAGTGTGTATCAGGTAGAAACAGGAGGCAGTAGTTCAACATCGAGCTTGTTGCGATGTGCATCGTGTTCATTGGCATCCCCAGTGAGGAAGCTATGTCGACGCGGTCTGTATGTGCCAGGGACGCTGCTATATCGACACGGTCTGTATGTGCCGGGGACCGCCAGGTGGGGACGCTGCTATGTCCACACGGTCTGTATGTGCCGGGGACCGCCAGGTGGGGACGCTGCTATGTCCACACGGTCTGCATGTGCCGGGGACCGCCAGGTGGGGACGCTGCTATGTCGGCACGGTCTGTATGTGCCGGGGACAGTCCGGTGGGGACTCTGCTATGTCGGTACGGTCTGTATGTGCCACGGCACACCGTGGCCCTCAACGGCCGTCGACGGCCGTTGAGTAGGCTCCGGCCACCGGATCGATGGCAATGACGGGCGTGGCCGTGCACGCCCGACGCTGCTATGAATCACGTCCGCCATTCCCGGACTTCCCACAGAACCCGCCTGCAGGAGGGTCTCGCCACAGTCCCGGCGAAGTTCGTTTCTGTTTGTCAGGTGAAAAGCTCACATGCTGGAAATGTACCACATCGGTGAAAATCTGTGTGGCATGATTTAATTATCATCATTATCCGCATTATCTAGATGTTTGCAGTTAGAACATTCGGCTGCCAGTAATACGGCAGCACTTCACAGTGTAGTCGAGCAGGGAGTCACCCAGCAGAATTGTGTCTTGCTCCGTATGTTAATTATGTCCCCTTGGGCTGGCTGACCGTGTCGATAGGTCCCCCTGGGTTGACTGGCCGTGTCTGGTGTCTGTAGGTCCCGTGGGGTCGGCTGACCGTGTCGGTAGGTCCCCCTGAGCTGGCTGACCGTGTCTCGTGTCTGTAGGTCCCGTGGGGTCGGCTGACCGTGTCGGTAGGTCCCGTGGGGTCGGCTGACCGTGTCGGTAGGTCCCCCTGGGCTGACTGGCCGTGTCTGGTGTCTGTAGGTCCCGTGGGGTCGGCTGACCGTGTCGGTAGGTCCCGTGGGGTCGGCTGACCGTGTCTGTAGGTCCCGTGGGGTCGGCTGACCGTGTCGGTAGGTCCCCCTGAGCTGGCTGACCGTGTCTCGTGTCTGTAGGTCCCGTGGGGTCGGCTGACCGTGTCGGTAGGTCCCCCTGAGCTGGCTGACCGTGTCTGTAGGTCCCGTGGGGTCGGCTGACCGTGTCGGTGGGTCCCCCTGAGCTGGCTGACCGTGTCTGTAGGTCCCGTGGGGTCGGATGACCGTGTCGGTGGGTCCCCCTGAGCTGGCTGACCGTGTCTGTAGGTCCCGTGGGGTCGGCTGACCGTGTCTGTAGGTCCCCCCTGAGCTGGCTGACCGTGTCTGTAGGTCCCGTGGGGTCGGATGACCGTGTCGGTGGGTCCCCCTGGGCTGACTGACCGTGTCTGTAGGTCCCGTGGGGTCGGATGACCGTGTCGGTGGGTCCCCCTGAGCTGGCTGACCGTGTCTGTAGGTCCCGTGGGGTCGGCTGACCGTGTCGGTAGGTCCCCCTGGGCTGGCTGGCCGTGTCTGTAGGTCCCGTGGGGTCGGATGACCGTGTCGGTGGGTCCCCCTGAGCTGGCTGACCGGGTCTGTAGGTCCCCCTGAGCTGGCTGACCGTGTCTCATGTCTGTAGGTCCCGTGGGGTCGGCTGACCGTGTCGGTAGGTCCCCCTGGGCTGACTGACCGTGTCTGGTGTCTGTAGGTCCCGTGGGGTCGGCTGACCGTGTCGGTAGGTCCCCCTGGGCTGACTGGCCGTGTCTGGTGTCTGTAGGTCCCGTGGGGTCGGCTGACCGTGTCGGTAGGTCCCGTGGGGTCGGCTGACCGTGTCGGTAGGTCCCGTGGGGTCGGCTGACCGTGTCTGTAGGTCCCCCTGAGCTGGCTGGCCGTGTCTGTAGGTCCCGTGGGGTCGGCTGACCGTGTCTGTAGGTCCCCCTGAGCTGGCTGACCGTGTCTGTAGGTCCCGTGGGGTCGGATGACCGTGTCGGTGGGTCCCCCTGGGCTGGCTGACGTGTCTGTAGGTCCCGTGGGGTCGGATGACCGTGTCGGTGGGTCCCCCTGAGCTGGCTGACCGTGTCTGTAGGTCCCGTGGGGTCGGCTGACCGTGTCTGTAGGTCCCCCTGAGCTGGCTGACCGTGTCTGTAGGTCCCGTGGGGTCGGATGACCGTGTCGGTGGGTCCCCTGAGCTGGCTGACCGTGTCTGTAGGTCCCGTGGGGTCGGCTGACCGTGTCGGTGGGCCCCCCTGAGCTGGCTGACCGTGTCTGTAGGTCCCGTGGGGTCGGCTGACCGTGTCTGAGCTGGCTGACCGTGTCTGTAGGTCCCGTGGGGTCGGCTGACCGTGTCGGTAGGTCCCCCTGAGCTGGCTGACCGGGTCTGTAGGTCCCCCTGAGCTGGCTGACCGTGTCTCGTGTCTGTAGGTCCCGTGGGGTCGGCTGACCGTGTCTGTAGGTCCCCCTGAGCTGGCTGACCGTGTCTCATGTCTGTAGGTCCCGCGGGTCGGCTGTCTGTGTTAGCGAGTTCCGCCGACCACTGCTCTGTTTGTGTATATAACGCTGCCAAGTCCGGGACTGAGAAGTCCTTGACGTTTAGTTTGGGTGCCAAGGTGCGTTTGGGCAACGCCCTGTGCACGGTGTGTTGGAACGTGCCAGCACGGTGAAAAGACGCCAAGAACAATATTCGAGAGCGGAGCTGATTTGAACTAATATATTGTTCGATGAAAATCTGCTGATTGATCACTTCTTGAAAGGGTTAGCTAACTTTGCCTCCTGTGTTAATGTTTTCGCCTTAGCTGCCAAGGCAATGGCTATGTTGCAAATTGGTCCTAAGTCTGCCTTTCTATGAATGCAACTACCGCTATGAAACCCTTTTGTTATGCATGCAGCTTCATTAAGTCTTAAACATACAAACAGATCTTCGCACGATGGCCGAAGCAGTCGGTGCGCCCTCAGGCACAAATCCACCACCATGAGAAACGCCAGTGCGCAATTCGACTAAAATGCGTGGCTGCATAGTTTGCGAAATTATTTTGTCCTCACGTTTCCAGAAGAAAAATGCGCAGTATCATCTTATGCTGCATGCACAGGCACGTGTTCTATATGTGTTATATATATGTATATATGTATATATGTATATATATATATATATATATATATATATATATATATATATATATATATATATATATATATATATATATATATATATATATATATATATATATATATATTCCCCGTCATGTTTACTGATGTCTGGAATCGACGACGAAAGCGAAGACGCCGACATTCACGAGAACTGCAGGCTAGCCAGCTGCCGTATCACTGGCAAACTGCAATCACTTCTCCGTAATTCAAATGGTAAAACATATAATTTTTAAATAGATATTATAATTTTGCATTTCCCTCCCGTGTTATCTTGAAGAAGTATAGCATATAATAACCTGCACAGTTGCAAAGGAGCAGCTCGCAGCGAAGAGCGTCAGTATTGTTTCACGACGGGGAGGTGAAACCTGCCGGGATGATGTCATAGTATTAGTGACTTTGGGCGGAGCAACAGGGTGTCGTCGAAGCAATCGTCGGTGGTGTTCGAAGTCGATAACGTGGCACGAACCCTGCCCACAGACGTCCCAACGGGACTGGGTGGGGTGGCGGCCCTGGACTCTGCCTAGTAGAAATCAAACGGTTTTACTCCTTTGGTAGATCGTCCTGTTTTGTCGGAAATGTGCTCTCAGCCGTTTCATCTGTTGAGACTGGATCATCTTTCTTGATGTACCCCAGCATGTACATTCCACCTCGACCCCCCCCCCGCCCGCCGTCAGTTCTCACCGATTCCTCAGGCATCGAACCTGTTGAAATGGACAACTCTTGATGTGCCCCAACATGGGCCCTCCACCCTGACTCCCTCACCCTCACCCCCGGGTCAATTCGCACCGATTCTTCAGCCGTCTCACCCATTGGGACTGGGGCCACTCTTCTTGCTGTGCCCTCTACCCTGACTCACCACGGGCAGTTCTCACTGATTCCCCAGTGGACTCACGTGTTTCGCTCGCAGATGCCAGCATAAACGACAAAAGTTCGTCGTAGCGACATGGATGCAGGATTCTGAAAATTATGAGGAGGCCCAAATGCATTAGGGGCGTACCACGTAGTGACTCATTGTGCCGGATTGGTGAGGCGGCCCGTGAGGCACCGCTCTAACCTGTGGCGACGCCGTACTGCAGGAGGCCAGGGGTGGACGAAGCTACCAGAAGCTGGGCTTCGCCAACATCAACCTGGCTGAGTTCGCTGGCGGCGTGAGCCAGTGCCGGCGGTACCTTCTTGAGGAGCACGACGTCCGGTACCGCCAGGACAACAGCATGCTCAAGGTGGTGCTGTCCACCACCCTGCTCAGCGGAGACCTCTGCTTTAGGACGTGAGTGCCATATATGCTGCAAGTCTAAAGCGCAGAGCATGTGTGTGTACTTGATGTGCTGTAGTTACCTGTTGGTTGTGTTCCGCTCTGACCCGTGGGCACTACATGACCACTGCAGTCGATACGCCCATAAGACTCAATAAACAAATAAACAAACCCACCCCTGTGTCCGGGGTTGGTCGTGTCCTGCTATATGTTATTGTGGCTGTCGGTGGCCTGATCCTGACCCGGCAATGGCGTATCTCCAGGCCAAACCCCCGATCGACGCACGTGCCGGCCGATCCGGCCGAGACAGCCGGTCCGATCCACCCGGCCGTCGACGCGCTACGTACGGGCACCGGCGGACTCCAGCTCAAGGACGTCACCAAGGGCAGAGGTCAGTCACGCCATCGGTGGACTAGGTCAGTCACGCCATCGGCGGACTCCAGCCCAAGGACGTCACCAAGGGCAGAGGTCAGTCACGCCATCGGCGGACTCCAGCACAAGGATGTCACCAAGGGCAGAGGTCAGTCACGGGCACCGGCGGGCTCCAGCTCAAGGACGTCACCAAGGGCAGAGGTCAGTCACGCCACCGGTGGACCAGCTCAAGGACGTCACCAAGGGTAGAGGTCAGTCACGCCAGTGAGGTCGGGTCGCAAGGCGTCACTGAAAGCAGAGGTGAGTGGTCGACCTGCCAACAGGCAGGTAATGGCGGCACCAATGGTAGGGATCAGTGATGGACAGCCACAGGTCAGGTCAGGTCAGGTCATAGTGTCACCAATAGGAGGGACCAGTGGCAAGCTACCACATGTCGGGTTACGGCGGCAGCAAGGGTAGAGCTCAGTAGCCAACATCTATAGGTCAGAGCACGGCGTCACCAAGGGAACCATGGGTCGGCACACACCGAATATCCGTACCAAGGCCAGTTGGTCCTTCCAGAGCGGCGTTTTCGGCCAGAAACGTTGGGAGGGTGCAATTGCTCCTTCCTGATGGGCCTCATTCTCCTATCAGGCGGGGACATATGCCCCTAGTGCCCCTTCTGGATCCGCCAGAACCCAAAGGTCATGTCACAAGACCACAACCGCAGATGATAGTAGTTACCAGCCAGGGCTGAGGTCAGGTCATAGGGCACGCTGTAGTTGATTCCGGCACAGCACAACGTTATCGCGTGAACGATTGCTCACAGAACACTGAAGCAAACTCCTCATTCCAAAGCGGAATTTGTGCGACTTGTTTACAATGTAGGGTGACGGATCGCAATGTCGGCATTGTGGAGGAGGTCGGTGTTAATAGGTAGCAGACGGAACGGCGGTAACACAGTTGGTGGTTGAGGATCCCCTCGCACGGTTCCAGTGGTGGTGGGGGACCCACACGTCTCTGTGTTCATGATATCCCGGAGGTGTGGGCGAGCCCTTAGGGCCTCGTACGGGCCAGGTGACAGGTCGCTTCTGGTTGGAGGGCCTGGTCTATGGCCTTGTGCCTGTTGGCCCGGCCGGGGTCAGCGGGTGAGCTGCGGTGTAGCTCGGCGGTAGTGGCGAGTCTCTCCCTCCCAGCCGAGCGAAGGCGTCACCTGCCCCCGTATGTTTGGCTGAAGCTCCACGGATGTTCGGCGTCCTGCTGTCACGGCAGTGGCACCCCACCCCAACCCAAGTTGGGGCCCTTTGCGGCGAAGCATCTTGTGGAGCCGAAGCCAACACACGCATGGCTACACCAAACGCAGCTCTTCCAGGACCTTCCCACGAGGTCCAAAGTACCGAACCACCTGTGTGTGGCTAGTCCAGCCCAGTCCATAGCCCAGGCCCTCCAGCCAGAGGCGACCTGTCACTTGGCCCGTACGAGGCTCTAAGGGCTCGCCCACACCTCTGGGATATCAGGAATTAAGAGACGTGTGGGTCCCCCACCACTACAGGCTTCTAAAGTGTGTGTGGAAGCACAGGTTACCGCGTTCCTCCTTACATACTAGTCTGTGTGAAGGTGCACTAGACTGTTTTGCCGGCATCTATGTACACACATCCAGAACCCTACCACACCACATGTCTATTCAGGTACCCTGGATCCCACTGCGTCACGGTGTATGTGCGGATACCCTGGATCCCACCGTGCTATGGTCTGTGTGCTAGTACCCTGGATCCCACTGCGCCACTGTGTATGTGCGGATACCCTTGATCCCACCATGCTATGGTATGTGTGCTAGTACCCTGGATCCCGCTGCGCCACTGTGTATGTGCGGATACCCTGGATCCCACCGTGCTATGGTCTGTGTGCTAGTGCCCTGGATCCCGCTGCGCCACTGTGTATGTGCGGATACCCTGGATCCCACCGTGCTATGGTCTGTGTGCTAGTATCCTGGATCCCACTGCGCCATTGTGTACGTGCGGATACCCTGGATAGTCATGATAGCAGACTGTCATGGTCAGTGTGCTAGTACCCTGGATCCCACTGCGCCACTGTGTATGTGCGGATACCCTGGATCCCACCGTGCTATGGTCTGTGTGCTAGTACCCTGGATCCCGCTGCGCCACTGTGAATGTGCGGATACCCTGGATCCCACCGTGCCATGGTCTGTGTCGGAGTTGGCCTGTGCTGACCGCGCTATGCGGGGCAGGCGAGTGCGCGACGTGCAGTGGCGCTCCCGGCGAGGCGGCGGCCGACGGCGCCGCGTCGACGGACGACGCCGGCGAGATGGCCGGCCACTCGCGCAACTCCAGCAGCCAGTCCGGCTACGGCAGCCTGACGTCGCAGAGCCAGCCGTCGCACAGTCGACAGAGCAGCAGCTCCGAGTCGGGCCACCTCAGGTGGGTGGCATGCCTTATGGAACCCCAGCCGGTGCCGACGGCGGCCCAGGCCAGATACTGCCCGCCCCCGGAGCACGGTGGCCTGTGGCCTGCCACCGGAGCACGGTGGCCTGTGGCCTGCCACCGGAGCACGGTGGCCTGTGGCCTGCCACCGGAGCACGGTGGCCTGTGGCCTGCCACCGGAGCACGGTGGCCTGTGGCCTGCCACCGGAGCACGGTGGCCTGTGGCCTGCCACCGGAGCACGGTGGCCTGTGGCCTGCCACCGGAGCACGGTGGCCTGTGGCCTGCCACCGGAGCACGGTGGCCTGTGGTCCGCCACCGGAGCACGGTGGCCTGTGGCCTGCCACCGGAGCACGGTGGCCTGTGGCCTGCCACCGGAGCACGGTGGCCTGTGGTCCGCCACCGGAGCACGGTGGCCTGTGGTCCGCCACCGAAGCACGGTGGCCTGTGGTCCGCCACCGGAGCACGGTGGCCTGTGGTCCGCCACCGGAGCACGGTGGCCTGTGGCCTGCCACCGGAGCACGGTGGCCTGTGGTCCGCCACCGAAGCACGGTGGCCTGTGGCCTGCCACCGGAGCACGGTGGCCTGTGGTCCGCCACCGGAGCACGGTGGCGGGCCACAGGCTGTGCCTCACGGCCGTCGTTTCCAGTTGAAATGCTGACACCTCAATTGTTAGAGAGATGAGAAATCCAACATGGGGCGGACAGAGCAGACTCGTGTGATGATTTTCGTCCGTTTGTGCGATATTGTTCGGGTCTGGTTTTTATTTCCTCGGGCACGGTTGCATGGCTGTTCACAACTGTTTTCAAAATTGCCTTCAGGACGTCAGTGCATGCTTGCTTTACTGTTTCGGTTCTCAATTGAATGGCTCAAATTTACTGTTGTTTGATGCAAAGATCCTACCATTTTGGTTTTTTAGCTCTAAATTTCCTTTCATTAGTAGTACACTATGCAGTTACGAAAAAAAAAGATTGGTTCTTCTCTTCGTTTCGGTGCTCTTGTTAGTTCTAATCCCGCATTTCTTAATTATAAACAAAAGTTACCTGCCCGAACTCCGGAACGAAGAAGAATGATTTTCTAATGTAAACAATTTAATTATTTTCTCCGAATCCAATAGCTCGAAAAGTATCCTTCTCAAATCCAGGCTTCTAGACTGCGAATCATATCCCAAGCTGACCGGGAGTATCCATGTGACGGTGTCTGTCGGTCTCTGGCGTCTGACCGGGAGTATCCATGTGACGGTGTCTGTCGGTCTCTGGCGTCTGACCGGGAGTATCCATGTGGCGGTATCTGTCAGTCTCTGGCATCTGACAGGGAGAGTCCATGTGACAGTGTCTGCAGTGATGATCAGTGTGTTGACGTCACCGCCGCTTCAGAACGACCAGCAGCGGCTCCGGCCTCTCCGACTACAACTCGATGGAGCGCGCGCACGGCGGCGACAAGCGGAAGAAGGAGGTGGCGGCCAGCTCGCGGTTCGACGCGACGCGTGTCGATCCGGAGGATGTCATCAACGACCTGCTGCAGAACGCCGACTTCAACGGCGACGAGTCGGCTGAGAGTGAGTGGCCAGCGCCATCTCCCGGCGCCGTGATAGGTTGTGATGTCAGAGATCTCCGATAGGTGTGGCCGGCCCGCTGGTGTCACGGGTGCACCGCTTGACATGACGAAGCTCGCTCGCCAGTAACGCTTCCATAACGGAACATGGATCTAGACCTCCTTGGAGCAGATATTGGATCTGGCACATCAGTAATTCAACTGCCACACCAATTGTCTTCTGTTTCAATGTTTTGTCTCTGGGCGAATGCTGGCAAGAATCGCCTGGGGCCTCATGCTATACCAGTAATTTCTTGATGTCCACTAAACATTCATGTAAGGTGGTCGATTATAGTGTTGTGATTGGTTGTGAACTTCAACTGCAATTGATCCTTGTTTGATAAGATTTGTTTGTTTGTTTATTGGGTGGTTCACGAAGCACTTTATGCACATTCACGGCTAATGGCGCCGCTCGCACTGTTTCGCCGGTGGGTCGCGGGATTGGAAAATGTCCCAGTGGCGCCAGTGTCGAACCTGGGACCTTTGGTATCCAGAGCCCAACACCTTAACCACTCAGTCATCCATGCCCCTGTCTGATAAGATTGATAAGACGACGTTATCGTAGAGCTGCGTCATGTCGCCCCTGTTGCAGCCACTTAGCATTCGGTGAGAGCATTCGACCGCACCACCCTACTCTGCCCGCTATTTACACGCCATTGTAGTGTGTGTTTGTGCTGCCCTTCTACTATCTGTTACGTCACGAGTCTCGCGATGGTCTCCAGCGTCCGGGCTGCAGCTGTTCGTGGCCAGGGACGGCAGCACGGCCTTCACGTCCGGCACCCACGCGGCCAGCTACCAGCCGGTGGTGATCAAGAGGTAGTGGCCGCCGTCACCGTTACCGTCACCGTCGCCGTGGGACGGCGCGCGCCCTGTCTAGTCGTGTGTCGGCGCCCGGCCGCCGCCCAGTGAGCCGGGTGTGAGTTGTGAGCGGCGTGAACACTACGCGTCACTGTTCGCCCGGCCGCCGCCTAGTGAGCCGGGTGTGAGTTGTGAGCGGCGTGAACACTGCGCGTAACTGTTCGCCCGGCCGCCGCCTAGTGAGCCGGGTGTGAATTGTGAGCGGCGTGAACACTACGCGCCACTGCCGACCGGCCGCCGCCTAGTGAGCCGGGTGTGAATTGTGAGCGGCGTGAACACTACGCGCCACTGCCGACCGGCCGCCGCTAGGTGTTAGATGTGCGCGTCCGCGCCGGCGCTGTCGTCAGTGCGAGTGGCACCGCCAGTCTGCGCCTCTGCCGGTCTGCGCCTCCGCCGGTCTGCGCCTCCGCCGGTCTGCGCCTCCGCCGGTCTGCGCCTCCGCCGGTCTGCGCCTCCGCCAGTCTGCGCCGCCCGCAATATGACACCGTATGCGTTTTTCTATGTCGTCTTTTGTGATCGCCGACTGCCACTGCGGCTGTTTCTGCTGGCGTTTGTGTCGCGACACGCCGAGGCCTGTTGTCGGGAGACGCGTCACCGCCGCTGACGTCGGGCCACCGGCCATCGTCGGCGTTTTCTCTTACCTTTGAAGTCGTTCGTGTCGTAGGATGCTCATCGTACTTTTCGAGAGAAGCTGGCCGCTTTTGCCGCGAGAATAACGGACCATTGTTGCCGACGATCTTGTCGTCAATCGGCGGTGCCAAATGCACTTCAGTTCCCGAGAACTGTTTGTATCGCTTTATCTTGACATCAACTTTGTCTTTTACATACCGTGGTATTTATGTAGAATATAAAAGACTGCCTAATTTGGATACTGTGTTTGCGGTGTTAGCCTCATCACGTCTTCAACACTCATGTCCTGGGCAAGATTGCCAATGGTTGACAATAGGTAATCCTGAGTGATTCTTTAAT
Organism: Imbricaverruca yamaguchii; assembly: GCA_034440575.1. Lineage (NCBI taxonomy): Eukaryota > Metazoa > Arthropoda > Thecostraca > Neoverrucidae > Imbricaverruca > Imbricaverruca yamaguchii. The sequence goes on along the minus strand of JAOTOL010001418.1, from coordinate 428,638 downwards.
TAAGAACCGAAAGCATCTTTACTTCTTGAATTAAGAACTGGCGTATGGCAAATGCGTAGGCCAGAATTCTCCAGTTTTTATTCGATTAAATCAGGTGAGTCACAGTGTCATAAAGGCCGAGTAAAACCGAACACGTGCAACTAATGTTCTTGTTCCATTAATTCCAAGTAAATTTTGTTTGGCGTGCCAAGTTTGTAGGCACACGTTCTGTTGATTTCGATGCAAGGAAAGTTGGGTGAGTTCAGCGTTGAAGTTCCACGCATTTTATGCACCTACTTTAACCTGTAAAGCCCGACGTAAAACGGGGTTTTAAAGTAGTGAGCACATCTTTGAATCCGTGTAAGTGGACGGTAGCCAGAAGCAACTTCCTGTACGTAAAGCCATGACGGCTAACGCCACCTCAAATTTACACCCAGCTGACCATACTTCAGTAAATATTACCGAGTTCAATTTACAGTTGGAAAAACAAATGTATGCAGCAAAACCAATCATCAAAATATAATGCTGTAATGTTTCGCAAGACAAATTGTATTTTTCTAGACAGCGCGCATTACACACCCAGGGGGATTTGAAGGGAACCTGCGGATGGGGGATGTGGTGCGGTGTTTTTCTCAGGTTCTGAATTTGGAGAGCTAACAGAGAGCTTTGAGCTTTGAGGATTGCTTCCTTCCCGCCTCCTGGGCACGAAGTCGTTGCCTTCACGCTACCGCCGGTGCTATGCCTCGGCCTTGGCTGAGAACAGGTCCCATATGCAACCCAATCTTTTTCTGCAAGCAGCTTATTTCAGGTGCAAATAATGGCTTATTTCCGGCCATGTTAAAAAAAGCATACCGTTCGTGCGAACTGCGCCGAGCCATAATATAACCAGTACACTGTCCGATCGGGTTGCACATTGCAACAACATAACCAGTACTGTCCTGGCGGGCTGTACGTGGCGACAACCTAACCAGTACGCTGTCCGGGTGGGCTGCCGGTGGAGACAACCTAACCAGTACGCTGTCCGGGTGGGCTGCCGGTGGAGACAACCTAACCAGTACGCTGTCCGGGTGGGCTGCCGGTGGAGACAACCTAACCAGTACGCTGTCCGGGCGGGCTGCCCGTGGAGACAACCTAACCAGTACGCTGTCCGGGCGGGCTGCCCGTGGAGACAACCTAACCAGTACGCTGTCCGGGCGGGCTGCCCGTGGAGACAACCTAACCAGTACACTGTCCGGATGGGCTGCCCGTGGAGACAACCTAACCAGTACGCTGTCCGGGCGGGCTGCCCGTGGAGACAACCTAACCAGTACACTGTCCGGATGGGCTGCCCGTGGAGACAACCTAACCAGTACGCTGTCCGGGCGGGCTGCCCGTGGAGACAACCTAACCAGTACGCTGTCCGGATGGGCTGCACATAGACAGCAGAACGGATAGGCGTCGCCATTAAAGGCGCTGGATGAACGGGAGCAATAGGCAAAGTGTCCAACGCCTCAGACGATTCTGTGCCTGAAGCGTTCGGGCATGAAACTCTGAAGCCTGAGGGGACTGGGAACTAATTAGCGACTGCAGTTCGCTCTCCTCGCATCTCAGCCGTGCACATTACGCGTGCAATTGTCTGTTGGTTTGTTTATTGGGCGACGCACTTTTATGCACATTCACGGCTAATGGCGCCGCCCACACTGTTTCGCCGGTGGGCCGCGGGCTTTGGAAATGTCTTGAGCGGCGCTAGTGTCGAACCCGGGACCTTTGGAACCCATAGCCCGACACCTTAACCACTCGGCCATCTCCCCCCCCACGCGTGAGATTGTCAAAGTGTATAGATGTCGGAAATAGATAAGCCTCTTTCTGCAATTCGACATTGTGTATTCATATTGATGCGTTCCTCAGAACCGGCAGAGGAACCCGATTGCTCCGATAAGACCACACATTTGGTCACATGGAATTGTAAAAAAGAACGATTATATTCGGCCGAATTTGGAAGTAGTCCTGCCGAAATCGGGCTCATCTGCCGATTATTATCAACGTGCACCAAGCTCATATCCACACTGACGAGTTGTCCAATTACCAAATGGTACGTTGTGTCATGGTCCTTTTTGTCGCCGGACATCTCCCTCAGTTTACATCGCATGCAATTCGGGATTCGGCCTTGTGACATTTGATGTATCACTGAGTTTCAGGGATTTCGCAAACTTCAGGAACCCTAATCTTAGGAAAATGGTATATATCGGGATATACACCATTTTGCTCCATAATATATATAATTACCGGGATATGCTCCATTACATCAAACATATGTGAAATGGGCCATTTTTAACGTAAAGTGAGGGAGTGCCGGAAACTTTGCCGATTTGAAGGGTAGGTGCAGCTTCTTTTCCGAGAACCCCCCCCCCCCTTTCCTGGTCAATTCGTTGCGGTCCTGGAGGTGCTCGCCCCGGCAGAATTGTTCACAGGCATCACGAGCATGCGCCGTGCGACGTCGGACACCAACAGCTCCTGCTGCCCGGTCAGGCAGTTTGTCCGGCAGCTGTTCGCCAGCCTGTGGCGTTTGGTATGCAGAGCGGCGGCTGCCGGCTCGTACCGGCCACGTGTTAGCAACCGGCTCAACCGTGGGTGTCCGAACGCAAGGTATGCACGAGAGAACGTAACGAAAACTGATTCGTGGCCCCTCGCGAGCCCCCGTCCGTACTGATCGGAGGAGCCGGGCCCAAGGAGACTGGCTGAGCCGACGCGTCGGTGGCAGCTTTCTCATCACCAAACGGCCGGTCCTGTATCGACTGCCGCAACAACTATCCCACCGGATATTCCACTGATTGTCCCACCAGCAGTCCCACGGGCTGTCCCACCATCCGCCCCACTAACGATCACACCAGCTGTCCCACCGACTATCTCACCAGCCCACCAATTGTCCCACCGTTCTTACCAGCTGATCCACCAATTGTAGCAGCTCAATAACCAACTGTCATATTGGACATCAATTGTACTTACTGTACGGCTGGTTATCCTACTAAATGTCTGGCGTAAAGGTCAGATCTCCTTTGCGTCTCACTGGTCGTATAACTGTCTAGGTCATATGTCAGATCATAGTCCAGCCCCAGGTCAGGACGCAGGTCAGGGTGCAGACAGGGATGTCATTTTACGAAAATTATTCGGATGGCTCAAATGCCCGAAGGCATTTGTTACAACGCATGTGCGTTGGGCTCTGGAAAACGCCCACTGAACACAAACACTGAACATGCTATTGTGTTGTTTATATATAAGGCGTATTGCTTAGCCGCAGCATTTGTCGAGTTCCCAAAATGACAATGCTATAGCGATATCACAAGGCCAGAACTAAGCAGAATCATCCTCTTCTTTATTTCGCATTTTGCACAATTCAGACTTCTCTGACCCCTGACGGCATCTCTCACCGGATACGGCCCATTCTCCCCCATCTTAGACGACCTTTCTCCCAATCCAAGCAGCCCTTTCAGGTCAGAGCACTTACTAAATGCTGGTGCCTCATATTTTCTGACTTCAGATTTTAGACCGCCCTGCTCTCACTCCATAGGTACAACTCCTCCCAGATTTCAGACGGTCCCTCTCCAACGTTAGACGGCTCCTCTTCAAACTTACCACGGCCCTTTTTGTCTTCAGATGACTCCCGTCTTTCTTCAACTTGAAACGGCCCTTAGATGTATCATATCCCTGCAGAGCAGAAGTTATTCATTCATTGAAGGAAACCATTGATGGCATAATAACAAATTTCGATTGGGTGAACTGCACCAATACCTGAACTAGACAACATTTCAGTCAATTGTGGTGCAAAACGATGGACTCTTCGAGTACGTGTAGGTATGTGCAAGCTAGGGAGATAACTCTGGCGGTTTCGAAGTCAACCTGGAAACTCCCAAGGATTTATTTAACCCGCGCCGTCTTTCCGGTGAAATCCTCACACCCGTCTCGGGGGGGGGGGGCGGTTGAAGACCCATCTCTAAAATCCAAACTAAGCGTGGAACGAAAACGAAAGAGGTGTCATCGGAAAGCGCTCGACGTGTAGGGTCGGGGTCCATCCCCAAAACAATTTTCCACCAAAAGTGACGTCACCAGGGAGTTAGATATTCACGACTTTTCACGACTTATATTATGTTTTTGGCTCTGGAGAGTTCATTTTGGGGGATATATGAAAATACAAAATTTATTTGGAATGAGAAAAGGACAGCGAAATCGACCAGTGGTATATTTTTTGCTCTCCCCCCCCCTCCCCAGCAAAAGAAACTCGAAATTTCAAAATTTTGAGTTTTCAAGTTTTCATTCTTGGAAGTCAACTAGCCTTAATAAAAAATGCTTACTTTAGCCAGAATCCTGTATTTGAACTGCAATTTGGCAAATACGCAAAATTTATATGTAGTCAAAAACGGAAAAAAATGAAAAATTCCATTTGTACGTTTTCCTGCATCCGTAAAGATAAACAAACGCGACAAGTTTCATTAAAATATCTGTATCCATTAAAGCGTGATGACAGGTTGAACTTTTTGGAGGTGACCTCACTTGACCTTGATTAACTCGTTGACCCTACATGACCTCATCTAAAAATTCTGAATCAGCATGTCAAATTGATGTGGAAAAAGGTATGTCAAATTTGGGCGCACTGCCGCGCGCCGTTCGTCCGCTATCCGCGAAACACCTAAGGGGGAGGGGTGCGGTCGAAGACCCCCGAGAGGGGACGGGTTAATTAACCACGCTTCCGTGCTGCGTGGTTTACACGGTCCTCTCCATCTTTTGAATTTTAGATGGTCCTAATCTGATGCAAACGCTCGCTCTATGACTTGTAAGACATGTGACATGTGACACTGTAAGAATGCACATCTTTCTTTAAACGACCCGCCCCAAGCTTGCATCAAACTATAAACTGTATATTGATATCTGCAATTGCCGATGTTTGAAATCGGGCGAATATGTACCGATGATCTAATGGCTATTATTTTCATCTTCGCAACCATTGGGTTGGCTCAAATTCGTATTGGGATGGCGACACAAGCAAGTTGGGCTGGCTCGAACAATTCGAAAAGCACGCAAAGCAATGACCCTGGGTTAGTGCAAGCACAAATAAAAATTTAGATAGTAACAGGGTAGCAGGCAGGTCGTATGTCAGTTCTCAGTCACCAATGCTAATGCAGACCGTGCATTACATACAGGTCAGGAATAGGTCACAGGCTGGATACACTACACAGGTCAGATGCAGGCCACTAGGCCAGAGGTCCGGTAACAGGCACGCGGACCCCCAAATCGGCAGGGTCTGGTACAAGGTTGCGACGTGCTCGCCTGGATGACGCATCAACGTCCTCTATTGCTGAAACCACTGCCAGTTCGTACCATGCATAACAATCAGCTGAGCGGTGATAACAACAAACGCTGCCGCTTCGGCCATCGCTGTTAACTACCACTGAACAGCCGCTGAAGGCACTGACCGTCTTGTCTCCCTCTCTCTCTGATGATGCACACTCCTTATCCACTCCGATAACAAACGCTGTGGGCCGAGAGAGAGAGAGAGAGAGAGACGAAAAAGAAGAACGAGAGACAGACATTCAGACAACCACAGATACAGAGAAGATAAGGATATATATATATATATAGAGAGAGAGAGAGAGAGAGAGAGAGAGAGAGAGAGAGAGAGAGAGAGAGAGAGAGAGAGAGAGAGAGGGGAGGGAGGGAGGGAGGGAGGGAGGGAGGGAGGGAGGGAGGGGGGAGGGAGGAGAGAGAGAGAGAGAGAGAGAAGAGAGAGAGAGAGAGAGAGAGAGAGAGAGAGAGAGAGAGAGAGAGAGAGAGAGAGAGAGAGAGAGAGAGAGAGAGAGAGAGAGAGAGAGCTATATATATATCGAGAGAGTGAGAGAAAGTGAGAGAGACAAAGAGGGAGAGGAAAGGCGTTAAGTTCCCGGCTGAAGTTTCCTCGTTCCTGTATCAGGTCACACCTGAGCGGGGTGGACGGACTCGGCTGACGGTCCCGCTCTGAATCTGCCGGGCGGGTCTCCGTCACGGTCAGTACCACCATGGTCCGCCGGGCGGGTCTCCGCCACGGTCGTTACCACCACGGCCCCATGGTACCACCACGGTCAATACCACCATGGTCAGCCGCCGGCCGGACGTGTGGGTTCGCCGGCTAGCCTGACTGGTCCTTAAATATGTGATACATTCAAAATGGTTGTGCAGCAATTTCATATAATTGTGCATTACAAAACAACAAGCAGTATTTTCCCTTACTCTGTAGTGCTGGTGCTGGGACAGTCATCTTGATTGCGCCCAGGGATTCCAGCTGTTGAATAAAATGATTTCCATCTAGCAATAGCGAGCAATCCCGGTAGCCGTGGGTACGGCAGAAACATCAAACCGCATAGGTTTTAGTGTATCAGACCCGTATCAGAACCTATCATTGACCGCGAGAAAGTGTTGCTTTATCTCTACGACTGCGAAGCGAGTCGATCTACTGCTTGTCTGCATGACGAGGATGTAAGGGATTCGGCCACTTGTCCCTACGCCTGCGAGGTGAGGGGACAACTACGTTGTCTCCACAACTGCGATGTGAGGGGTCAGCTGCTTTGTATCCACGACTGCCAGGTGAGGGGACAGCTGCTTTGTCTCTGCGACTGTCAAGCGAGGGGACAGCTGCTTTGTCTCTACTATTGTGAGGTGAGGGAACAGTTGCTTTGTCTCCACGACTGCGAGGTGAGGGGACAGCTGCTTTGTCTGCACGACTGCGAGGTGAGGAGACCGTCTGCGTTAACGTGTTGTTAATCACGTGGGTACCGCGTTTCGTCTCCGTGTATGGCCTCCCGGCTCCCACCACCAGGCAGGTGAAGGTGTTTCTGACCACCGATCACGTGCTGTTAATCACGTGGGTATCGCGTCTCGTCTCCGTTTGTGGCCCCTCGACTCCCACCACCAGGCAGGTGAAGTTGAGTCTGACCACCGATCACGTGCTGTTAATCACGTGGGTATCGCGTCTCGTGGCCGTCAATGGGCCCCAACTCGCACAATGAAGCATTAGCACAGTGGTGGAGCTTTGCCACAGGCGGTACTCGCGTGGGTGGAGGAGGGAGTGAACGGCGGAGCAGCATTCTCGGTGAGGGGTCATGGCTGGAGGACATGATTTTCAGTCAATGCTGCTCTTGGAGCAGGGCTGGCGGATTAGGAGGGATGAGCGCAGCAGGGAAGTTCCTTCATCCATCTGGGATTTTGGTGGGGTGATGGGCGATGCCCAGAAAACTACTTCGTCGCTGCGCAATAATGTGCCTGCGACACACTTGAAGCTTGCAGCTATATTCAATGCAGTGAAGGAGGATGAAAGAAAGATGAAGAAGGGATAAATGGTGAGTAGCTTCGGCTTAACACGAGTCGGCTTAGCCCATAAAACAGATATAGATGGACCTAAAAGACAGCTATGTACGGGGATGGATGAAAAGTGCTAGCTTAGCTGACTGGTGGCCGTACCACATGACCCGCCACACACGGCAGAAGTCACGAGGAGCAGTTGGCCGGCCATCGGCATATAGACGCTGGCTCGGCAGCTTAGCGCACCGTATCAGCTATTGCGATGTGGCTGGACAGCGGCTAGCAAATTCGAATATATACAGCTATGACTGTTACTTAATTTGATAGTAAATGTACTGCTAGAAACTGACTTCGTTGCACGACTGTGGGAATCTACTCGACCGTTTGGGACGGGCAGAAATTCCCCGAGTGGGCGCACGCAATCCTTCCACTACATATCCAGAAACGGTTAGTTTGCGTTCTCTCTCCGCACTCTCCTTTGATTCCTCGGTTTTCGCTTTGACATCACTAGGTACTCTGTACTGGATTCGTGGTGTTCCGGTGTTCAATCTGACACCTCTAAAGCCCGCCGGCTACGCTCGTCTGACCGGCCGACATGACCGGCCCACTGCCCGGTCACGCTCAGTCTCCAATAGTCACCCGGCCAGAGCTGCGGCGTTTGTGTCGTGGTACCTCAGCACACGAATCGTGTACACACTCCGAATCACAGAACATCGTCACAGGTAGGGGCACCCACTCTTCACATGGATTCGTACATGGTCGTAAGGATTCGCGGACATTCTCAAGGGCCTTTACATGTTTGCATGGGCCTGCAGACGTGTGCAAATGCCCGCGGGCGTCTGCAAGCTCATATACGCGTCTGCAAGGGTCCGAATACGTTCGTAAGAGTGTGTACACGCTCGTAAGGGCTCATAGACCTTCGTGAAGGCCTATATACGTTCGCAAGGGTCCGCAAACGTTCGTAAGGGTCCGCAAACGTTCATAAGGGTCCATAGGCCTTCGGAAGGTGCTCGTTATGCTAAAAATGTTTATTCTTTGTGGTCCGACAACAGCCTCGACGGCCATAAAGAGTGCTGCTGCCCTTTCTATATTTCATCGCCATAATGATCCCGTATACGAATACTTAGAGATCCCTTCGAGTCTCGCCATAAATGCCAAGTGCCCCCTTTGAAAAAAGGGCGGCCCTCTGAAAATCGTCGCCCAACTTTTCCTGTCTCTACTACTGTCCTCGTGTAACGATATCGATTGTGGGTATTCGCACTGGAGTGATGTGTTGACCTCGGATGGCTTGTTGACGCCACACTAGCTATTTACTCTTCGCAGCTGCGGCTAGTATGCAGTCCCTGTGCTTGCTGGATGGTGAAGCACACACACACACACACGTGGAGCCGACGGAGCTCTGTCCACCGCATGTTAGAAGCGTCGCTATTACGAGTGAGGGTGAGGCCCACGCGAGTTTTCTCCCGGTGTGCGTCCTACACAGTAGACCGGAGTCTGCCATTGGTCGGGAATGCAGTACCATAGAGCGTTCTGGAAGTTTCTTACCAGCCAAGCACGGATCCAAGTATTAACACGGGTATTACCCCTCTGAAAAAGACCACGAGCGTGGCGGCAAATTTCCTCAACACGTTGTGGCTATTTTGGGAGAGCGATCGAAGACTGAAGGATAGAGACTCATGCGTGGTGTCATGAGTGAGGCACGTGATAATGCTGTGCCATGACGTCGGTCGCATTGGGCACCATGGCGAATAGTCTCGTCTTAGCACGAGCCGGCCTAGCTTATAAAACACATAGATGGGCCTAGAAATCAGCTGAATAACCTGATGGCCTGATAACCTGATGACCCGATCCTGGTGGACGGCACTTCAGCTAGCTTCTACGTTTCATCGTCGCAGTCATTCACCACTCATGGTAGCCATTCCTGTCGGTATAAAATCGGATTGTAAAGAGAGGCGATCCAGATTTGTTGTGCTTGTGGTATCCTGTTATTGATTACAGGTTCTAAAGTTGATCCTTATTTTATCGTGCAATCTTCGAGAAGAATCGCTCGCTCGATGAAAATTATGTGTTTCTTTCGCGTTCTTTATGTCGTTTCAGGGATGGTAGCATTGTACATGTTGATTTTATGACCATCACAAAATCTGACCCGTAGCTGTAACTCGAAGATTATGGAACAGTGTATCGGGACACTAAGCCCGTCTTTTCGATGACAATCAGATGACGATCAGAAGAGAAGCGAATTATCTGCACCCTCCCAGGATATATGTGAGTAAACAGGAAGCTATTCTATATCTACTTTTATATTTCTCACATTGCTCGGAAGTTGACAATTTCCCACCAAGTATTCTTGTAGCAAAGTCAACGTGTTGCACCTTTTTGAACGCGTTAGTTTATAATTTACCAGTTTTGAAACGCCTACGTGTATATCACGCAAGCTTCGGCCCTTAGTCGTCGGGGCGACTACACCAGTTTTCCTCAAAATCTGAGACATGAGCATAGGCGCACCGGAGGGGGGGGCAGGAGGCCCGACCCCCCCTCCCATGAGATCAAAGTGCCCTTTTTGGCCAAAAGTGCCCTTTTGACCGGAAAGTGCCCTCTTGGCCGGAATGTCCCAAATTTAGCCCAAAAATCACATGCCCCTTATGTCTCGCCTGTGCCAAAGGTGCCCTTTGGGCCCAAAACTGCCCTTTTGGCCAATTTTTTTCACCCCCCCTCCCCCGGTCAACAAACATTCCAGTGTGCCCCGGGCCGCGAAGTGCCCCTTTGGAGCCGGTCAGGTGCCCTTTTGGAGCCGGCCAAGTGCCCTTTTCGGTCCGGGCCCCCATGGAAAAATCCTGGGTGCGCGCCTGGACATGAGGGTAGACAATCACCCCGTTTCCTGGTGGATTTGTTGTGGAATGGGCCCCCTCCTAAAACAATCATGATGCGGTCTGGCGCAGTGTCATTTGCCAACAGTGCGTCGTGGTGGTTTTTGAATGAGCGAATACGCAAAGTAAGATTTGTAGCGGTGTTTGGTGGTGTGAAATTGCTAGAATGGTTCTGGTGGTTTTTTGTCGGCCAATGAACGATTTCAGTCTTTCATCATAAGATGCATTCGACAGAAGTTCATCTGAGCGACCCCAGCCTACGCAGCCCGGTCAGACCGTCACGCTTTTCAAATATCAAGAAGATTTTGTCACAGCATTTCACATCGAGATTCTCGCATTGGCGGTTAAACTCACGCCTTTCATTTTAAATTTGGAGAGTTTTCACCATAGCTTTTGTACTTCGCGCATTTTTTGTTTAATGCAAAAATTGATGAACTTTACATTACGTGAGAAGGCTGAGTCGACTCACCAGAAAAGTGGAAAGGGACGAACGTCGTACCGATTAACAAAACGGTGGCGCTATAACGTGCTGGAGGTTGCAGATCAGTGTTCACGACTCCATGTTTCGGGAAGTATATTGAAACAGTAGTGAACGTGAGCCAGCTGCTTCACGCTGGCGCCGCTATGTCAGGTGGGTAGCATGGCTTCATCGCTATGTCAGGTGGGTAGCATGGCTTCATCGTGGGGCGATCATGTGCAACCAATGTGGCAACACTTCCAGGCACTGCATGCGACTCCATTGTTACAGGCGTGCAAACAGATTGCATCTATGCAGACTATGCCGCGGCATATCAAACCACAAATCGCTCTTGACCCCGAATATATTCATTGAAAACACTGCCATCGAGCATACGAACACCAAACAACATTCGCGACTTGGGACACATCCTCTTCTGGGACACAGAAAGTTAGCTTTCAGCTCTCGCATCGAGAGCAGCTTGAAAAGCCAACAGGGCATTCGGTTCTTCAATTTCGTGTTCGTAGGAAGTTGAGTCTTTAGGATTTCTCAACTCGTTGTTTGCACTGGCTTCGTACTTTGCTGACACCTGGTTAACCCGTCAAGGACTGGGTGCAGGATTCGCCGGGCAATTTTGATAATTTTTTATCAACGGTCATCTAATCGAATGAGTACAAAGATGTGGCAAATAGGAAGTTATCTTCCAGGAGGTGCTGAGTTCACATCAAAAGTAACGTTAGTAGTCCCTAACGTTACTTCTGATGTAAACTCACCACCTCCTTGTATATTGAGGGTCGTACATTTCGTCTCACGCAATGTCTAAAACCCAGGAGCACTTAAGAGCCATTCTTCGTTGTATTAAACGAAGTTATCTTCAGCCGTTTTCGAGATATGGCCCGGCACCAAAAGGTCCCACTGGTCCTGGGCGTTGCGCGCTGTTCGGACACCGCGCGCGCTCGAGCCGGCACGGGGGCCGCCGATTGGTGCTTGGGAGGGGGCAAGCTAATGGTCGCTGGCTCGAGGTAATGTAGCGAATATCATCATTGATCATTGTTTCGGTTACCATCTTTTATAAGTCAATCAAGCGTGTTAGGTTAGGAAATTTGTGCGATTTGCCATCATGCATTGCATGATTTGCAATATTACATTACGCTGACAACTTTGGTGTTATTTTCGCGGAATTCCAGGATTTCTTCTCTCATTTCAAACCGGTAATCAAACGCACCTCGTTTCTCTTCTTGGAGGACCTTTGTTGGTTTGGTGGAACATTTTTCCATCCGGTTTCTCTCACAGTACTGGTGGCATGGTTGTCACAATTACTGAGCTCCGCGAGCAGCGCCCGAACCGTGGATAAATGGCCAAAGTAGGCCTCGTGGCCTACTCGTGGCCTCGTGGCCAAAGTAGGCCTCGTGGCCTCGTGGCCTACAGCGTATCTGAAATGACACTTATCATGTCTAACATTACTCCCGTTCCCATAGGCATGCCCTGCAACTGAGAGTGCTGCTCCTTTCCACATTACGTCCTCCAAGCACAAAGCCCACAATTTGTAGCAGAAACGGATGGGCTTCGCGTGGATGAATTACTTCAGCCCGTGGCATTCGCCGTAGTGGACGGTCATCTCGTCCACAGCGAGTTTTTCCTGATCAATACCAAACTTCCGGAATGACTCATTCAGCATATCAATCAATGGCTGAACTTTGTAAGCTCAATCCGTGCTTATCTACTTCCTCGAGTTCTCCTGCAATTGAAGGTACTATTGTATTTGCATGCACTTACTATGCATGGTTCGGAAGGCAATGCGGAGGGTTATGCACGTCTCATGGCCTTCTGAACTATATCATGGGCTATATTATCTGCCACTGACCAGTACAGCTTTTCGCTTGGCAGCGTGACATATCCAGAGATGATGAGAATCCCGGTGAACGTCTTCAGGTCGCCGTCAACTATCGAGAAGAGTATCATTTTCACATGTAGAGAGAACCACAAAATCGCCGTCTGTATGTATTGAAATATATCCGGAGGCGGCAGCTCTTCCATGATCTCCACTAATGTACATTCATTCAGTAATGTTTGGACTTGAGGTGCAGCGAGCCAAATTGCACGCATTCTCCCATCTAGAGTACCAGGGTACAGCATGCCGCCAAACTGGCAAGTTTTTTTCCTTGCGTCGCCTCTTTGCCGGGATGTTGTCAGCTCCTGACGCTTGACTTAGAGGGTCAGACTGTTCGGATTCATCCAGGTCACGACTGGTATGCATTTTCAGGGTGCCAGGAACGTCGTGCATTTCTGCTGGTCCAATAGCATCGTCATTTAGCTCGTCTGCATCGCTGGGATCAGTCAGGTGGCACGTTTACGACAGTCAACTCATTTTCGCCTTCCAGATAGATGTCGCCAAGCATTTCGATCTATTCGCTCGTAAATACGCACCGTTTCATTGTTCATGACATAACGCTGAAATTGGCGATACCTGGGAGTACCAGCACCAGATTGTTCGCCAAAGAAACTACGCTAGCACACTCCCACGCACGCACTGCGCTCCCCCCCCGCGCGCGTCCAGTTCCCCTCCCGCGGCCAGAGCTCGGGATCAGTGGGTCCATTGGGTACCGCCAAACTTTGGTGTCGTCCAGCGCGACCCAATTATGTCATGCAATTAGGCATCGCATATGCGTCGTGTTGATTCACATATATATGCTCATGTCACTGACATGAGCACTGTCAATAATATATCACATCCACGAAAAAATAATAAAGCAAAAATAGTCCTTTTCAGGGGAAACCTCTGACATCATTATTTCTGCCACCTTTAGGCTCCACTAAATATCACCCTTACTCTTCTTACAACTCTTAAGCGGCTGACACAATATGGTCAGTCTTGCCAACGTAGGAATCCCATTAAACCGGTGCTCACAATAGGAACGCTACCTCATAATCAGCTCTGAACGCATGCTACCAAAAGGTCCCACTGGTCTTTAACGTGTTAACACTCGAATGCTGCAATACTATCTGGGCAGGAGCAGTCAAAGTCCACATGGATATAACTGAGAGAGTACAGCACAAATACTCGGCGTGGCCGAAGGCGCAGTCTCCTTCGCATGCTGCTTCCCATTTGCTGTCGTGTGCAAACTTGCAGAATCATTTTTAGTTGAGTACATTAAATGCACGCAGGGTGCAGCTTGGCACCGTGTTCGCCGCAGTGTTCATCATAGTGGAATTAACTCGCCGTTCTTGCCAGCTTCATCTCGTTGCCTGGTGGGTGCGAATCGTCCGCCAACTGTCCCTTCCACACGTAGCACAGAGGCGTGTGCACTGTACGAGATGATCTAGTTGAAAAAAATCCTCGAGCGTTAAGTGAACTTCGAACACCTTTGTGTGCTGATTTTTTCCACGACACTTCCCGTACGTCTCAAACGCGTGTGATTGAGCATGTGCTTACTCTCTAATACTATTGATACTGTGCATTGATATTGATTGATATTGATACTGATGAATCAGTGTATGGAAACCGTATGCATCTCCGTGATGAATTCATGACGATGTCTCCCTACATTCGTGCAGTTAGCAATTGAACGCAATGAGGTGCATGTGCTCACAGGCCGTGAAGGGAGCTTAGCTGCCGTCAGTCAACAAGTGTCCGTCGATGTGTGGACGCATGGTGTCCGTTCCTGGAGCATGGGAGAGTCATTGTCCTCCCCTTTCCCTCGTTCGTCCAGCGCCCCTAATGACGCTTTCTGCCGCTGCAGCTATTGTGATGTTGTGCTACCATGATGGAGGAAACCAGACACTGGAGGTGCACAGAGCCAGTGAAGCCCTATCACAATTATCTAAATCAACATCAGTAGCGCGCTTCCGTAGAACTCATTCGCTAGAAATTGACTTCGCGACGTAAAATGACTAGGAACATGCTCTACTTGTATTCGTGCCAGGTTCCCAGGAGAAAAATGCACGAGTGTGACGTACTTTATTCGTGCACCGAGACACACGGGTGACAGGAGCAAAATCGTCCACTAAAACGGAGGAAGCTGTAATGAAGTTTTTCTCCCCAGAGCTTTTTCAGACATTTCCCCACTTTGTCTGAGGTAAACTTCCATTAGCACGTGAATAGACTATGGACCTCAGCGTTACAATAACCCAGGGATAATTATTTCACCAGCTCGCAGCTTCCAATTTCATAGCTCTGGTCTCACATCTCTTGACACGCACCTCCAAAGCCACCACTTCTATACTGAGCTATTAGTCAAACAACGGCCAAGATGCTTGAGTCGTTAATAGCGCAGCGTGATACAGGCATTAATACAATAGCTTCATATTGACAGGTCAACAATCACCCTCACTCTATATCTCTACCGACATAGTGAGTCCGACGGAGTCCAAGCGTATCTTAGTACCGACGTGTGGGGCAGGGCAGGGCAGGACAGGCCGGGCCCGCCCGAGGGGCGACCGCCCGTCTCAAGCGCCCGTCGACGAGAGAATGCCGAGTGCCTCTCGCGGCGCGTCGGAAGTGACAGACAGTACGTCGTTACCATGTGACCAACACGTCACTACTGACCACGTGGCCCGGGCATCGGCCCCGAGTCGGAACAGTGGCTCGCGCTGTCCATCTGACACACGTCAGCTCAGAGTCAGATATCAGAGACGCCTCTGATGACATCCAGAGACTGGCCTTTGTTAGGCTCGCGCGGTATCGGGGTCGGACAGTGAGCTGTAAGCATTTCACAGGACGTTGCTTAACAACTGACTGGCAGAGGGGCGGCACTGTAGCCTCTGTCTGGCGACACAGCGCCTGACACTCTAGCGACTTACGACGTGCAATTCGCCACAGCCCACTGACAGCTGATATAGACATCATTGACACACCTGTCCATAGGGCTCCTACATCACCCACTGACGTTGCGTCACTTCACATGGCATTCACCATCTGACGACGACGGCGGTGCGCGCCGGGGTACTGGGGGTCACCTTGGCTGTGACCGGGACGGCCGGTGACTGTGGCCGGAAGCCAGGGCGGGCAATGTCCACTGGCCGACCTCGTCTGGGCGTCGGCCGATAGGTATGCGACGGAGGGACACAGGGTACGTGCCGCGAGCTTGTCGGGACCGGAACGGAGTGGGTAGGGGGACGAATTTAGACGATTTAGATTCCCCGAAAACTAATTTCGTTACAAAGCTAAGAAAAAGTCGAAACAGCACAACCAAAACGCGTCGCGATGTTCAGATAATGATGACCTGCCTCGCTGATCGTCTTATCTCACACAGTTCCAGTCCAGGCTCTCAGTTCGAATGTCCCGTCTGATCTAACACAGATCCGGTCTAGGGTCTCCATTCGAAGGTCTCGTCTCGTCTCGCACAGATTGGGCTCCGGGCTTCCGGCTTCCGGCAAGACCATCCTTACCAGGACTAGATCCGGAAATCCTAGTTTGGAGGGGAAGAACGATTTGTGGTTAAAATTTCCAAAATATCTGGTTTCCCTTTTAAAAACGGCTCAGATTTTGATAGCCCACATCACGTCATCGTTTGAAGTCAATCCATTGGAAGGAAATGTTCCTTTGTATTTGGTAAATTTCTGTTTCCGGCAAGTATGTCCAACGAATTGTGCTTGGGAGTGTGTTTGTGGGCGGCAATTGTCTCCTTGCCCATACATACAAACTCGCCAGGCTTCCTTACGTTACAGCGTCTGCCCCGATTGTCAGTGAGATGGTCCGACCTGACAACCTGCCATCTCGACTCAAGATGTTCGACCGGACCGAAGTGGCTGTTTAAGTGCAGTCAGATATTGTGCTCGTCAAACATAGACCAAGAGCCTCCCACGCTGGACAAAGGAGAAGTAGCGGACTATTCCATCACGCCTGGGTGTTGTCACGATCTCCTCCCTCCAACAGTCCTGAATCGGGTGTCCATCTGATCGTGTGACCTCTCATATCCTGCACTTCCAGTCCGGGGTTCCTCTGATTGTTCGACCCCATCTCCCAGGATATGCGTTGCTGCTAAATATGGGTTTATAAGCTATGCAGATTAAGTGACATCCCTGCCCGCTGCGATCCGCACGAGCATTTGCACTGGTGTCACATTCGGCTGGTAAGATCTACGATCTCGCACACTGGTGCATTGTTAATACCTGACAGACATAAATGTGGGCTTTGTATAGCATGCAAATCAGCCTATGTGCCAACGACCACCTGGCCCTCGCCACACAGTGCGGAACAGGCGCATCAGCCTCTTCCGCCGCAGCATCGTCAGCCAGCCCAGACCAGATGGACTCGGGAGAGTGTCGGATCCGACGTCCATTCGGGGCATCGGCAGCAGTGTACGACGTGCACGCCACCGTCCGCCTGCTAACCTGAAGGCCATCGCCGCCATGGAGGAGGGAGGGCGCTGCCGAGAACCCAGTGCCCTCGGGACTATCAAATCTGAATATATGAAGTCGTCGAATAGTCCAAGAATAGAATGTCCAACAGACATCATTTGCACACACTTGCATTACACAGCGCCCTTTTAGTCCCACAAATTCAGCAATCTTACTGAAATGGCTTCACGTCCTGCTACACATCATATTTTATGTTGACATCAAGTAGATCACAGGCCAATGACTTGGTCTTGCATAGCCTAACACATGCTTGCCTAATGTAGCTGGTTGAGAGATAATCTTGAAGTATTTTGCGTTTGAGCCGGCTTCGTACGTATCCGATCGGCTGTATACAACTTCATGATGCTACTTTGACAACTTCGTAATGTAAGTAGCAGGACGTTTGTAAGATGCTAAGCGTGATAAATGGAACGCATCTCCTAGGGCAACGGCGTAGCCAAGGTGGAGCGAAAGTGGCAGTCCCCCTGGAGGGTTCGAGGGGGCCCCGCAGGCTACCGCATTGAGGGGCTCGCGGTGGTCTCAGGATATCGGTGCATAGGGCCCTGGGCCGGCGTGAAAGGCCCCTGGATGGACGAATTGAGCCCTGGCTGACGGAACTGGTTCCGGGTCGATGAAGATGACCCCGATTCAATGGAGAGTGCTCTCAGAAAGACGTTGGGGCTGGGCTATCGTGAAGGACTTCTCGATCGGAGGGGATCCCGGATCATTGGAAGAGCATCCGGGTTAATTGGGAGGGCCACTAACATATGTGAAGGGCCCCTTGGCTGATTGCAGGCCCAAACCGAAGAAAGAGACCCTGATATGATGGGTAGGGCCCCAAGCGTTTGAAAAGGAACCTCCGGCTTGCCTGAAAAGATTCCAGGTCATCAAAGGGATCCTGAGACGACGGAGATGGCCCTAGTTGCCCGAGAGGATCGCGGGCCGTCAGAAAGCGCCTATGGGGCGACGGATTAGGTCCAAGCCATGCAAAGACCTCTGGTTTGAGGGTGTGGCCAAACTGTTGAAAGAGGGACTCCAGCCTGACATACGAGACCATGGGTCGCTTAAGACGATCCCTGTTCCGTTTACCGGTTCTTCTAGCGGACAATTGAACCGTTTTGGGGCTTTTTGATCTTTGGACGCAAATGAACTTTGGACATTATGAACGCTCACTCTGAAACCAGTTTTGAGGTTGTGAATGTTGGACGTTTTGAGCTTTGAACAATGTGAACGCGCCCTATCCAAGAAATGTTTGACTTTGTTTAACCTTTTAGACGTTAGGATATTTGGCGTTGAGTTTTGGACGTTGAATCTTGGACGTTATGAGCTTTGGATGTTATGAACTTTGGTGGTAAAATAACCTTGGATGTTATGATATGGCCCCGTCGCACCATGTCTGTCACGCCGCAGCTGCTGAAGGCACTCGGGGTGGTGATGGATGTGAGCCTCCAACTGCGTACCTGACAGGAGATAGCCGTTCAGTTCGGCCATGATAACCAGGAACACTGTTGGAGGTCACCCGTCTCTGGTGCTGTGTCCCCGCCGGAACGCGTTGCCCTCGGCGATGGGAGGAGACGCCGCCGCCACAAAGGTAACTCGGCGAATGGGCTCACCGTTCAGTGTGCTAAATGGAAACTTATGCATAGTCAGGCCTTGATGTACTTAAAGAAAGGCCGATACTAAAGTCGCGTTGTAAAGATGTGGGGAACGAATAGGCGAAAGTTGGCTGTCTCTGATTAGTTCAATGCACGTTCCGGAGTCCGCATAATGTGGGTGAAGTGGATTCTAGACAATTCGCCATTCGAATAATATTCCATTGAAGAATGAGCCCAGGAACCAAAACAGTGTTGCGGCACTTTGTGGGTATCGAATATTGTAAATACGATTTCTAACTGGATAGCGAATTACCTCGGTCATGAGGTTCATAGGATAGGATAGGATCCAGGAGTTATGCTTACTCCGAATCAAGCTATGCTTAGATTTGGCAGAGTAAATATTTGAGAGTACATAGGAAATGACTTGCCTACAAACAAAACTTTCCTCCTCGAAATAAAATGTTCCGTCGCTCCTGCTTCGGAACGCATCAGTTCATCTCAAAGAAAATAAAACCGAAAATGCTGCAAGTCAAGGTAAACACGACTGCATGCTGGGTAGTGACGAATAGCCAGGCCGTGTTCGGCTAGTTTATTTGTCAGGCCAGCGAAAATTTCAGAGTATTTCTAAGCACATCGCTTATCCGATAAAATGAGCACACAGAGGCGTTTGTGCCTTTCGACGAAATAGATAGACCTATCTTAATCTAGGATAGACTATCCACATGTGCATCAGTACGGTCAGAAATAAATATATGAGCAAATATCGGGAATGAATGACACGATATGGTAACTCCAGAGGCGTAGCCAATGGGGCGGTAGCCCTGGGCTCTGGCAGGGTCATGGTGCAGCCAGAATGGCCGCACAGGGACCAGTACGTATTCGTCTACGAGGTCGCCATGACGATGATGGAAATATCAACAGTACCTTTCTTGCCGCTGAAACTGCTACCGGACTCCTAAGAACGTCTGGGCATCCATACGAGTGTCTACAGGTTCTTAGTAACGTCTACAAGCCCTTACGAAAGTCTACGGGCCTTCACGAAAGTTTGCTGGGCCGTTACAAGTGTGTACGCTCTCTACGAATGTGTGCGGGCCACTGTTGACGTTTTCTGGTGAGGTCGATATCGCCGAGATCATAATTCAGTGATGATGTTCTGCTCAGTAGAGAAATATAGATCCACCTACCCCTCAGTGAATACTGAATCGACACCCATTCCAGTTAAATTTTGAAATCCTTCAAGATGTATGCTTAGGCTGTCTTCACTCCTGGTCTATAACAGTCCCATGTTTACTTACAATTGGACGAGAGAAAAGATCCGACTTTCCTGGCACCAAGTAAGGGCTTTTTTAATTAAAAATATTTCCCTTTCTGCGGGTAAAACGGGACGGTTCTGAAATAGAGTGGCCGAATTGCGGAGACTTCCAAATTTGCTGCGGTAGGCGGGTCCCCTTCACAAAATCCACCCCCTCCCTGGATAATTCTTGGCTACATCCATGGGTAAACTCTATGTAGGTCGTGCTGATCAATCTGAAATGCCCCTATTCGAAATCTGATTCCCTCGAAGAATCCGGAAATAGAGCTATGCAAGCGGTCTATTAAAAATCAGCAGCCTTCACCCAGAATGATTTGGTGTTTCTTGCTTCAAATTCTTGAAGCAAAGAAACACCGAATCATTTGACATCGAGCGAGCTTCACTGAGACTTGAATTATAGTCCGGGTAAATATTACAAACTCACTTTATTAAACGCATTGGGTACATACACTAGGGTGGGGTGATAATTGGCTTTCTGTCAAATTCACTGTGTGCCCTAACGTTATGCACAACTGCTAAACAACCGCTTGCAAAATATTGGCGCAATCGTAGAACTGCTCTCGGTGATGCTTTTGCGCTGCAGCGGAGATTTCATATTTCTTCAACGGTAAAGTCTTCAACGAGCTAAGCATACTGAATAAGACGATAACACCAGATATTTGACAGCTACCGCTGTTCAAGTTTGAAATAGGTGCCTTCCATTTCTGCGTTTGTGTGCTGGTGCAAAGCATAGCTGTGGCATAAGTGAAGCATATATGAACTACCGAACAACTATGCATTCAAGGTACGAACCCTTGTACGCGTCGCAAAACTTTGCGTAGCATTGCTGATTCTTCTTAGTTCAGGGGCTGTGCAATTATTGACTCAATTGAAGTTATGCATTGAATAGAGTGACATCGACGATTCTGGCAACAGTAAATATGTTTCGATAAATGTCGTCTGTGAAGCAGACAGTAAGAAAGCTCTGCTAGTCGTGCTATCTGACGACACCAATGTGCACACCAGCTGGAGAAATGGCGCCACAATGCAGATTGGGAGGTGAACTGAACGGACCTCGGAAATGGTTGATGTGCTCGCTCCGCGGGAATGGGGCTCCTCGGTGATGAGCATAAATCGTGCTACTAACCGACGGGCGATATGAAGACAGAATACATTTGCCCTATCTTTGACAAATTTTAGAACGCATTATTTTACTGAAATGGTTATTGATGCAATATTTTGTCTGTTCGTGTGAGGCATTTCTACGTCCTTAAAAATATGGTCGTAGGATTTTCTCGTATTCTAAGGACAAAGACTGTCTTGTTCGGGGTTGAATTTTCAACTGTCCCCTTCCTTTTCTACAGGCACAGTTTTTATCTGCTGAGCGGTGGTCAAGGAGTCAGGGATAAAAAATAATTGATGGGCGAGCTCGACAGCAGCTGAGTGGCAACGTTCACCTGCTTCCTGCAGTGCAGTTTGCCGCCATCGAATCCAGTGTGCATCTGCTGTCTAACTAGCTGGCGAGTGACTTGCTGGCAAACCAACGCCTCCTGCATACGCCCATTACCAGACAATAGCAAGAGGTTATCTGCCGAGCAACATCGCGCACCGAAAACCTGGTCCAGTAAGCCACGCACGTTGGCTCACTTCCGCCAATCGAATGTGTGTTCTCTTCACCAGATCCGGGTGCCCCGGGTACTCCCTGTTGACACTGGTAGCATGTGTAGCACAGGTGTTCGCGCCGATTTGGTTCCCGTCAACGCGCAACATCAGTTCACCATTGCCGCACCGCACATGCGCAACACGATCTGGCCGGTACGCCAGCAGCCAGCTGAGAACGACCAGAATGTGGTGCGGTAAGTATTGCAGAACAATGCGTGCTTCAAGCATTTGGAGGACATCCTTGTAGCTCGATGGTGGTCGATGAGAATGAAGCGGACCGGAAAACGGCAGCAAGGCGAATCATGGAAGCCGGGCTTCGTCCTGTCCAGACTATGGCAGTCGTGTTCAGGATTCCACCATGGAAACGGGATGCTCAATCCTACACAGACAACGTTGACTTTGCGATTATTTTGCTACCTTGAGTTCAGAGCAGGCGGAGCACGAGGTATTAAAGCTGCAATGTGGATTGGAAGTCATTTGAAGGTTAGTTGATGAAGGGTGCTGCGGTCACTGTTGTCAAGCTTACAAAAGCCACGGAAAACTGGGTGTAGAAAAGGCACGTGATGAAGTCTAGGAGACCCGCGCGTCGCGACAACTCCGAAAGTTTAAAAAAGTTAATCCGAGTTGTTGCTGGGATGGCTTGAGGAGCCAGTGTTCTGTTGCTAAGCAAAGCTTGTTGCGTGAACTCTGGTCCCACCACCTGATCCATGAACTCCAGTTAAACGGCAGAATTTAGATCGAAAGTTTAACGTGCCGCCAATGCACGGCCACCCGGTAGCTCGTCCCCGGCCTTATCGGGCCAGCTGCCAACTGACACTCCCGGCCGGGGGCTAAATGCGAGCACGCGAAGCGACTCGAACCCTGTGTTGCCAGTACACGGGAGACCAGTGCAGGCCAGTGCTCTAACCAACTGAGCTACCGGGGCGGCAAAGTTCGATTATGTTGCACTTGATTTATTGTGCAGTGCAAGCAATTAAACGGTAATAAACGAGAATTCATAGGCCGCCGACAGTAAATGCTATAAGCTCTAATTTATGGGCCGAAAGACAGATGTTCAATTTATCAGACGCGTCCGAGCGCGACAGATCCGCGCGTCGCGACAGTCCGGAGCGCTCCGTCAGCGGTGGTCTGTGACACCGCCCTAGCTCTCGGCGACAGTCAGGTGACCTTTCTCCACCCCGCGGGCGACTCAGTAACGCGCCGGCCATTGGACTTTAGGCTCACGTCCGGCCGCTGCCGCGGCGCGGGCCGTCGGCAAGCCACCGGCCGGCTCCAGTTCAGGAGCTGCCTGTCGGCTGGCTTACGAGGTCACAGTATTTACAGTTAAAGCTACATTTTAGCAACTTTGTTACATGGGATCCAGAAGTGCATTTTGACGAGTCCAGAGGAGGTGGTTCAATAGCCGGAGGACTGTTTGCATTTTAGTGCACGAATGATCCTCTTCCAGCAGATCAGAATGAGTGTCCTATATGACAATAAGGTCTCGGTGAGCACGGGATCTAAACTCCATTGTAATAAATGTGCTGCATACTCGTGGTATACAACCAACATAGGAATGTCATCAAGCGCAAAAGGTATGACAGGCACGGGCATGCCGCATGCGAATCGTCGATGCATATCTTATGGTGGCCTTGGTGACACGTGGTAGATATTCTTTTCAGTATTTAAACCCGCGAGAGGACAATAATATCAAATTTTCTCTCGAAAAGGGTGAAACAAACTAAGTGAAACACCAAATTTTGGTTTGATCTTCTTACCTACCGTCCTGAAGAAATGGAAACTTGGATGCTACACTGGCACTGAAATTGCTCGCATCATCACAAGGGCATCACCGACAGCAGTCATCTGACCGGACCAGTACTTCACACGTGCCTGTCTAACAGTGTTTTAAAGCACTCAAAACACTAGCATAGTGAATTGGACAAAGTTCATTTTCACCCGACCCGCCACCCAAATCCTCCTGTCACTTGCATCGTGTGAACTGACATCACGTGTTAGTCATGCATTATAGCCACCTATTTACCTGCGTAGTGTCACAAGAAAATAATCCAAAGTGACACGGATCAATCCATTCGGTTAGAAATCACACATTCTAGTCGGGAATATGAAGGTACTCCCAGTTTCAGCTTGTTGGCAGCATCGATTTGAGCACAGTTCTTGGAAAATTACAGGGAAGGCGGACAAATAGCCCCTCACAGGTCGAAGGTCAAATGGTAGTTGCAATTCGCATTGCCTCTTCAGAGCACATTCAAACATCCTGCTTGGAATAAATCTTAGTTTGTCTGTGTCGCGTGTAAACTCCAGCCGTCAACAGGGGTTTCTACAGATTAATGACCACTCCAAGCCGCTGCGTGCATATCGGACATTCCTGGAGAGCTAGTCCCTACTGAGCAGTCCGATCATTCACTGGGTTGCCACAAGTCGCTGTGGTGGGGAAGACCGGGACGATGACGGGTGGGCTCATCGCGCAGACTGTGTGCCAATTCTGCAGTTGATTTCACAAGGGAGGGCCATGCCATTCCTGAGTTAGTGCGACAACTGGCGAGAGTGAATTATCCACCGCGGCTGGGAAGCGCTGCACGGTGGACCTCTGTCTGTATAAGTCGTGTCTGAATCATGTTTTCTACGTTTTATCCCTTGGCGATTGCCAACTGCATTATCAATGCAGTTCCATGGCTGTGGCTCCGAGTGCCCCACGCCTGAGGTCGAAAAGTAAGAGGTGAAGAATTTGGCAATCAACCTGGACTGTTTTGTTGCAACATCTCATCACACAAGTGTATTACAAAATATTACCAACATTGAGCTCATTAATGCAATTATGAAATCCAAACCGTATGGTGTCTTCCCACCTTACATGCACTAGGGTGACGCTTTTATAGTAGAAGTACTAATGTACGTTGATCCAGGGTCGATTGTTGTGCTGCGTGGTGCATTTTGCTTACATTTTCTTTGCTTTAACAAATAATGCACGAATATAGCGCGAAGCCAACTGACTTAAAGAAATAACCTGTCAGTGAGAAGAATAAGAAGAAGCTTGCTCTAATTTACAACGCATTCGACCGCTAAATCACATAGCGTCGCCAACATCTTGCGCCGACTGTTCGAGTGCGCACTCGGTAATCATGTTGGATGTGGGATTCGAACCCACGACCTTATGAACTTGAGTCCAACGTTATGGTGAGCCACGTGGGGTGCTATACTTGAGGGCATAGTGCACATATGTCGCGAAAACATGAGAATGCCCCAGTCTCAGGGAGGGGGCATTTTAAGCCCACCTGAGATATTTCCGCGACAGTAAAAAAGCTGCAGTACTCAGTGCCGCGGCACTTTTAGTACCTTTTCCTTGTCATTTTTTTTCATCTGACGTGACAATTTAATCTCAGGTCATATAAGGTTATTGGCCAAGCTCAAAGAAGGCTGATTCCCAAAATTATGAAGATCGATAATTTGTACAAATAAGGATATATTGTAATGAAACTTGCTACTTGAGTACAATTGCGCATTGACTATGAAACGCATATTTCGGATTTTTGTTGAAGATTATGCTAGTGACCTGAGAAAATGTTTTATTTTGGCCCATGTTGGGAAAATATTTATTTTGATGTAGTGCGCATGTTCCTTTAAACACATGTCTACCTTAGGATGCTTGCAAAAGAATCATGAGAAATTCTTTATCTAATTCGTTTGGCATCCGTCAAGTCACCTGAGCTCCTTCCAATATGATCCAGGCAAAGTGCTCTAAGCGTATTTAGACACTCTTGATTTGATGGTTTATTTCCAGTTTGCATGGCCGAAATATCATAAATTATGCATTGCATAACATAAATTACCCCATGAAACCAAAACAATAAATTATGCTCAAGATGGTCATTCCAGATTATTTTGCTGTAATATTTTTTTTTTGATAGGATCGTTAGCTCATTAACGTAAAAGTATTTTAATGTTAGCCTTACCATATGACAATCATTTGGCAGCACTTACATCACGCATATCTGGGTTCTATTCTTGGGTCAGATCCGCGCCTAAGGCTCCCGCCATGCTTGCTCATTTTGGGGAAATGTGACTATTTGTGCGAAATATGCGGTTTCACTATCGAAATATCTCCCCGGCAGATGAGCCCCAATGGCTCAGTCGTTGGTCACGTCAGAAGTCCTGAGTACTGACGCCATTTTTGAGGACGGGAGGTTTGTATATTTAGGGTCCTAATCGTTGAGAGCTTTTCGATGATCCACCTTCGATTTTCTTGTGACGTCTCGTTCTGAAGACAGACTGGCTTGGACATCTTCCCTTCCCGGGCCAACGACGTAAGCGCGGAGGTTCCGTCCGGCGCATGTTAAGATGTTTGTCCAAAAGCAAGCACCAGGCACTTGGTAAAAGTTGCACGCTGTGTAATTAGCCATCAAATGGCGTGCTCGTTAATCCTGGGTCTTTGCGAAAAATATAGGTATGAAATGTTTTTGAAAAGTGCATTTTTGTTTCCAAATACCACCAGTTTGTACTTCAAAATTATCCGACAAGTAAAAGGTGAGACCATATCCGCGTCCTATTCTTGCAGAGTTTTCCCGATGATACCCACTTTGCTTCAAAGTCAGATGTGGGTCCTTCGCAATCCTCTACCCCTCCTCCGAGGATGGAGTGCGAGGATCTAATATGAGAAACGAGGTTAACAGCATTGTCTTTTTCGCGCCTGAGCAATGCAGACTCGATCTAGACACCTTTCTTCGTTAGCTCTTTTCGTGGTGCATTGTAGTTGAGAAGATGGGATTTACTGCGTTCCTAGTGGCATCCATCAAGCGAATGCATTGTTATGCTTTTTACTGCGAACTATAATTCCGTCATTGTTTCAAACCGATTCTTTAGTTCGTGCAATAATATTTCAGCTTGCAATTATGGTGATACTTTGTGACGTTCTTCTTTCAGATACTAGTTATGCGGGGTGCGTGTCGTATCTTTTGGCATGTTGAGTTCGAATATAACATTATTGTACCAGAAATTCATTATCGGGCCCTCACAAAGGCCGTTGTTTTTTTTGGGGGGGGGGGGCATACCAACTTGTGGAATATATTACACCCCCGTCTCAAAGTTATTCATCAGTCATCACTGTTGACGAAGCCGCCTGTGTTATGCAACATTTTGTGATGACAGCATCCCGTTAAAGAGCGATCCGTTCACCAATCCGATGAGTTGTTTTACCCCCGTCAGCTGGCGACGGGCGGCTGTGCGCCGCTGTCAGCTGACCTGACACTGCAGATGCGCGCGCTACACGGCCGGGGCTGACGTAACCGCCGTGTCTGCGGTCGCAGCTGCCGCCGCTCCAGCCGTTGCCAAACATGACGTCCGGTCCGAGGTCGGCCGGTGTGCGGCCGCCGTTTTACGACCGTCGGCAGACGCGGCTCAGGAGCCTCGGTCTCAGCGGCCACGGACCGACTGCAGTAGCGCAACACGGACACCTCGAGCTGCCTGCGACAGCCGACAAACGCGGCTCAGGAGCCTCCGCCGGAGCGGCCACGGACCGACTGCAGTAGCGCAACACCTCGAGCTGCCTGCGACCGCCGGCAGATGCGGCTCAGGAGCCTCCGCCGGGGCGGCTACGGACCGACTGCAGTAGCGCAACACGGACACTCGAGCTGCCTGCGACCGCCGACAGACGCGGCTCAGAGCCTCCGCCGGGGCGGCCACGGACCGACTGCAGTAGCGCAACACCTCGAGCTGCCTGCGACCGCCGGCAGACGCGGCTCAGGAGCCTCCGCCGGAGCGGCCACGGACCGACTGCAGTAGCGCAACACGGACACCTCGAGCTGCCTGCGACCGCCGACAGACGCGGCTCAGGAGCCTCCGCCGGAGCGGCCACGGACCGACTGCAGTAGCGCAACACCTCGAGCCACCTGCGACCGCCGGCAGACGCGGCTCAGGAGCCCCGCCGGAGCCGCCACGGACCGACTGCAGTAGCGCAACACGGACACCTCGAGCTGCCTGCGACCGCCGACAGACGCGGCTCAGGAGCCTCCGCCGGAGCCGCCACGGACCGACTGCAGTAGCGCAACACGGACACCTCGAGCCACCTGCGACCGCCGGCAGACGCGGCTCAGGAGCCTCCGCCGGAGCCGCCACGGACCGACTGCAGTAGCGCAACACGGACACCTCGAGCTGCCTGCGACCGCCGGCAGACGCGGCTCAGGAGCCTCCGCCGGAGCGGCCACGGACCGACTGCAGTAGCGCAACACGGACACCTCGAGCCGCCTGCGACCGCCGGCAGACGCGGCTCAGGAGCCTCCGCCGGAGCCGCCACGGACCGACTGCAGTAGCGCAACACGGACACCTCGAGCCACCTGCGACCGCCGGCAGACGCGGCTCAGGAGCCTCCGCCGGAGCCGCCACGGACCGACTGCAGTAGCGCAACACGGACATCTCGAGCTGTCTGCGACCGCCGACGCCGGCGCGCAGATGTGCAAAACGTCTCCAGTAGGTCAGCTACAAAACAGCAGACACTACCAGACTGTCACATGCTGATGACTGGCAGACCCTTAACCCTTAAGACCCTTAACCAACGTGCGAGAGTATATTGTCATCACGATACATGCTAAAACGGTCCGAACAAAAATGCATTAGCTTCCATATGATCTTGAATTTGACACACAATCCTTTACATATCACCAATGACCTACCTATCGACATGCAATTGCATGGCGATTTGACGTACTCGCTGCTCACTGCATACATACATGCATTCATATAGGCTGCACAAAACACTGATCTGGTGATCAGTGGCGAGGGTCAGTCATATACACATGTAAATCAGAACGGGTGATAAGCAAGGCAATGATTCAGGCCTGACAGACTCCGATTACTGCTTACCTGATTTCACTTCCTAATTGCAAGCCATGTATAGGAATATACAGGCATCCACCAAGGCGATACTAATGTCAAATCATGATTGCACCAACCATGACTGTTGCATACAACTATCCGACCAGTGTGGTTGGTGGCACAACTGGTCAACATGCTCAAAAGTGGAGGGAAGTACACTCCATGCAGTTCCTCGTCATGCAATACTGTAATAGCAATGATTAAATGTTGTCCAAAGCTATCAATAGGGTGCACTTGTGTTTCATGCAGCACACCTAGCCCATTGGATACTCTGTGGCATGAGGCTGGAGGGTAGTTGCGTTTTGCCCTCTAATTTGTTGAGCCATTCACCACTGTTCATGACCGAACCTTTTTATGATTAACATTAGGCACCATGTGTGGGTTGGGCGTTGGGGTGTTGGCATTGGAGTGTCATCAGCTGCTGCGGACGGCTCCGTGCTGAGAGCGGCCGACTGACATTGGAGTGTCATCAGCTGCTGCGGACGGCTCCGTGCTGAGAGCGGCTGACTGACATTGGAGTGTCATCAGCTGCTGCGGACGGCTCCGTGCTGAGAGCGGCTGACTGACATTGGAGTGTCATCAGCTGCTGCGGACGGCTCCGTGCTGAGAGCGGCTGACTGACATTGGAGTGTCATCAGCTGCTGCGGACGGCTCCGTGCTGAGAGCGGCTGACTGACATTGGAGTGTCATCAGCTGCTGCGGACGGCTCCGTGCTGAGAGCGGCCGACTGACATTGGAGTGTCATCAGCTGCTGCAGACGGCTCCGTGCTGAGAGCGGCCGACTGACATTGGAGTGTCATCAGCTGCTGCGGACGACTCCGTGCTGAGAGCGGCTGACTGACATTGGAGTGTCATCAGCTGCTGCAGACGGCTCCGTGCTGAGAGCGGCCGACTGACATTGGAGTGTCATCAGCTGCTGCGGACGGCTCCGTGCTGAGAGCGGCTGACTGACATTGGAGTGTCATCAGCTGCTGCATCAGTTGCTCCGTGCTGAGAGCGGCTGACTGACATTGGAGTGTCATCAGCTGCTGCGGACGGCTCCGTGCTGAGAGCGGCCGACTGACATTGGAGTGTCATCAGCTGCTGCGGACGGCGACGAAAAAATGGAGTGTCATCAGCTCGCGGACGCTCCGTGCTGAGAGCGGCTGACTGACATTGGAGTGTCATCAGCTGCTGCAGACGGCTCCGTGCTGAGAGCGGCTGACTGACATTGGAGTGTCATCAGCTGCTGCATCAGTTGCTCCGTGCTGAGAGCGGCTGACTGACATTGGAGTGTCATCAGCTGCTGCGTCAGTTGCTCCGTGCTGAGAGCGGCCGACTGACATTGGAGTGTCATCAGCTGCTGCGGACGGCTCCTGCTGAGAGCGGCCGACTGACATTGGAGTGTCATCAGCTGCTGCATAAGGTGCTCTGTGTTGAGAGCGGCTGACTGACATTGGAGTGTCATCAGCTGCTGCGGACGCTCCGTCTGAGAGCGGCTCCGTGCTGAGAGCGGCTGACTGACATTGGAGTGTCATCAGCTGCTGCAGACGGCTCCGTGCTGAGAGCGGCTGACTGACATTGGAGTGTCATCAGCTGCTGCAGACGGCTCCGTGCTGAGAGCGGCTGACTGACATTGGAGTGTCATCAGCTGCTGCATCACTTGGCTCCGTGCTGAGAGCGGCTGACTGACATTGGAGTGTCATCAGCTGCTGCGATCAGGCTCCGTGCTGAGAGCGGCTGACTGACATTGGAGTGTCATCAGCTGCTGCGGACGGCTCCGTGCTGAGAGCGGCTGACTGACATTGGAGTGTCATCAGCTGCTGCAGACGGCTCCGTGCTGAGAGCGGCTGACTGACATTGGAGTGTCATCAGCTGCTGCATCAGTTGCTCCGTGCTGAGAGCGGCTGACTGACATTGGAGTGTCATCAGCTGCTGCGTCAGTTGCTCCGTGCTGAGAGCGGCCGACTGACATTGGAGTGTCATCAGCTGCTGCGGACGGCTCCGTGCTGAGAGCGGCCGACTGACATTGGAGTGTCATCAGCTGCTGCGGACGGCTCCGTGCTGAGAGCGGCTGACTGACATTGGAGTGTCATCAGCTGCTGCGGACGGCTCCGTGCTGAGAGCGGCTGACTGACATTGGAGTGTCATCAGCTGCTGCGGACGGCTCCGTGCTGAGAGCGGCCGACTGACATTGGAGTGTCATCAGCTGCTGCGGACGGCTCCGTGCTGAGAGCGGCTGACTGACATTGGAGTGTCATCAGCTGCTGCGGACGGCTCCCGACTGCTGACATTGAGTGTCATCAGCCTCAGCGGCTGAGAGCGGCTGACTGACATTGGAGTGTCATCAGCTGCTGCAGATGGCTCCGTGCTGAGAGCGGCTGACTGGTATTGGAGTGTCATCAGCTGCTGCAGACGGCTCCGTGCTGAGAGCGGCCGACTGACATTGGAGTGTCATCAGCTGCTGCAGACGGCTCCGTGCTGAGAGCGGCCGACTGACATTGGAGTGTCATCAGCTGCTGCATCAGTTGCTCCGTGCTGAGAGCGGCTGACTGACATTGGAGTGTCATCAGCTGCTGCGGACGGCTCCGTGCTGAGAGCGGCTGACTGGCATTGGAGTGTCATCAGCTGCTGCATCAGTTGTTCCGTGCTGAGAGCGGCCGACTGACATTGGAGTGTCATCAGCTGCTGCGGACGGCTCCGTGCTGAGAGCGGCCGACTGACATTGGAGTGTCATCAGCTGCTGCGGACGGCGCCACTGGCCATCACCACCCGCCGGGCCGGCGAGCCTTGACACAGTAGATGAGCAGCGGCGATGACGCACGTGTTGCGCAACTGGCCGCTTCCAGCGACAGCTCCTCCACAGCGGGAGGCCGGCATCCGCACAGGCGGCGCCCCTGCACCGACCGCTCCGAGACACAGTTGGCCCGCCTGGCCAGTGGATAAGTGCATAGCATTGATTTGCAAACTTTGTTCGGGGTATTTTTATATTCGCTCTGTCCTATTGCCCAACGAAATACCGCATGCAACACTCATTACATCATCGTATACCTTCATTCACCTTCAAGTATTATTTATGGGCGCAAAGTGACCCTTGATGTCGACGCGCCCCTAAACTCCAATCCACCACCACCACCTTCAAGTAACTTGGAAACTCCTAGTATAGGGTAAGACGGTAAGCGAACTGTAGGGAGGTGTCGAGGAATCAGCCTGTCGCACGAAATAATTGATGTGACCAATCTGATCCCGTGGTTTGAACTACTGGTCCAGAGTAAAGAGTATCCTAATGTGATCAATT
This sequence comes from Imbricaverruca yamaguchii, assembly GCA_034440575.1. Taxonomy (NCBI): domain Eukaryota; kingdom Metazoa; phylum Arthropoda; class Thecostraca; family Neoverrucidae; genus Imbricaverruca; species Imbricaverruca yamaguchii. Next base: position 396,999 of record JAOTOL010001418.1, on the reverse strand, counting down.
CAAGCACAATGTTATCTAATGTATGCACAATGCACAATGTATATAATTGGCGTCAGTCGAAATGAGCGAATAATGGTGAAACATATCTGAATAAAAGGTAGTGACATACATTGCTTTTCTGAAAGATGGTTTTTCCAAAAACGTCATGGACTGCGTAGTTTTTTCTTCTACATACATGTATGTCAGTAACATAGTTTCCACCTCGTACCTCGTACGCATTAGTGTGGCGCTAATGTCGCTGACCGGTCAAATGGCGGACAAATTCGCTTTGCAAATACGTGGCGTAGGCGAGACTATATCTAAGAATACCGACGGATATGAACATGTCAAGTTCATCGGTGATGAAAGGCGATTATGTGTTGTAAAAAGGTAGACTCAGAGAGCATATAGTAGCAAACGTCGAGAATTTCAGCCAGCTTCTCACCACAACGTACATCGGAAAAGTAATGACACCCCTGAACAGGGGTGGATACAAGGGGGCATTAGGAATGGCCCCACATGGAAAAGTGGTGCACCTCTGGGCGGGAAAAGACGGCCCTCTGGAAAGGCTCGGGTGCGCAACCCCCACCCCACCCCGAATTTTCGGCCGGAGGCGCTCCTCGAAAGACGGAGTGGTGTCCCCCAGAGATGTGCCCCCGGTAATACTTGATGGATCCGCCCCTGCCCCTGAATTGCAGAGATAGCGTGGTCTATGGGCACACGCGAGGGAATGTATCACAGACCACGACACGAGGCTCTGGCATTGCTAGGACAGCGTATGACGATATCAGAAATCGTAGGGTAAACAGTAACGGTTTGATCCGTGCAAATGCACACACGGCTTTCTTATGGTATTAGAGAGCAATCAAGACTCGCCATTGGATTGTATAGGTTTTCAGTGTCGTTTTACTCAGTCGTGTGTGCAAAGACGGCACTTTTTCTGAGAATAACTTGCATCATATTTGAAGGTAGCTGAGTAAGGAAACACAATGCAATAGAAATACACAGTTTATTTGAAACATCTCCACATGTTCGTTCCAGAAAAACGTACGCTAATTGCTCCTCGACCACGTCTTTTACTAAAGCAAGAACTATTTGCAAACCTTTTTTTTCGTGAGCATTGATGCATTGCCAATTTAACATTGCCCCTCCCATATTTCCCTCACGGGGTGGGTGGAGGGTGGTGGAATGTGTAGGCCAAAATCATTGGTCTCTCCCACGCTCTTATTGTTGTGACGGCGTACATATCTTGCCACAATTAGGACTGCGGGTGGCATTGGTTTTATTTAGATCATTCACGTATATCAGATAGGGAACGAGTAGCTTAGGGGTAAGTTGCTCGTCTCACAATCGAAAGGTTGTGGGTTCGAGTCTCACCTGTCGCTACTCTTCGCCCGCGACCAATCGGCGTGAGAGATGGGCGACGCTACATGACTCAACGGTCGATGTGTCGTAAAACCAATAACCAACCAACGTACATCAGATATTGAGATGTGTAATCAGCTTTGTCATGTCTGGGCCACGTGGGAGAGTTGTTCGTCGGCAGCCGACATGCTGCCCACCGCAAGAGACTCGGAATTTCTGTGAATGTGCTGATACGTACTAGGGCGCGCCAGTTGCTCCTCCCGTATGTTGTGCGCAGGACCATGTGAGCAGGACCATGTGATTATCGATGTGCTGGTTTGCACAAGATAAGCCACAGGTGAGCAATGCTAGCGATAGTAAAACTGCTAATTTTCATCAAGCATTAGTGAGTCTGGGAAGAAAGACCCGTCTATCCGGAATTCATCACCGCGATGTATCGCCCATGGTGTAGGTGGAGTTTACTGTTGGCGTCACTATGGGCTTAGTTGAAATTATGCAATGAAACATTTCAAGCACGTGTTGTAACCTTTGGCACCACGTTGCAGGCACATAGCAGATCACGTACAGGTTACACGTGACACGAATGGTAGACAGCCGAAGGGGATTAGGATTTTCCAGTAAAACCAGTCCTGCCCAGAAGCATGCCGCCATGCGGACACCGCCAGGTGCCTCTGCCCACCTGATGTATCCTCGGTATGCAATTTTACTTGCAAGTATGTTTTACGTATACTCTTACATGTACATAAATTTTACTCCTTTGTAGCGGGTATCGCTCCCATTCCGTCACCGCTATCACAGTGGCAATTCCATAGTTCCGCATTTTAACAGCGAGGTAGCTCCCACCTGTTGTAGCCTCGGCTGCGATACATTCTGGTCATCAGTGGGAAGGGAATCTCGCTGGCCGGGCGGAAACCTGCAGCGGCTTATTCTGAACTGAAAATAGGGGAAACATCTGCGGCAGATTAAGCTGAGTTATGCATACTTTTCATATGATCAAGGATTTCGATAATTAACTGAGGGTTAACTGGGATTCTCATGTCCCCTTATCCATGATGTATTTCTACTCTCTGGGAAACATAACTGTGAATACTAACGGTGGCTAATTTTCTCCTGTTGGATGCGCCTATCTGTGAAACTGACTCACTCTCTGCGAGACCTGTGCACGTTGACAGCTGACTAATTCCATGTTCAGTGTCATCGGTACGTGGACGTTATCTGCTGGAAGACGATTTAGGGTTACGCTTAAATGCACGCGTTTGACGTTTTTAAACCACAAACATCCTAATCTGATGTAACTCTCAGGATATCCCGATTCAATTGTGCATTCCATTGTTTCAAATATGACGATATTCTTCGTCATAGACCAGAAGCGTCTATGACTATATTCCATGTTAGGTTCAGCATATGTGATTAAGACATGACAAATCCTGCTGAAAGAAAACCTGAAGCCGTGGCTCGACCTGGCATCAGATTTAAAACTAGAGGTTGACTTATAGGGGCATGCCAGTTTGTCGAGTGCACATGCTCACAATTACTTTAATTCCGAGTCGAGTGGGCGTTGCTACTGTCGTAGCTATATGAAAGGCGGCCCCACCCCACTCTCACCCATTTTAGACCTTCACTGCCACTTCATTTCAGGTGCTGTTTCTTTGTTTAACTAAAAGTTTAACTGTTAAAATGGTGAACTAATTTAACTTTTTAAATCTTTGTTTGACTAACATTTGAACTGTTAAGTTGTCCAACTAATTTAACTTCTCCTTAAACTTTGTTTAACTAACAGTTTAACTGTTAAATTGTTTAACTAACCTATTCTGTATCTGTGGATCTCGAACTTCACTCACTTCGTTGCAATATTTTCTCTAAACACAATTTGAGTTCGGAGAGATGGGTGTGCCGCGATGCTTCCTGTCTCGTGTCACTTAGTCCCTGACTCCGTTCATTGCTGGATGTGGAATTGCTCAGCTTGTGGACTTACTCAGGAGACATGGACGCCAGGGACGTGCCCTCCAACTCACCTGCGGGCAATTTGAATAGCATGACCGCTTACGTGAGTGGTACGAAATACCGCGAGGGAGGGGAACGGGCGACGTGCCCTCCAAAAGTTGTTTAATACAACGAAGAATGGCTCTTAAGTGCTCCTGGGTTTCAGACATTGCGTGAGACGAAATGTACGACCCTCAATATACCAGGAGGTGCTGAGTTTACCTCAAAAGTAGCGTTAGGGATTATGCTATTTTACTCAACTCTTCGGCCAGAGGCCATCGTCAGGGGTGGCCAGGGGCCATCGTCAGACTCCTGACGATGGCCCCTGGCCGAAACGTTGAGTAATATAGCATAATCCCTAACGCTACTTTTGATGTAAACTCAGCACCTCCTGGTATATTGAGGGTTGTACATTTAGTCTCACGCAATCTCCAAAAGTTGTGCAGTTTACCATTACGTTTATCAAATTGCATGGAAATAATGAATCCGAAAGCGATTATCCCCGCACTCATTTACTGGGTCCGACCTAAGCCGAAGCCTCTGTGTTCAAATATAAAACGCGACAAGTATTTGCCGTTGCAAAACGATTATGCCACTGGTCAAGGTGTGTTAGTCGCAAAACAGAATCCAAGTTGAAACTTTCAGAATGTGGCGCAAATCAGACCTTTGACCTCCTGTGGAAGGGCAACTAGCGACTCAATGTATATAAACCGTATATCTGTTGCGAGATCTGACGGCAGCCAATGATCCGGTTCTTCATTAAGCTGACACGCTTCGCTTAGAGCTGCCAGAGGAGCCACAGCCCCTTCCACCTACAGTGGCAAGGGTACAAGAATGACGTGTAGGCGAGAGTTAAAAGGCACCGCTGCCATACTGTCGCCCACCATGAATGAACCTGGAGCCAGTTGATAACCTATTGCATGATGCGAATGAGGCTGCCATACCATACCACAGTCATTCGAATGCCATAGAACACGCGATTCCGCACGGAATTGGAACCGCTCGAGGCACAGCGCCGTGTAGAGCTGTGCTGTACCCTCACCAACACCACACTCAGCGCCGTGTAGAGCTGTGCTGTACCCTCACCAACACCACACTCAGCGCCGTGTAGAGCTGTCATGTCCCCTCACCAACACCATACTCAGCGCCGTGCAGAGCTGTGCTGTCCCCTCACCAACACCATACTCAGCGTCGTGCAGAGCTGTCATGTCCCCTCACCAACACCACACTCAGCGCCGTGTAGAGCTGTCATGTCCCCTCACCAACACCATACTCAGCGCCGTGCAGAGCTGTGCTGTCCCATCACCAACACCATACTCAGCGTCGTGCAGAGCTGTCCTGTCCCCTCACCAACACCATACTCAGCGCCGTGCAGAGCTGTCCTGTCCCCTCACCAACACCATACTCAGCGCCGTGCAGAGCTGTCCTGTCCCCTCACCAACACCATACTCAGCGCCGTGCAGAGCTGTCCTGTCCCCTCACCAACACCATACTCATCGCCGTGCAGAGCTGTCCTGTCCCCTCACCAACACCATACTCAGCGCCGTGCAGAGCTGTCCTGTCCTCTCACCACCACCATACACAGCCGGCCGGCTGTCTGTGGCGCCGGGCCCCGGCCGGGGATCGAGACAGCCGGGAGCGAAACCCCGTCGGTCGGCCCCGTTCACCTTCACGCCAAGGCTGGGCTGGCCGGTCATCTCGGCCAGCTCGCACTGATGACCGCTCTGCCACGGTGTGCCGGCCAGATGATACGTCTCGAGCGCGGGAGAGATCAGGACGATCACGTGGCAGTTCGAGTCCACCGGGCCTCGCTTGTCTTGCCGGCGCGTGGCGCAAATGTCGCCTCGTTCCTTAGTAAGGGGGTCTCCCCGGTTAGTGGTAAGGGTGTCTCTCTGCTTCATGGCAACAGTGCAACCTCGAATCCATGATGAGACACTCCCTCAGCCCGTGATAAGGGCACCTTTCCGGTTCGTGGCAAGTCTTCCCGGTCGCTGATAAGGGTATTTTCGATTCGTGGTAAGGGTGTCTTCCTGGTCCGAGGTAAGGGTGCCCACGGTCCCGGGTGAGGTGTTTCCTCGGTCTGTGGAAGGGAGCATTATCAGTCCGTGGTGCGAGTGTCCCACGTTCTTGGTGAGTGCGGCTCCTTGGTCACGAAATCCTTGTGAGGATGTGAGTGTATCATCAGTGGCCCATGATGAGGCATCTCCTTAGTCCATGGTGAAGCAATCTCTCCAGTTCATGGTGAAGCATCTCGAACTTATATCACGGAAAACGCAAGTTTACGATTCATATATCTTTAATGGATGTTTGAGGTCACTTTAGTGGCCTGATGTCATGGTCAATTTTGGCCCATTTTCCACAAGTTATCATATAGTTTGTAGCATGCAAGTTCTTTTCACCGCATTTCCCTCCTTCGTATGCATGCAGCAATATGGTGTATGCATGTCGTATGCATGCAGCAAGTTTTTTTCTCCAATTTGAATGACCTTAGTCAGGCTAATTGAGTCAATGTCAAGCTAAGGTCAGCTATGAAGGCTAAATATATTTGCACGGCCCTGTTTTACGATATATTTCATGCTGGTATTACCAAAATAGTGTAAAAATGGTGTGGCATAATCTAAATTACCCAATGAACCAAAAGTGCGAAGCCTGGTCGTTATTCTCCTATAACAATTGTTACATTTGTGGGGGAGGGGGGGGTCAATAGCTCATTCACGTGCAAATGTATTGAAATGAAGCTCACTATACAACCGCAATTTGGCAGTGCTCACAACACTTACATCTCGGATATGTGCTTTGGGTTAGGGCAGGGACCTAAGGTCACTGTCAATTGTAGACCATTTGTGGACCAATGTTATTTTTTCCGAAATATATGCTGTGTAATTAGTTATCGAATGGCATGCATTTTAACCCTACGACTACCAGAAATCGGGATGAGAAACTTTTTTCTCCAATCATGCTCATTTCTCTACATCCACAATTTTATTTCCAGGCTTATTCTGAACTAAAAATGGAGACATTTTCGGACCATATTCTGTCAGGGCCTTCCGCTGCTACTGAGATCGCCTCTCGCACAGCTTTATAGTTTGGAAGTAGAGGGATTTTTAATGGCGCCCCACCCCCACCCCACCCTACCCCACCCCGAGACGCGACGTGTGAGGATCGGACTGAAGCGACCAACCAAGCGACCCAACCCAATAAAGGTCATTGTCGGCAGTTAGGGTCATTGCTCTAAGTGTTGGTATGGTTAAAAGACTGGTGCTGGTGTATCTCCTCACACGGAGTTTCTTGTTCCAAGCGCATCTTGGTTGCTGTGGCGACGGTAACATCCTGCCATGGGACCAATCCATCAGTCGGTTTGGCCTGCTTTGATGGCGCACGTGATCGGGCATCGGCCGGCAGCACCGATCATTCGGTGAACACGGATACAACGATCTGATGAGCACTTTTATTCAAAGAATCCATAGAATGATGGATGAGACGAGAGCTTGGCATTCACTAGCATGCCAGTCCTCGATGAATTCACGTTCATGTAATGCGGGCGTACCGAGGCGCCTGTCTTATGCTGCTATGCTCTGGCTCGCAAACAGTGCGAAACTTCAGCATCTACAAAAATGGAACACATTGGGCCGTACGATACATTGGGACTAATATCAAATATACGCTGCTGGAACTGGCAAGTGTTGAGAGACACGCGCCAGAACACTGCACTGGGGTGCTCGGGGGACTCCGCACGTTCCATCACGCACTGCACCATAGCTGGCTGGCCTATGTTATCCCAGACCGTACATCATACTACTGGATATCATAAACTCTAGAAGCTCACCACGCATTCAGCCCCAGAGTGCGATAACGCCTTGCTTGTCGGCTAAGAGCGGTCTCAAAGCATCTTGTCGGTTGATACATACTACATTTCTCGTTGTGTGGAAGGTGGTCGATAATCGTGGTTGATCCTGGAGATGCGAACAATACCCAGGTGACACTGCAATGACACGTGGCACCGCAGCGCCAGTCAGCGTGTTGCCTGCGATACCCAGCACATCCCCGCTCCAGCTCATCAGGTCACACGTGATACTACAGGACTAGTCACCGTGCTGCCCGCGATACCCAGCACATCCCCGCTCCAGGTCACCAGGTCACACGTGGTACTACAGCACCAGTCAGCGTGCTGCCTGCGATACCCAGCACATCCCCGCTCCAGGTCACCAGGTCACACGTGGTACTACAGCACCAGTCAGCGTGCTGCCCGCGATACCCAGCACATCTCCGCTCCAGGTCACCAGGTCACACGTGGTACTACAGCACTAGTCACCGTGCTGCCCGCGATACCCAGCACATCTCCGCTCGCTCCAGCTCATCAGCTACTCTCCAAACACGGCGTCTGTCCGAACCTGCATATTTTGATGGTACGATCCACTCAATATGTTGCAACTGCTTATGTAGATAACTGTACGGGGACATATCCAGGTTTCGGCAAAAGAGGTCAAGGACACAGGTCATGTATACAATGCATAGTAAGTTGATACACTTAGCAGGTGCATAGTTGAAATCAGGGGCTGGGGCAACAGTCCGTGAGCCACCCCGCTCCATTTAATCAGATGGCACGCGTATATTTAGTCTCTGGGGGGCCCTGGCTGCTAGAAAGGCCACACTTTAGAACCATCCCTTTTCAAGATTCAAATTGCGGAGGGCATCAGATGAAGCTTACCGCACAGCACGTTAAGGTTCACGCATTCCAATAATGTCGAAACACACATCCTCGGATATTAATCCCTAGTTGCTACCCACATTTGAACCACAAGCGTTGGGGCTCATCTAGGCTTTTGGGACCCTCATTGGAACCAAACAAGTTGGAGCTCATCTAGGCCTTTGGGACTCTTGTTGAAGTAGCCCTGTATGTACCCCTGATTGTCACCAGATGTAGAAGCGTACAATTTTGGATGACTTGTCCATGAAGTTTGATGGATCGATTTACCTTCAGCCTGTATGAGTATGGTTGTCATCTCGCACAAACTGTGATGGTAACTCACTTGCCATTGTACTGTCAGTTGTCAACAATGGTAACTTCGTCGCATTGATAAATAAGTTGCCCACCGTACGGTAGGGCCATCTTATCACTTCCTAATAATTGGTGACGAGCCACACGGCTGCAAGAAAAAAAAATGCAAAGAGAAATGAAGTCAGTGTAAAGCAACACATTGGACGAAAAACAAAGCATCTTCGAGAAGTGCTATTTCTAGCTAACTCGCATATTCATATCGTAAACTCACTATTGGTTAGACAAGTTAATTTCAATGTTTCGCTTCGGGCTTGCATTTTATCAGGATAATTCATCTTTTTCAGTCGAGGGATCTGTTTCATTCAAGGGATAATCTTTGCGTGAGCATTGATGTCATGCACACCATTTCATGGGTGGGAATCACCACTGCACGCTCTACGGCTTGTCTGATCCTAGAGCGATATTCAAGCTGTGCCATCCATGCAGTGGTTGTGCCGAAAGGTCGTGTTCCATGCCGGGTCCCATTACGCAAAACGCATAAATTATTATACGACTTGACAAGTGTCGCGTCTTCGCGCGAATTGCCAACTGATCCAACCCAAGACGATTAATGCTAGCGCCAGTTTGCAAGTTCCATTAATTTTCACTGCAGCACGTTTTGCGCCCGCCGTGTATTGTAGGCCCGTCATTTTCTGTAAAAATAGACATGTTGGCTGCCGTGCCGTGCCACGGGCGATGCCGGTGTTGGTGGCCCGCCCGTCTGGCGGCGACGGCCCGGCACGCGCCGGTAACTGGCCTGGAGCACCTCGGCTCCACTAGTTCAGCCCTCCGTCTGGCCTCTGCGCAGAGAGACGGCCGCGCCGCTAGATGTCGGCCGCCTCCACTATGATCTCCTCGTCGCCGATGATGGCCGGGCTCCTGCCGCCCAAGCTCTCGTTGTCCAGACTCTCCTGGCGGATGATGGGCAGGAACGGCGACTCCTTGCTGTTGACGAAGCCCTGGTGGTCGCGCGTGACGCCCGCCGCCGGCCGGGCCAGCGTGTTGCGCGGCGGCTGGGTCTCGCCGGCGCCCTTGAAGTCGACCAGGGTGGTGGGCGCCGGCGCCACCGACTCGGCCGGCAGCGCCTCGATCAGCACCGCCTCCGTCTTGGTGATGACCGGCGTGTCGCGCGTGCCCAGCCGCTGGCTCAGCATCTCGATCAGGAACTCGCTCTGCTTGGAGCTCTGCCGGCCAAGTTGGAGGGTCAGCGGAAGGCCGCAGAACAGGTGAAGCCCAATCAGCTGCACTCAAGAGTTATCAGGAGGGGATTGGAGAAGGGGAAGAGAACGTTCAGAGACGAATCAGATATGACCTCGGCTCGAGAGAGATCAGAGTCACGGCATGGGTCGTGATGCACAAACTGGTCAGAGAAAGAGTAAAAAGAGTTCGAGACGAATCAGATAAAAGCATAGCATGGGATGAGTCAGAGTAGGATCAAATGAAAATTCAGAGAGAAACACACAAGTACAAGTAAAAAGACAAATTTTCGAGGAAGTATGGAACTTACGATAATATGCCTGATCAATGACTTGGATAATTGCATAGTGCACATCTGTAAAGCCACGTACACACATAGGATGAGCAAGGCTGGAAACCGGGAGGCAAGTTCTTAAAGTAACTGAGGTTCCGTGATAGAAGCGACATGCTTTTCAAACGTATTGGTGGTCTCGAAGATAGTGGTGCGAAGATTTCGCATTAGTCAGTGCTGCTAAAAATGTCGCTAGCCAATTGTCTGCAGGAAATAGTACTAGCGATAGTAAGAGTGTGCGACGTTCTCATATTACAATGTCACATTATGGATGGGAAAATACAGCATCTACTGCTACCACATCTCGTACTGAAATACGGCATCTGCTGCTACCACATCTCCCACTGTAATAAGGCATCTTGTTCTACTACATCTCGGAGTGAAAAACAGTATCTGCGGCTACCATATTTCGCATTGAAATACAGTATCTGCTACTACCGCATCTAGTACTGAAATACATTTACTGCCACCACATCTCGTACTGAAATACGGCATCTGTTACTACCACGTCTCATATTGAAATGTAGCCAAGGGTGAAGCAGAAGGTACGATTAAATAGTTGGTTTTGCAATTGGCAATATCTCCAATCTAGATCAACGAGTTTTGTTGATAGTATTATAGTTACCTTTTTACATCATAAGGTCTCGGTAGTGTGCTAAGGTAGCAACGGCACTACAACAAAAATGTTTTGGAGCCAGCCAAGATGCCAGCCAAGAGCTGAGAGAGTAACTTTGTGAGAGACACGCGTGCGCTCCCCACCGTACCGAAGGAGATGGTTCCGGCCGGTCCGACATGGCTAGTCTGCGAGAGACACGGTCACATCACCCACCGTGCCGAAGGAGATGATGGTGCCGGCCGGGTCGACATTAGTCTGCGAGAGACACCGTTACGCCACCCACCGTGCCGAAGGAGATGATGGTGCCGGCCGGGTCGACATTAGTCTGCGAGAGACACCGTTACGCCACCCACCGTGCCGAAGGAGATGATGGTGCCGGCCGGGTCGACATTAGTCTGCGAGAGACACCGTTACGCCACCCACCGTGCCGAAGGAGATGATGGTGCCGCCGGGTCGACATTAGTCTGCGAGAACACCGTTACGCCACCCACCGTGCCGAAGGAGATGATGGTGCCAGCTGGGTCGACATTAGTCTGCGAGAGACACCGTTACGCCACCCACCGTGCCGAAGGAGATGATGGTGCCGGCCGGGTCGACATTAGTCTGCGAGAGACACCGTTACGCCACCCACCGTGCCGAAGGAGATGATGGTACCGGCCGGTCCGAGGGGTCCGTCGGAGGTGGTGCGGAACGCTGGCAGCTGCGCCGGGTGCGCGTAGCTGTAGGTGAGCGTGCCGCCGCCGTTGGGGTAGGTGATGCTGTACGAGCCGCGGATGTTGCCGAGCGCGTCGCGCGACTCCTCCTTGGTCTGGTCGGGGCCCTCGAACCGGTAGCTGTAGACCTGCGACGGGCCGAAGCTGGGCCCCTGCGGCGCTGCCCGCACCACCGTCAGCAACGCCAGCAGCAGCGCCGCGCCCACCGCCGTCTGCCGAACACACGGGCGACGGTTGTGCGCGGTCTGTTGTGTTTGCTGGTGCTGGTCGCCATGCAAGCTGATATGGCAATGCAGGAGCTATGTAATTGGGACAGAGTCATTTTCAAGCCATGTAGCTTCATGAGATGCAATGCGCAAATGTTAATGTCGTGCTCAGCTGGCAGGGCATCCGGCCAAGGGTATCTATTTGTATGCTCACGGGCTAGCCATTCACTCTAAACAGCGGATTTATCTCCCTTCTATGACTTCCAGATATATTACGGGACCACATGAGGCTACCCTTCATCCAGTGCCGGAGAGATTCACAGTTCATACGCGCATTGTTCTGGCCACAATCGGCAATGGGTTTAATAGCATGTTGCCCATGCATATTAGCGAATCCGGTCGGCCAACTTTGAGTCAGGATGGGACCCGAAACAGTGTCGCTCCCCTTACCATCGAGAGGGGGACGAGGGAGAAATATCAAAATGACCCGATAATATTCGACGGCTCATCACATTTCGATAGGTTAGAACCTGTTGGATAATGCTTCCAGTTTTTTCTTCACAAATCGTGAAAAGAGAACAGTTTTGTTACAAATCATCTCACCTTCGGGGAGGGGCACATGACCTCGTTGTTCCCCTCGTCCCTAGATCAACCACTGCCAATTCAGCCACTCTGTCTACCCTGTGGGCTGCTGTCTTGGTGTTTGCCTTATGGGCTGCTACATCGGTGTCTGCCCTAAGGGCTGCTGCCTAGGTGCCTGCTGTATATGCTGCTACCTCGGCACCTGCCCCATGGGCTGCTGTCTTGGTGTTTGCCCTATGGGCTGTCACCTCGGTGTCTGCCCTATGGTCTACTGCGTCGTTGCTTGCTTTATAGGCTGCTACCACGATGTGTGCCCCATGGGCTGCTGCCTTGGTGCTTGACTTATGGGCTGCTACCTCGGTGGTTGAGGAGGTGAACGGCAAGTTACCGCAGCGCCGAGTTGCTCGTCAGTTTTGTCTCCTCGGAGCGCGGAGGAGGGGATGTTTTGTATACCTGGAGCGCGGAGGAGGGGGTGTTTTATATACCTGGAGCGCGGAGGAGGGGATGTTTTGTATACCTGGAGCGCGGAGGAGGGATCGCATTTTGGGGCTCTGGCACCTCAAGAAGTGTATTGGATTGGAGCACCATGGGCATTGGAACTTTTAGCACGAGCTGTCAGGCTCGGTAATGGCTTCGGGGAACATTTACATTAAGTCGATAACTGCACAGGTAGAGGTTCATAAGGCTAAGCTAAGATCACCGAAGTGTAGGAGAAACAGTGCCGAAGAGTGGCAGGTGATCTGATGAAGGTCTATGAAGTAAGTGACGGTTTAGACAAGGTTCTTTGATCTCCATGCAAAATCGAAAGGAGTGCACTCTTCTCGAATGATGGTCAAGAGATGCTTTCAGTCTTTGAGACAACAATAAGCGTTAGAGCAGTTGTATCGTGGAACATGCTGCATTGTAGGTTGTTCGTCTCTCAATTCCCCCAGGCGTCAACCAGATTTACACTTGATACATATTGGCATACAACATTCCTAAGCGAACGGCGAGACAATCATTGCGATCGGTTCAAGGCGAACGGCCAGTCATTTGCATATGATCTTGAAGTGAACGAACCGACCGCTTGTGACGTGCGCTCGCGTTTTCTTCTTCTGCCCTGCTCTTAGTAGAGATTCTGCCCTTCTCTTAGTAGAGATTGAGAAGGCACGACATGTAAGTCTTCGCCTGTCCCTCCTGGCAGGAATCTAGGAGGCTCGTGAGACCTTGAGAACAGGAGAGCAGGAACTACTTACATTCATGATTCAGTCAAGGATACTTGGGATTACATATTATGGTTCTGTTATGCGCAGCTTTGCATGCTTTTGAGGAGGCCAGTGTCCCCTCAGTCTTCGTTTTCTACCCCCTCCGAATAATTACAACTTTTAACATGGGACACTATGGTGTGTGCCCCCTCCCCCTTCAACCCAATGTATTTGGGCTACGGATTACCTCCATGTATCATATACCACATGTATTATGTATATCATATAGTATGCATACCACACTCCAATAAATTTCAGAAATCAACGTCCCTTTCGCTTTATCTGCTTGAACCTCCAGCCGAGTAGAAATTAGTGGAAGCTTCCTGCGGTTTTGGTATTAGACTGGCATCCGAATAAGCGGTGCCGGCCCATGCTCTGTTGAGTCTGACCTGGCGCGTACACGGTGTTGGTCACCCGAATGGGTTCGTCGACCGTGGCCTCGAGCGCGACCTTGGGAGGCTGCAGCCGCACGAGAGACACGCATGGCTGCCCGTTTGTGGCTGCCTCCACGTGGTCGGCACTTGACTAGTCGGACGGTGGGCCGACTACAGTACATCGGACGGTGGGCCGACTCCAGTACGCCGGACGGTGGGCCGTCTCCAGTACGCCGGACGGTGGGCCGTCTCCAGTGCGCCGGACGGTGGGCCGACTCCAGTACGCCGGACGGTGGGCCGTCTCCAGTACGTCGGACGGTGGGCCGACTCCAGTACGCCGGACGGTGGGCCGTCTCCAGTACGCCGGACGGTGGGCCGACTCCAGTACGCCGGACGGTGGGCAGACTCCAGTACGTCGGACGGTGGGCCGACTCCAGTACGCCGGACGGTGCGTCAGTACGCCGGACGGTGGGCCGACTCCAGTACGTCGGACGGTGGGCCGACTCCAGTACGTCGGACGGTGGGCCGACTCCAGTACGCTGGACGGTGGGCCGACTGCAGTACGTCGGACGGTGGGCCGACTCCAGTACGTCGGACGGTGGCCGACTCCAGTACGCCGGACGGTGGGCCGACTCCAGTACGTCGGACGGTGGCCGACTCCAGTACGTCGGACGGTGGCCGACTCCAATACGCCAGACGGTGGGCCGACTCCAGTACGTCGGACGGTGGGCCGACTCCAGTACGTCGGACGGTGGCCGACTACAGTACGTCGGACGGTGGCCGACTCCAGTACGCCGGACGGTGGGCCGACTCCAGTACGCCGAACGGTGGGCCGACTCCAGTACGTCGGACGGTGGGCCGACTCCAGTGGGCCGGACGGTGGGCCGACTCCAGTACGTCGGACGGTGGGCCGACTCCAGTACGTCGGATGGTGGGCCGACTCCAGTACGCCGGACGGTGGGCCGACTCCAGTACGCCGGACGGTGGGCCGTCTCCAGTACGCCGGACGGTGGGCCGACTCCAGTACGCCGGACGGTGGGCCGACCCCAGTGCGCCGGACGGTGCGTCAGTACGGCCGGCCATGGCCCCCGGCCAGTTGGCTGCTGAGCCGGTCACAGAGCTGAGGGCGGGGCCGGCCGACGCTGCACGAGATGGCCGGCCGCCGCGACCTTCAGATGGCGCACGATATCCGGCTGGTCCGGCCACGTGTGTGGACCGTCAGGCGGAGGTGCTGACGTCACATGTGTGGACCGTCAGGCGGAGGTGCTGACGTCACATGTGTGGACCGTCAGGCGGAGGTGCTGACGTCACGTGTGTGGACCGTCAGGCGGAGGTGCTGACGTCACGTGTGTGGACCGTCAGGCGGAGGTGCTGACGTCACGTGTGTGGACCGTCAGGCGGAGGTGCTGACGTCACGTGTGTGGACCGTCAGGCGGAGGTGCTGACGTCACGTGTGTGGACCGTCAGGTGGAGGTGCTGACGGCTAGCCGGTTGTCTGTGGCTGTCGCAGTTACCGACCGTTACCGCTGACCAGTACGTGACTCGACCAGACGAAATGTTCCACATTTGCCTTCCGGCAGTCGCAGTCGGGCAGATCGTGATTCGGGCTGTTGGCCCCGGCGTCTCGGGCCGCTCAGCTGGGCGAAATTCCCCAGTCGTATCAAATTAGGCCCGCGAGACAGATCCGGGAGGGACCGGCGCTGTGAAACAGAGCCGAGGAAGGCTCGAACCAGCCGGGTGCCCTGGGGAAGACGGTACGGCCCGTGTCTTCCCACCCGGACACTGGCGGCCGCCGCCGGCCGCCCCGCCCCGCCCCGCCTTGTTTCCGTCGACGGCAGACGGACCGTCAGCGCGCGTGTTCTGCCCACCGGGACAGTCATGACAAGAAACCGTTGTTGGCATGCAAGGTCGAGCCGCGAGCGGCTGTTGGCAGCCAAGGTGAACCGGTGGGGGCTGGTCGGGGTACGGGGCCGCCACCGCCGCCGCCGTCTGCTGCAGAGGAGGGCACGACACGGCGACGTAAACCGTGCCGGTCTGGTACGGGCCAACCGCCGCCGTCTGCTGCACAGGAGGGCACGACACGCCACAGTAAACCGTGCCGGTCTGGTACGGGCCCGCCGCCGCCGCCGTCTGCTGCAGGGGAGGGCACGACACGCCACAGTAAACCGTGCCGGTCTGGTACGGGCCAACCGCCGCCGTCTGCTGCAGAGGAGGGCACGACACGCCACAGTAAACCGTGCCGGTCTGGTACGGGCCAACCGCCGCCGTCTGCTGCACAAGAGGGCACGACACGCCACAGTAAACCGTGCCGGTCTGGTACGGGCCAGCCGCCGCCGTCTGCTGCATAAGAGGACACGACAGGCCACACGACACCACGACACGGCGAGTAAACCGTGCCGGTCTGGTACGGGCCCGCCGCCGCCGCCGCCGTCTGCTGCAGAGGAGGGCACGACACGGCCGACACGCCGTAACCGTGCCGGTCTGGTACGGGCCAACCGCCGCCGTCTGCTGCACAGGAGGGCACGACACGCCTACCAACGCCGTAAACCGTGCCGGTCTGGTACGGGCCAACCGCCGCCGTCTGCTGCAGAGGAGGGCACGACACGCCACAGTAAACCGTGCCGGTCTGGTACGGGCCAGCCGCCGCCGCCGTCTGCTGCATAAGAGGACACGACACGGCCACCTACACCACGACACGGCGACGTAAACCGTGCCGGTCTGGTACGGGCCCGCCGCCGCCGCCGCCGTCTGCTGCATAAGAGGACACGACACGCCACAGTAAACCGTGCCGGTCTGGTACGGGCCAGCCGCCGCCGTCTGCTGCATAAGAGGACACGACACGGCCACCTACACCACGACACGGCGACGTAAACCGTGCCGGTCTGGTACGGGCCCGCCACCGCCGCCGCCGTCTGCTGTACAGGAGGGCACGACACGCCAGCGTAAACCGTGCCGGTCTGGTACGGGCCAGCCGCCGCCGTCTGCTGCATAAGAGGACACGACACGGCCACCTACACCACGACACGGCGACGTAAACCGTGCGCCGGATCTGGCGAACGGCATTGGGTACACATTGGGTACACATTGGGTGCATCCGTCAGGCCATTGCTGACAAACAAACAAACTGGAGTTGGTACTGGAATGTTCGTGCAGTAACGAAATTGATCATTCCAGCCCTGGTGAATCGAGTAAATCCGAGTGTCGTTAGACGTTGCAAGCCGGTGGAACGCCGCGAAATTTGTCCAGCTGAATACACATTTAGTGCTGCCATTAGTCCAAAATTGAAAACCTCTCCAGGTGTGGTGCGTTTTGCGTTCATGTAACGGAATCCTAGAATATTTTATCCGTCTGATTCTTTCTTCGTTTCCAAGTCTCCTAAGAACATATATAGCATATATATATGCATATATATATTCCATAATTCACTGCATCTTGCGCAATGTCTTACTGCGATAAACCGGTTAATTTCCTTTGCCATTTTTGCACGTCATTATGGTGTTGTCATTTAAAACTATTTCAATTCAGGAGTTCGGGCACGCAAGAAGTGGACGGCCAGCGCCATTTCGCTCCATTGCGTTGATATGATAAATGGGACGGATGGGGAGCAGTGCATCAGCCTCTTGGCAGCAAGTTCCTACGCTTATCACTCACTCGTTTGGGTTTCCCCTCGCAGATATCCTAGTTAGGCCACGGCCTGCCTGCGTCAGGGACTGTGGCTAGACCAGGACACCGGACTTCCACAAAGCCTGGCTACTCAGTGCCAGTATAACCCGTGACCGCCTTGGTGTCCCTGACCTTCTGGGGTACCTGACCCTCCCAGGGCTCCAAGCCAAACAGAGACAGGCATATCGCATCTGCCGAGCCAATCTGTGATTGAGAGATCGGCTATGCCTGACCCAACAGACCACATCGGCCCTACCGGACCAATCAGACGGGAAGGTCAACGCTTCTGAGGCGATCAGGGGCGTCCAGTTGGCCATGCCAAACCAATCAAGCGTGTCCAGTTGCTTGGGCTACCGGTCAGTCGAGTCAAAACAGAAGTCATGGCTCTTTAGAAATTCGGAAGAAGCACGAGCCCAAAATTTTCATTGGCTAGTGCTGGTATCATTCGAAGCATGTGTATATGCGTCAATAAGTTTGAAAATTGTTGGTGTGGTTGAATGCATGGAAGCAATGAGTACTGCCAAGTTGGTTGGTTGTATCCACGCAATTGGGGTCCCATGCTAAGAGACTAAGTAGTCGGCGGGGCCGAGAAAATATGATGGGTCTCCACAAAAAGTACTGAAGACTCCACTCCCTGCCTGTGTGTGTGGCGCTATCAGCAAAGCGTTTGCAATTGAAAACAGCAAAACCAGGCAAACACTCGTCAATGTCAGGCTGGAGGAATCCAACCGCGTGGGATGATCCCTGTTTATTGAATCTTGTTTTCCTGATAATGCGATTACACTTGTATTGTGCGTTCCCAGCTTCTTTGACGTCAATCATAGGTCGCTGAGAGGCATACGGATAGAAGATAGCCCAGAGAGAAATGCAGGATATGCCGGTATTCGGCAGCGCCCACGATGACGTACGACAGCTCTGGCAGCGAATCACAGGTGCACTGTTTCAGCGATAATGAAATGGCAGCCTAGCACGCGACAGAATCAGCAGTCGTCGTGACATAACTGTCCAAGCACGACAGCCTTCTATAAACCAGAACAACGGAGTGGGTCGTAATGTATGTGCTTGATCAATCGTTGGAGGCGCACAGTATCGTACAGATGCACAATGTCGATAACTTTTGAATGCAGATTCGCCATGCGTTTCCGTTTAAACTTCTAGTCTGATCTGAGCCACTTCTTTCTGATGCATTTAGAGGAGCATATAGCATTGTTGTAAAGTTGAGAGGATTCATAGTAAAGCATAATCTGAAGCTTCAGCAAGAGATAAAAATGTTGCGAAATCTGCACAGTAGTCCAAGCATGTTGGTGCATACCTTCGGGATAGCTTCGTCCCGTAATGGTGACTTCGCTGCCTATCCTAAGCAAAACACTGTAAAATTAGCCACGTGGAACAACGTGTGCAATGCAAGTTTGTTGATGGCGCAGCGGGTTTCGGGCGCATGAGGCCTGTCGGTGCGTGTGAATCCATGAAGAAATGCAATGGTATATCCTTGCTCAGATACGTACATGGTTGGTGCATTTGAATACTTTGTCAAGCATTGGTTGGAGGAAATGACCTTGTTTCACCACCTCCATTCATCTATCCAGCCGATATCTCCGTGCACCATGCAACTCCTAGGGCGCGGCAATGCGATGCCTGCCCTCACTGCCTGCACCACGGGACTCATTTCTCTCAAGCCGACATTGAACAATGGAAGTGGTCGCCGTATAGCGTGTTGCTTTCATTTTCCTCGGGTGTGAGCTATCATTTTCTTTCTGCCTTGGTCTTTTCTTGTGCTCATGATGGATATGGGGAGCTCCGCGTGACACCCTTCGAGTCTGGCTTCCTTTCGTGCTACATTCCTCTTCAGATTAAACGCGACCCCCCCCACCCCCCATCCACCAGGCTATTCACACCGCACTGGCGCCAGACCACAGGATTGTAGCACTAATTCCATCGCTACTGTTACTAAATCGTAGCTTCACGTGCTTGATAAGTGCTTTCACACTGATTTAGCGTGCGCCCCCTCCCCACAAGGTTATTCACACTCAAGTGACGTCACACGACAGGTCGGTAGCGGTAATATTTGCTTAATCATAGCTTCGCGTGTTTGAGCCAGGTGACATGGTTTAAAAGTGAGCACGCAGAGATGGTTATCGTAACGGATACATGAATGGACCACCAGCCCGCAAGGTTGGTACGACTCAGATGGCTTCGGCGAAAATTGGCGACAGGCGCGACGACATCCAGGGCTAGATTTAAGAGCTAACAACCTCTCAAAATGACTGAATGGTGTGCGAAGTACACGACTTTGCAGAAAAGGGGCCAGTGGACAGAGACTATGAAAAGACACGTTATGGGCAGCTTCACGATTCGGCAAATTCGGAAGAGCCGGCTAGACCGTGGACACGAGAGCCGGATTGGGACATTGTTGTCGCATGACACTGCACTACTGAACTTCCTCAGCCACACTCCAGCGACCAAGCGTCATACCGGAGTCGACCTTGGCCGTGGCCACAGTCGGCCATGTGGTTATTGGCCGACTTCGACACGGAGAAATACGTGTGTGTATTTGTGCTTTCCAGTTCCGTTGTGTCTATTTGTGTTCACGTCGGACCGCCACATGCCACACGGAAAACGTGCGCTACCCGCGACATCCGCTCGTGTCTCACGAAACGTGCGCTACCCGCGACATCCGCCCGTGGTTCACATAACGTGCGCTACCCGCGACATCCGCCCGTGGTTCAAATAACGTGCGCTACCCGCGACATCCGCTCGTGTCTCACATAACGTGCGCTACCCGCGACATCCGCTCATGTCTCACATAACGTACGCTACCCGCGATATCCGCTCATGTCTCACGAAACGTGCGCTACCCGCGTCATCCGCCCGTGTCTCACGAAACGTGCGCTACCCGCGACATCCGCCCGTGTCTCACGAAACGTGCGCTACCCGCGACATCCGCTCATGTCTCACATAACGTACGCTACCCGCGACATCTGCTCATGTCTCACATAACGTGCGCTACCCGCGTCATCCGCTCATGTCTCACGAAACGTGCGCTACCCGCGATATCCGCTCATGTCTCACATAACGTACGCTACCCGCGACATCTGCTCATGTCTCACATAACGTGCGCTACCCGCGATATCTGCTCATGTCTCACATAACGTGCGCTACCCGCGATATCCGCTCATGTCTCACATAACGTGCGCTACCCGCGACATCCGCCCGTGTCTCACGAAACAATACGAATGCGGGTTTTATAGGATAACTATCGAATGTGGTCAGCCTTTAACTACGAACACGTCATGTATCAAACTTGACCCTGGATGTCGACGCGCCCCTAAGCTCCAATTCACCACCACCACCACCACGTCATGCATCAATTGTGAGCGAATCCTTTCGATAATCAGTCCAAGCGGTTGATGCATTTGCAACAAGAACTGCGATACACCCGATGCAGTCTCCCACACTGACTACAACCGGCACGACGAGGAGTCTACAACACTGGCCGGGACGGGCCGGACGGAGACATGTCAAGTGCCACCTGTGAGGGTGACGCCAGCACCAGCACGCCAAGGCGTGGTACGTCACAACGGTGGTATGTACATCATATGAAGCGTCCCAGTCCGCGCGCCACCGGAGCGAGGGGTGAGGTGGTGAGGTAGCGTGTGTATGTGTGTGTGTGGTCGGCCTTGGACCCGCTCCAACAGGACGACGTCGGCGGCCGCCGGCTCGGGCCGACTCGGCCTTGCTGCGAGCAGCGGTGCCAGCCCATCTGCAGCCAGTCTGGCCACAGATGGTCCCTACAGCCATCGCACTCGAAAACGACACGCCTGGCGTCCTGCCGCAAGGGTCACTACCCCACTGGTGGATATGCACTGCACGCGGTCACCCTCTGGTGGATATGCACTGCACGCGGTCACCCTCTGGTGGATATTCACTACACACGGTCACCCTCTGGTGGATATGCACCGCGCGCGGTCACCCACTGGTGGATATGCACGATACACGGTCACCCACTGGTGGATATTCACGATACACGGTCACCCACTGGTGGATATTCACGATACACGGTCACCCACTGGTGGATATTCACGATACACGGTCACCCACTGGTGGATATTCACGATACACGGTCACCCACTGGTGGATATGCACCGCACGCGGTCACCCACTGGTGGATATTCACGATACACGGTCACCCTCTGGTGGATATTCACTACACACGGTCACCCTCTGGTGGATATTCACGATACACGGTCACCCACTGGTGGATATTCACGATACACGGTCACCCACTGGTGGATATTCACGATACACGGTCACCCACTGGTGGATATTCACGATACACGGTCACCCACTGGTGGATATTCACGATACACGGTCACCCACTGGTGGATATTCACGATACACGGTCACCCACTGGTGGATATTCACGATACACGGTCACCCTCTGGTGGATATTCACTACACACGGTCACCCTCTGGTGGATATGCACTGCACGCGGTCACCCACTGGTGGATATGCACCGCACACGGTCACCCACTGGTGGATATTCACGATACACGGTCACCCACTGGTGGATATTCACGATACACGGTCACCCACTGGTGGATATTCACGATACACGGTCACCCACTGGTGGATATTCACGATACACGGTCACCCACTGGTGGATATTCTAAAATTAACCACATCACGGTCACCCACTGGTTAAGTACGCAAACTTTCTTCACCAACAGGGGTAGTGACGATAACCCACTGGAACCAGCTGCCAGATAACATCGTCACATGTAGAGAACATTGAACATCTTTAAAAACAGCATAGACAATCATTATACAGAGTACCACTGGTTGCTATTCACGTATTACAGGGTACCCACTGGTGGATTGGCACGATTTGGTGGGCACCACTGGTGGATATTCACGATACACGGTGCACCCAATGGTGGATTTTGGCGTACACGGTCACCCACTGGTGGATATTCACGATACACGGTCACCCACTGGTGGGCATACAGATGGCGACTATGCAGATTATGGTGAAAATACAGATTGGCGAAAGACTTTGCGGCTACACACCCATGAGCATCTCACGTCCTTGCTGCTATATTGTGCCGAAGTCATGAGCCGGCAACTGCTCGTCAGGAATGGCTCGTGAAGGGAATGACGTGTGCGGTTGCTGTAGGGAGGACTTCGAGGGGTGAAGTTGGCAGGCCTACATATCGGTTGATTGCGTCTAATGGTAGCAGTGTTGGCACCCGTACTCACCATGCGAGATGGGTTTGCGACAGGAACACATTGCCGGTGGATTTCCCTCCCAACAGCGGCCGATTCGTTTGGGTTCTCAAGCGATTCAAATCCATTTCAATACACCGGCAGAGCACATGTCAATAACCTGGCACCCAACAGCGTTCGAAGGAGGCGTCAGAGCATTAGCAGACAGAGCCACGTGCTGACAGCTCACGAGCCGACCGAGTAGCCGCCCAATTACGGTAGGAAGTCGCCAAACATGCTGAATCACATTGGGCTTACGCTGTGCTGCGGCGACCATACTGACTGTGGCTACGTGAGCTCACGGTCCCACTGATGTCCCACTGACGTCCCATCGACGTCTCACTGACGTCACACTGACGTCCCGCTGACGTCCCACTAACGTCACACTGATGTCCCACTGACGCCCCGCTGACGTCACACAGATGTCCCACTGACGTCCCGCCGACGCCCCACTGACGTCCCACTGATATCCCACTGACGTCCCGCTGACGTCCCACTAACGTCACACTGATGTCCCACTGATGTCCTGCCGACGTCCCACTGACGTCACACTGATGTCCCACTGACGTCTCCACTGACGTCCCACTGACGTCCCAATGACGTCCAACTGACGTCACACTGACGTCCCGCTGTGTCACGACTTATTGTGGCGTGGAACACATGGGAATCGGGAACTGGACACCCGATGCATTTGCAATACGCGTCACCAATGTGGATGTCGCATGGATACAATAAACCAGTCTCAATAATTCCCCTCCACTTTAATACTTTACTGCGTCGGAATCCCTGCTGACACGTCATTTGCGAGATACTCGGCAATCTCCCAGCACAAAGTGTGACAGGTTGAAATGGTCGGCGCCAATAGGTCGAACGGCGAGCATCTGGTGCGGCGCCAGCGCGGTGGCATCAGCCCGCGCATCCGGACATGGGTGGGGCAGAACAGCCGAATCGAGATCGAGACCACGCCCTGCAAGGTCAGCTGGTCTCCGTCGCGCGTCACGCGTCACCCGGCGCCCGTTATCGGAGCGGGCCGCTCTGGGATGGCGTCGCGGCTGTCGTGTCTTCAGTCATTCCGGGGCCTCGAGCGGCGGCCACACTCGGTAAGCCGATGTCGCCAAGCGACTCGTGAAAAGCGTGCTGCTTCCCGTACGGTCGAATATCAGCCGCATGACCGATTCATGTCGCCCGGTGTCAGGTAGATACGTCCGAGACCGACCCGAAACTCAGCATGTCTCTTTCTCCCTGAAGCCGGCGAGGCTGTCTGAAGGCTCCCTGAAGCTGTGGCGGTTCCCAGCGTCTGACGTGTCAGAGTAAGTGGCCGAGCCCACGTGACCCGACCAGGATACGGCTGGTTAGCCGGCGGCCAGGCTGAGCCACTCACGGTACCGCTCATTAGCCACACCGAAGAACAATGGGAAGGCCCGCACAAGGCAATTAACACAAAGCCGGTGAACTTCCGCCGCAGTGACATAATTATCCTCGGGATTGAACCGGAGAATATCCCTGGATGAGCACCGGCTTGTGTGGATGACTTGCTGCGGTTGGGGGAAGGCTGGTTGGCTGGCTGTTGATTTTAAGACACATCGACCGTTGAGTCATGTAGCGTCGCCAATGTCTCACGCCGATTGGTCGCGGGCAAAGAGTAGCGATAGGTGAGACTCGAACCCACAAACTTTCGATTGTGAAACTGGCATCTTACCCATGGACTACTCGTCCCCGGCTGGGGAAGGGGTCTTGTCACCTTTGCACTGCACGCGTGCTAAGGTGACTAGGTAAAGGTAGGCGTGCGGCAGCTGCCATGGACACACCACAGTACGTGCCAAGCTGACTAGGCGAGGGTAGGTGTGTGGCAGCTGCCATGGACACACCACAATACGTGCTAAGCTGACTAGGCGAAGGTAGGTATGTGGCAGCTGCCATGGACACACCACAGTACGTGCTAAGCTGACTATGTGAAGGTAGGTATGCGGCAGCTGTCATGGACACACCACAATACGTGCGAAGCTGACTAGGCGAGAGTAGGTGTGTGGCAGCTGCCATGGACACACCACAATGCGTGCTAAGCTGACTAGGCGAGGGTAGGTATGTGGCAGCTGCCATGGACACACCACAATACGTGCTAAGCTGACTAGGCGAGGGTAGGTATGTGGCAGCTTCCATGGACACACCACAATACGTGCTAAGCTGACTAGGCGAGGGTAGGTGTGTGGCAGCTGCCTCGGGCACCGCCACGGCAAAATGATGGGGGCGATATTCGCAGTGCTAGTCAACATGCATGTCGTGTCTTCACGTAAGTTAAAACAAGTACTATGGTGGCGGAGCCTGTGCAACTATCCGCTCCTCCTTGCTTTTTGTCCGACCATTGAGGTAAGAATTTCAGTGCAGGTAGTCCAACTTTCAGCGATACTTCACCAGAGTTTGGTTGCCCATCGTTTGACGCAATTATTCATGCAACCGGTAGTGCTTGCAAGATAGCGGGTGTCAAGGTAGCAGGTGTCAAGGTAGCAAGTGTCAAAGTAGCGAGTGTCAAGGTAGCGGGTGTCAAAGTAGCAGGTGTCAAGGTAGCGGATGCCACTTTCAGACGTCGAGCTTTGAAGTCAAGAATACTATTTCAATTTGAGCAGCATCGAAGCCGTGTGCCACAGTCACCATGTGTATCATAAAATGAACACCGAATTCAATATATACACGCTTCTGAATGCTAGAAGAGCTACTACAGCGTACGTAAGTCGCACTAAAGTCAGTCAACTAGTGCATTCCTGGGAGGCCACTCAGATGGGATCTAGAGGATATTAGCCAATCACTTTGTCCACATAGGCTTAGATTATTTCCTGATCCTTCCACCTACCCTGGCCATTCCTGTCACTGACCTCTCGGTTTTCGAGATGCACGATATCAGTGGAGTTCCTGCACTGGACGAACGCAGTCAAAGTTTAAATGCGGTGTATTGCCCTCATCAAGGGATGTATTGCCCAAATCAAGGGGTGCATTATCCTCATTACGGGATGCGTTGCCCTCATCAATGGGTGTATTGTCTTCATCAAGGTCTGTATTTCTCTCATCCAGGGGTATATTGTCCTCGCCAACGGTACAGAAGGCCATATCGTGCCCGTCTATGCGCATTCGGGACCATCGTCGTGAACCTTTTGGCGCCGCACAGGAGTTGCCAAAGACTGGGACACTTCAAGCCGACTTCGACAAACCCAGCTGCAGCTTGGCTGCTACGTCTGTTCAAGGCAAGGAGGCCAATTTTAGGTCCACATGGCCAACCGTAGAACTACGCCTGGGGTCGGTTGGATAAATTAGGAACCATCACGGTTATCGGCGTAGTTGTGGCCTAAAACGTGTGAGGAGAATAGACACCAAGGCCGATTGTAGGCCATTCTTCACAGGCAGCGTCATGAGGTTAATGGTTAAGAGCTGACTTGGGAGGAGTGGTACATGACCTGTGCTCCTCTCTCTGTGCCTACACTAGGAATTAAGGTTCGCCGTGAAAATTTTATTAGCTCGTTTTCCCAATGCAGGAATCCATCGATGGATTTGCATACGATGCATGAACTCCGCCACAATCAGGACTGCGCAATGCCAGCTCTGGTCCGAGCCCCATTGTTTCCAGATTTACAGCACAGTCGATTGTCGCGGCCATCATGCTCACACAAGGCCGCAGCGTTCCGTCACCGCACCCCGCCACCCGCCAGTCTCGGGCCGCCGAGAGGTTGGAAATACCGCCGGCTCTATAGTGGGTCAGCCGGTGGCCGCTCCTCCCGCCGACATTCCGTGTAGCAGCGTGCCGCGCCCGCGGGGACCGCCGACCGCGACTCCTGACCTGACGTGTGTCACGCGGTCACCCGACCTGACGTGTGTCACGCGGTCACCTGACATGACGTGTGTCACGCGGTCACCCGACCTGACGTGTGTCACGCGGTCACCTGACCTGACGTGTGTCACACGGTCACCTGACCTGACGTGTGTCATGCGGTCACAAGACCTGACGTGTGTCACGCGGTCATCTGACCTGACGTGTGTCACGCGGTCACAAGACCTGACGTGTGTCACGCGGTCATCTGACCTGACGTGTGTCACGCGGTCACAAGACCTGACGTGTGTCACGCGGTCACCTGACCTGACGCGTGACCAGACGGTCCGCTGCGGTCAGTGTACACCCTGCCACACCCGACGTCTCGCGGCAGGATAGAACGCCACCGGCAGGGATGAATGGCGTGCTAATCCAGCACACGAGGGTGCGGCGACGTCTCGCCTCCACCACGCCGGCATCAGCTCGGCTGCTGGCGGCGTGGTGCCAGACAGTCCAGGCGCGCGCACTGAAGCGCCGCCGTCTGTCAAGCGACAGCCGAAGCTGAACACAGCCTGAGCGGGTAGTTGACAAGTGGACTGGCCAGTCTGGCTGGACTGGCCAACAGCTAAGTTACAAAAGCTGTGTCAAGAGGTACTTCTAAGAACGCCTAGCTGGGTAGGATTTGTCTTGTCAAATTGTGAGAATTACTGTCCATAACGAACGGGATCTCACGTATTGCGAAAATGTGCTTTTTATCGCAGTTGCTTCTACTTTAAACATTTCTGTTCTTTATTGGAAACGACCACCGTGACAAATATATCTTCCTTAATAGCTTCCAGCTACTCCACCTTCCCGGCTTCCAGCTGCCACACATCTATTACACCGGATCTGGATGTCACCTGATGCATGAGGCAGCACAGCCTTCCAAGCGGTGAAAATGTTCGCTAATCAGCTCCACCTACACAGGCAGCACAGTTGGGTACCTTGCAAAAAGCTGTCAATGGCCATGGCGGCTCTCACTGTATCCATGCATATTATCGTCGCATTCGTCGTGTTTATGAAGCCATTTCTAGATGGCGCTTCGAAACGCTGTACTCGGTTGGGAGGATGGGAACCTGTCGTCAGTGGGCAGATGGTAAGCTGTCGTCAGTGTGCAGATGGTAAGCTGTCGTCGGCCGGCAGGATGGGGACCTGTCGTCAGTTGGCAGGATGTGGAGCTGTCGTCAGTTGGCAGGATGGGGGCCTGTCGTCAGTGGGCAGATGGGGACCTGTCACCGGCTGGAGGCTTCCTGAATTCAGTTCCTGTGGGCGTCAGTTGAGACGCCTGCTCGGCACAGCTGGAAAACAGCTCACTTCTGGATTTGCCATACCAGCCGGGTGGGACGCATACACCGAACCGCTGGACCTATCGGAGGAACAACTGGACTCCATCCAGTAATGAGAAGACTGCGTCATCCCGCCACAGCGCAGAGTTGCTCGAGATGCGAGCAACAGCGACCTCAGCTGACTTCAGGGCTGTCACGCTATCCGGTATCAATCAGATAGCGCACTGCGGAAACAAGCCGAACAGCAGCAAAGCGAGCTGAACAGCGACCTGTCTGCACCTGCTCTAGCGGTAAAAAGGCCGTGCATTGGTCTGATCTGAACGCTAAATTATGCAGCATTTTGACCAACTGCAGCACATCTCCAACAGCAATTAGACGCTGGTGATCACCTCCATGATTACCACATGATGACCATGGAGGTGATCGCCTCCATGGTACATCAAAACAATGTGGGCAGAAGTAAGATGTTCATGCATGCATGCATGCCACATGGCGCTTTGGCTGTGCAATGATGCTAAATGGAAGACGGATGATATTTTCAGAACACAAATAAAACCCCCAGATGCACTGTATCGTAGTCAATGCAATATGCATGAACTAGGAGTGCCACATGCAGTCGCCTGCAGTGTGTCGATCATTGTGTGCAACTTTGCGTGGACATTTCACTGTCATTCGTTGCAAGACAAAAGAAGTAAACTGGCTGAAAGCGCTAGAACCAGTCTCACTAGAAAATATAGAGAGGCTTATGATTAAGAAGCAAAACTAGCCAACCTGTAAGTCCAATGAAATCATCTGTTTCCATAACCTTGTGTAGCAAAAGATGTTTCCGTTCGTCACTGTCAAGAGCCGAGGAACGCTTTTTATCGCATATTCCTGAAGAGATGAAAATCGCAATTAACTGCTGGGATAAAGTTTGCCATTTTTAAGTACATCTCAGCGTTTGATTGCCACTACGATACTCATGTGGATTTTCTCAAATAATGCTTGTGTTGCATCTGTCTAAATCGGATATCCCTTTGGCTTGATCACAACGACATTACAGTAGACTCAAATGCCACTTGGAATTATCAAGTTGGCTCTGAACCATTCCATGTACGAGTAACATGAATGGAGAGAAGTGAAAATATTTTCACCCTTGGGACTGTACAAGAACCTCGGGCATGTTCAGACAATGTTCGGATATGTTCCGGAAAATATACTGATGTTGGGTCGTTCCTAATAACGTGCAGCCTTAACTAGCTAACATTTAAGCTCTGAAGGTTCCACGGATCATTCTTAAAGCACTAGGAGCCGTGGCGTGATAATTTGATTACACTCTACATCCACTGAAAATCAAGTAAATTGTATGCTTTTCAATTTTGCTAGAGCAAAGGTGTGCCTCATTTGGGCGGAGCGAGACCATTGCACCTCAAGCATTTGACGGCAAACAAGTTCATAGTACCATCTAGGATTGAACTCCCTGCTATTTCTCTTTCTTTACTACAAGTATATTGCAGCTAAGCTGGCCGATTTGACCCTCTGCTGCGGGCTCGGAACTTTGACACGCATTGCAATCAGCAACTCCGGAGCGTCCAGGTTTTATGGGGAGGAGACTCGGCTACACGTGAAGTTCCTTTGGAGTATAAGTCGTAATAGTAATGCTACGCTTCGTCTTTTAAGGTGATGCGTCGACCCTGCGCGCGCCTGACCCCGGATCCTGGCAACAGGGTACACCAGATTTTCATCAAGCTCCTTGTGTTTTATGGTTAGCGTACTTTTTTCGCATATGCCCTTCATAATTATGTTTCAATTCTTAATATATTTATTAAATTAAAATCTAAATTCTTAAAAAAATATTGTTTAAAAGATATGTAGCTGGCAAACGCAAATGTCTCTTGGTGACAGGGAGTCGGCACGACCACTACCAGACGACGTCCTGACGTTCGTCGGGCCCGACGGGCACCACAGTGGGCGCGAGAGGCGCCGACGGCCAGCCCTGGTGGCGCTCACCTTGGTGCCGGTCATGGCTGCAGGTGTCCGGGCTCCGGGTCGTGGCCGCTCCATCAGCCCACACCACCGAGTGTGGCTGCGGCGACCTTGCCGCCGCTCATATAACTTCTGCTGGCAGTACGGCGCGGGACGGCGACCGCTGACCGCTCGGTGGGGAACAGGCGGCGGCTCACAGGTCGGGGAACAGGCGGCGGCTCACAGGTCGGGGAACAGGCGGCCCACCGTCGCGTCTGACCTGGGTCGCCGCGCGGGTGAGGTGGCCGGAAACGAGCATGGCTTTCCTCGCCGCCTGCCCCCGGGAATTCCGCTGGCGCACCGTGAGTCTGCATTCTGCATTGGCACAAGAAGAGAGCGTGACACCCAAGACGGATACACACCGATCCTGTTAGAAATAGCACTGCATCGCTGGCAGTTCAGGGGTACAACTGAAGAGTTGGTAATTATTGTTTTAAGTTGCACTGATGAAGTGGTTAGCATTTAGTTTGCACTCTTGTTCTGTATTTCGATGTTCAAATGTCATCAAATTTGCACCAATCACAGGTAAAGCGGAAGTAGAGAAGACGTCAATTGTCATTAGCATTTGAAGTGAAACAGTGTGTTTTGCTTTACTTTAGTGTTGGATATTATATGTTAGAGCTTTGCATCGTTACACTATCCTACCAGACAATCTACGGTGACTAGCAATATTCTGCAATGGTGTCATGCCAATATTATATCAGGCTAAATTTAGCCGCCACAGTGGCTCAGTTGGTTGGAGCAACGGCCTGCACTGATCTACCCTGTCCTGGCAGCACAGGATCCGAGTCGCTTCACGAGCTCGCATTTAGCCCCCGCTGGGAGATTCGGTTGGGATGGAAATGGCTGAACTTTACCAAAATGTTTACACATGATCTTCAGAAGAAAAAGTGATATCTCTGTCATTTCTGTTCCCTACGCGTATCGATAAAAACATTAATTAATTCACGTTTGTTTTACCCCATTAATTTTTATCAAGATGAAAGGCTAATAGTCCTTGGCTACGAATTGCGAAGGTAAAATAGACCGGGAGACAACGCACCCCAAGAAAATTCGCCAGATCACCATCAGGTCTGGCCGAAAGGTAACGATAATAATCCAATGAGTCAAGACCCAGGAGCCGGAGCAGAGAAGCAAACAGGCCGCTATCTGTTGCCTGTTTGGCAACTGTCTGTTCGAGCCGTTATTGCACACGGGAGGCATTCATAATGTCCACAGTTCACAGTGTCCACAGCTCATAGTGTCCACAGTTCACAATGTCCACATGTTCATATGCGTTGCCCGAGAATGGTTAACAGTTTGCCTCGGAATCGGAGGAAAGCCCAACCGGGGAAAATTTGGCGCATCTCATAATTTCACAGTGTGCAAAAAGTAACTAGAGGTGCAACATTTTCGACTAAGCCATAGCACATATAAATTGTTATCTTTTAGTTCTGCTCTGCCGATTATACTAGCATTACCTTTTTAATACCGCGATTCAAATGTTGCGTGGTGCACTTAACCCCCGTATATCCTACCTTCCACTATATTTTGTCTTGCCCACATATGGGTTCATTTCTACATCAGACAGTAACCAGGAAGATATCTTGGAAGTGCCGGTTGCATAGTATCCATACAAGCTAGCTGTAGGATGAATCGCTCACCAATGGTTAAGATGAATACTTCTTTGGAGCCACGATAGCAACACTCCCTTAGTTTTCTTTGCATGTCAGTCCTAGGTAATGCAGTTCTGCATTTTGCGTAGGTTGTTATGTGCATTCACTAGAGGTTATATATTTACACTCCAGAAGTTACAGCCGTGTACATGGATTTGCCATAGTTGAGATCAAAACATACCGCTGGGAACCTTTAATGAATAAATAAATAAATAAATAAATAAATACAGCCATTAGTGTGTAATCAGTCGTACATCAACCCTCTCGCCTGTACACCTGAAGGACGTGCACATGCTTGTGGTGAAGGACTAGTCACATTTGGAGCCCCCTGGTTCCCCTATAGCGTTGTCTGGCAGCGTCCTCCTTGACCCCAAGCCACGAAGTGGTGAATGTCACAGTGCATTTGTCAGAATGTACAAAGCCTCACATCGCATGCTATCACACACATCCGGGCTCCGCCAATCTTCTCGACACGACGCGGCAAAACTGGATCCATGTAAATCCAGCAGAGTTTTTGTTCCTCTTCTATCGTAAATTGAAGGCACTCCAGACAATGGCGTAATCTCCATTAGGTCGTGTATTTCTGAGCGAGAGGGCACCCGAAATGCTTGGGAACGTGTGAGAAGCTAAAAACGCTCGGCGTGTCGTTGACATGGCAACCCGTCCAGCTGCCGCCTGCAACTGCATTGATGAAGTGGAGGGGGCAGAGCAGTGGCTTCAGTCTGGTTTTTATGTGGCACCATGAATTGTGACACCCTGAATTGTGACACTTCCAGGTGGGTGAAAATCATAATTAGTGCAAGATGGATGCCAAGTAAGTGGAGACTAGTGTGGGTACGGGATACATTCAGG
Source organism: Imbricaverruca yamaguchii (assembly GCA_034440575.1). NCBI lineage: Eukaryota > Metazoa > Arthropoda > Thecostraca > Neoverrucidae > Imbricaverruca > Imbricaverruca yamaguchii. The sequence goes on along the minus strand of JAOTOL010001418.1, from coordinate 364,813 downwards.
ATGGGTACAGGATACATTCAGGATGGGTGCGGGACAGGCTCAGCCCAGTCTGGTCAAAGGACGACTTCATGACGAACGAGGATCATGGAAGTGACAGTATCTCGGAAATAAAATTTTGGATATCTGAGTGCAATCTCACTCATGTTGCGGGGTGGGCTATGTATGCTATTCTAGGTAGTTCGTTCCGTTGGCATCAGTGGATGCTTCTTCAGTGGATGCACCGAAAACTGCATACAGATGGCCTCTTGCGCCTATGCGTGAATTTTCTGCAAGCACATGCAAGTCTCACCACATTTCAAGTAGCTGTAAGAGGTTGCATTCAGTAGGGATAACACAAAATCATTTCATTCTTGAGAGGCAAAATTGCTAATTTATCTATTATCCTTGGACCCCGTGCAATCCTAAACAGGTACCGACAAATTAGAATATACTTCAGGGTACATGTACCCCAAAGTTTGCTGAAGATGTTTTCAGATGTTTTCAGAATTTCAAAACACAGAAGTAAGTTACTGATTTTGGAACACCGAACAAACGTTTTTTTAACGTGAATGCATTTCGATTAGGGCCGAAGGCACGGCAGTCTGTGCCCAAGTGATGCGAATAATTTTATAAATTCATGCTAGATGACCGACATGTGAAGCGAAACATGTTAATCGAAATATGCATAGGGAAGTATGCATCTAGAAAGTCTGGCGTGAAAAAGTATTTATCCTCTTCACCTGTTTTCTTATAAGCTCCGCCATGATGCCCGACTTTTCAGAAAATTTCGGTATTTATCAACCAACATGAGAGACCAGAACAAGTTTCTAGTTCGCAGTGCCATGTTGGCATCTAATTATATAGGGGAGAGTGGGGTAAGATGCCCAGGGTGTAGGGAAATTGGCATTGTGACCAAATTAACCCCCAAATCCTGGATCTCTGAATGTCAACACGAAGCCACATCATTTTTATATCCACTGGAATGCACTGGATCACTGAAACTTGTTGAAACTTGAAACTTGAAACACGACGTTTTCTCATTGTTGAGATTTTATCAGAGGCATGCAAAAGGGCGTTTTACCCCATGGGGTGGGTAAGATGCCCCATGGGTATGGGTAAGATGCCCCTGCCCTGGGCATCCTTCCCCATTGCCATAAAATGCAAACTTTATCGTTCATGATTTCGTGGGCACTTCAACCGGGAGAAGCATTCTTTCCCCTCACTGAAAAAAAATTAACCAAACGTTCATGTTTCGTTCTGAGTTGGCGAAAAAGAAGCGCTTTGATACCGAAATCACCAGCCACCCGTTAATTCTTCTTAGGGTAGAATTCCACCAGGCTGGTGCCAACACATCACCATAGAGCATAGCATGTTTTCACAAGTTTCAATTCAACTTAAAACATATGCTGACAGCACAGATCGAATGTATTAGCGGCACAGGTCACAAGTGTAGCCACCATCGTCGTTAGCTTGTACGTCGGTACAGAGCACACAGGCCCGGCCTTAGCAGGCTGCGCACTGAATCCATTCTTCACACGACATGATAAATATCATGCCACAGATAATACACCTGGTTTCATCTGGTCCTTGCGGCGTTGCAGATTTTTCAGCTTGTTTTTTCTTCTTATGCGATCCCGGCTTTGCCTGTCTTGTCCCTTCCTTCTAGCTGCTTCTACTTTTTATTTTCCCTTATTCATTTTTCTTTCTTCAAGCATTTTCTTGTTGGGAGACGACGTGATTACTGTGGCTTGTTCAGCCCGACGAGATCTCTTTCTCTTTTCCGCTCGCGGAGTGGTGCATAATGCTGCACCACTCCGCGAGCGGAATTATGCATCCGAAATGCTGGTTGGTGACTGCTGCGCGCTCTCCTCGAGACCGTCAGCTTTGGTGCTCGAGCCCGCAGGCTCCGGCGCCGGTTCCTGAGACGGCTGTACAACGTTCTCATCGAGAAATGCACGCCGTCGTCGTAGAAATGTCGTCACATCGTTTTCCCGAGCCATGTCGACGACCTCGAGAGACTTATGGCTGTGGTGGCCATCGAGGATGAGCACGTGTTTGTCCTGCATTGAGGGTTTCACAACCACCAGGAAATGGTGGAACCACGTGACGAAAACCTCCTGATCGGTCCATCCAGACTTAGTGCACGTTCCCACCGAGCCTGGCGGCGCACCGTTCATCAGGCTTTGAACCATCTTCATCCTGCCGAAGACGAAGACTGAAGGTAAGTACAATCCAGCCGCGTTGACTGCGCCCAGAACAGTGACAGTCTTGCCGCGCTCTCCGCTTGTGATTTTCCCGACTTTTTTAACGCCTTTGGAAGCAACGATCTTCCCTGAGTTTGTACGTTGGTCACCCCAGTTTCATCCATATTCCATACTTTCACGGGCCCGTAGTCGCCTCCGTCGAGAACTGATTCGTATGAGTCGAAGAACTTCTTGACCTGAGGTCGGTTGAATCCGACGGCTCGGGATAGGCTTGAGGCTTCTGGGCTCCTGATTGACAGGCTTGGGTGGCGACGCAGAAATCCGCAAAGCCAGTCTTTCCCAGCCATCCTGTGCTCTTTGTCGAACCGCACTTTCATGTCCATCTTCTCTGCGAACTCGTAGGCTAGACGCCGTACGTCCAGTGCTGTGAGCCCAAAGAGAAGTTTCTCTATTTCTTTGATCTTTTGTACGAGTTGTTCCTCCATTTCCTTTGGAATGTCTGTAGACTTTCCCAGACTTCCCGGGACCAGCACCTTCTTGTCTCGGTGGCGACGCAGTGTTTTTCTGGATATCTTGTACATTTTGGATATCTTTTGCAGGGAAGATCAACTACGTAGTAGCGTCGGTCCGAGGTCCTGGTTCTGGTTCGTGCCATGCTACGTGACCCTGAAAATGATATCGGAATTATAAAATTGTTGGTGGAAATTGATACAAACTGATTAGGGTTGTGGCAAGGTATTACCTGATGGTGTTTGCCAAGGACGCATGAACCAGGGGTGGTGAGGGGAACAGGAAGGGCAGAGCCTCCCCCAACAAACTTTTGCGATTTTTAACATTGACCCTATGGCGTTGACTGGAAATATTCTGCCAAAAAATAGTTGTTTGGCCCCCAACTTTGAAACAGTTCCCGCGCCGCTGGTGTTTGCTGCACATATTGGAAAAAGCTAGAAATACTTTGGCAAGCCTTGAAATAATATGCAATGGTGATGCTCTTCGCTAGGTACAAATATTTTCACTCAGTTTGGCGAAATTTGGTGCATATGAATTTGTATTATAGTATTCGGGTAAAGTCAGTATTATTATCTTGATTAATTGACTGGGTAGATCTGTTATTATCTGGGTATTATCCGCTATAGATATGGGTATATCGATTAATAAAGACACTTTCACATTTTGGTAATTATGTCATCTATGAATGACCAAGGTCGTAACAAGCAGGTAGGGATGGCATTCAAGCCCCCAATTTGGAAAGGTCTGACACCAAAAATGTACAGATGTTACTCGACACGAAAAGTGTACGTGGTAAATTTCAGACCGCAGCTTCCTAATCCCCTGTGGGCTACCCCCCCCCCTTCACCAACACTTTCAATAGTTCGAACGTCCCAGAGGGTGACAAAAGAAATATATAAAAACATATTCGAGGTATAAAATCTAATTAGCTACATATTTAAACATGAATGTGTCATTCGTAAACTACCGGCGGGAAAGACGCCCCATCTATGGGGTAAGATGCCCCCGGGGGCGTCTGTCCCCATCGATGTGTTATCGATGTGTGATCGATGTCTTACCCACCAATGCCGAAATTTGGTCGCACGTAGCGTGTAGAAATAGGGCGATCGTGGTGCACTGGAGAAAACACCCTAAAGAGGAAAAATATATCATGTTCCGCGATGGAAGGTCCTACAGCCCGCATGTATATTATTTGGACAGATATTTGCAACTATTTTGCTAAACTTTCATGATCGAAAACGTCAAAAATCAGAGAAACACTCAGCGCTCGTCACGCACTTGCAGCAACGGACCAACTTTTTGCGCAATAAACAACCGCGGCTTCTGCTTACAATCAAAAACTTCAGATATGTTCTCCAGTTCTTTGATCAGCCTATAGGGCGTCTTACCCGAGGGGGAATTTTACCCCACTCTCCCCATATATATATATATATATATATATATATATATATATATATATATATATATATATATATATATTCGCTTCCATTTTCTTTTTAGTGTCCAAGTCCGCATCTAATGTCGATCGCATCCCCATGTTTGCGCTGTTGTTAGATAACCAAATAATAATGTTATTCCTCAACAGTATGCTATTTCTTAGCTTCACTTTTCTGAACCCACATGCAAGCATTTCATCAAGAGGCCATCGCAATCAGCTACCATAGCAGTAGTACAAACACTGCCACTGGTGGCGCTAGTTGTCCCGCTGACCGTAGCTGACCCGCATCATACAATAATATTCTTCGGTATTGTCCACCATAGCCTTGGCGTTCTGATACCCACAATTATTCGTACACACTGTGGGAAGTTACAGAATTGCATTGGTCATCAAGGAGTCTTGGGAATTAATTGCAGCTTCAATCAAACAACACTGACTGTATAAATATGAACTTCATATATACACCCAAGAAGTGTTCGTGTGAACTGCGAAAATTGATGTACCCAAAGAAGGTCACGAGCGCCAGTATTCACGACCCTCTTCATTGCCTGGTGGTCACGGCCACATAGACGATTCTGATCCCTACTCGGCTCTTGGCAATGTTCCGTCTCACAATGAACGCCATTAGCATGTCTGACTGTGCATTGTACCATCAACTTGCAAGTCCCGGATACTTTGCAGAACGTTGTGAAGAGCATAATTTGAAGCAGCTCTGCAATAATGCACCTGAACACGCGAAAGATTCTCAGAAGGGTGACCTGAGGTAATGGCGTTTTCATGGCGGCACAACCCGTTGGACCAATGCACATGCGTACGCACACCTGCGAATACCTGCGTAGTAATTACCATCTTCGTTCGCGCACGCGTGCAAGCTGCAAGTTGCAGCACGTTATGTGAGAGGCTGCAAGAAGACAAACTCTCATTCGAAATATCTCATTAACACGAGTGAGTGTTCGTGGAAGCCGATCGGGCTGGAGTTGCGCGAGTCCTTGAGCTAAAATAACCTATATTTGATACTTGGCAGCGGGAAGCCTCACTTGTCAACGTGATAGGAGCGTCAGAGGCGACGACACGTATTGCGACAAGAGGTGCTGCACTGATACGTCGATTTTTCGGTGCCCAAGTAACTGGCATTGGCGACAATTTGTTGTCATTCACGTGACTCATTTTTTCTGACACATGGTGAGCTGGGAATTGTGCTGCTCGGAGCACAACTACGTTACGGATTTGGATCGGGGACGACAAAGGCTTAAATTGATTTTGCAATGAAAGATCACAGCGGTACCGTGAAATTCACGAAATCCGACGTAATTCCACCTAAAAGGGGCCGCATTTTAGCTCATTGCAGCATTTGTTCATGCGACAAATTTTCCACCTGATTTTTTGTGTGCAACGAATCCCAGCATTTATTGACCTCTGGCTGTACCTCCCTGGCTGCCTCTGGCCGCCCTCTCCCCATCCTAGCAATTACAAAAATATAGGATGAAACAAGATACTTCGAGATTTTCACCAAGCAAAACTAAATTTTCGGCGCGCCTCTCCCACTGAAGTTCGCCACTATGTTTTTCATTTCATTTTTAGGGGTTTGGCCGACGCCCCATCCCCGTGAGGAAAATTCTGGCTGCGCCATTGTTCGAACTCAAGCAGATGGAGAACCATGCATGACACCTTTATGAAATACACATTATTCGTCCAATATTCAATCAGTCCAACGAGGCATGATCCGATAATTTTATATTGCATCCCATTGTGTCCTATAGCATAGCATATCAAGCAACGCAGAGCACCATTATGAGGTTCGGGATTTTTGGCTCAAAGGAATTTGCGGCCCTATGGGATAAATACGACCGCCTGATCCAAAATCAGCACACAAGTACCATAGAATCAGCTTTGACCCACATCGATCCGATATGCGTGTATTGACCCGATGTGCGTGTATGGTCAGAGAAGAACAAATGTCAGTTCAACAAAGATGGTTAAAACTATTTTATATGGTAACTGTGGATGCTCAATTCCAATTCAGCGGGCATTGTTACCTTCTAGCGCTTAACCCGCGCCATCTTTCTGGTCAAATCCTCACACCCCGTCTCGGGGGGGGGGCGGTTGAAGACCCCTCTCTAAAATCCAAACTAAGCATCGCAAGAAAACGAAAGAGGTGTCATCGGAAAGCGCTCGATGAGTAGGGTCCGGGTCCACCCCCTAAAAAATAATTTACCCAAAAGTGACGTCACCAGGGGGGCTAGATGTTCCAGAATTTTCACGATTTACATTATTTTTTGACTCTGGGAAGTTCATTTTGGGATATATGAAAAAACAAAATTTATTTGGAATGAGAAAAGGACAGCCAAATCGACCAGGGCTACATTTTTTGGAACCACCAAAAATAAAAATTTTATTTTTTTGAAATGTCAAAATTTTGAGTTTTCAACTTTTCCTTAATTTTCCTTTTTCCAATGGTTATAGCAGACCGAGAAACGAGAAACCGAGAAACAAACGAGATGACCTCACTTGACCTTGACTAACTCGTTGACCCTAGATGACCTGACCTAAAATTTTGGAATCAGCATGTCAAATTGATGTGGGAAAAGTATGCCAAATTTGGGCGCGCTACCGCGCACCGTTCGTCCGCTATCCGCGAAAAACCTGAGGGGGCAGTTGAAGACCCCCCCCGAGACGGGACGGATTAACATTGTAGCTTAACACATGTTAACAATCCATGACTTGGCATGATCTGCACTGTGCAATTGGATCATGCTACTCCCAATGGACTTCAAATTGAGTAACAACGGAGATGCGGTGATATGTTTTTCATATTGGGAATGTCATAGTTTGCAATCAATTTGAATCTAAGCTTGAGATGTCCGACATCTAGCGAAATCTGACAGAACAGGTTCCTGAAGGATCGTCAGAAGTCAGTAATCTGACCGGGCATGACGACAGCTTTTACACTGAGCGTTCCGCAATGAATGGCTGCAGGTGTGAGCGTAATTTGGGCGTACTAGCCCCCTCCGCTTGCGTGCTATTTCCGAAAAGCTGAGGAGGTTGCAAGTCACCGAAAGTGGCAAAATGCCAAATTCTTGGTGCCACTCCTTAGAATGGGTGCGCCTTTCTGGGTCAAGCGAGAGCCCCTCCTGAGGGTGTAGGCACGCATTTCGCAACACAGTGCAATAACTGGCTCAGTGTAGTCAAAATGGCCACTGGTCCATCCAGATAATGCAAAAAGAGCACACCGCCTGTCGCACGCGACGCACCTTTGCCATATAATTCCATTCAAGCAAATATCTTGTTAAAAAAAACAACACCTGTCTTATTCGTCATGCACGAAAAAACAAGGAACTATTTCCAAACTATGGCACCAAGGGTCAAGCCTGCATGATCCTAAACCATGCCAACAAGACAAGAATGTTATGGCTACGTGACGGGAACAGGCTGTTGAAGTAGGCAGGCCAAAATTTAAATGCGGAGCGTTCGTCTGGTGTGCCAGGCACCATCTCCCCTAGACGAGCGCCACCAAATGATAACAATCAATGACCTTCCAAATAGGCCAATCAATAACATCAGACCTTCCCAATAGGCCAAGATATTCCACCGAGGTGGTCACAGTTGTGAGTTTAACCTTTCATTTTTTTCTGTAGATGGTTGGAGGAATTTTCATCCACAGTTAGCATGTCAACATGAACTGCACTGAATCATCCACTGGGTCCAAATTGCCCTGGTAAAGAGGCCGCAACATTGGCTTGATATACCGCAAAGAATATCACATTTAATAAATCATGTAGGAAGGCCGATTAAAGAGTGGTGTACACCCGGACAATAATTTCCTTTGAATCATTAAAAGTACTGAAGAAACGTCAAGTGACGTGTGTCCTAGCCGTACCTACGTAACACGTCAGCATGCAGCGCCTAACTTTAACGATTAAAAAAGACGTAAGGCATCTAGGGGATGTAAGCAGTTTTAGTGAGTTCACAAGAGGTGCGACGCCACCTTCCTCGCGCAACGGGAGGGGATAGATCATAGCGCCCCATACATCCCGCTTGCACACACACACACACACACACATATATATATATATATATATATATATATATATATATATATATATATATATATATATATAAATACACACACATATATATATGCATATATATAAATATACGAAAACAATATATAAATGGATAGATAGATATATAGACAAATATGTGGACAGATGCATCAGTGTGTGTCCATGGCATTCCGGTACTGGTGAACGATCTTGATTTTGCGGTCCCTTATATTATTTCTTCCCGCTCTGTACCATGTGCTTGATATTATAAGGTTTAATTTGAATGTTACCCACCACACCTCTTTGTCAGCTGCTTCGCTTCTGTATGCCAAGCTGACATTTGCCTACTAATGTTCCACACCTCTAGCCTTGCAGCATCAATGTTTCTTTCTGTGGATTTCTTCCTTTAAGAAATTAGACATGTTGCGTTGGCTGAATCCATGGTAGTTCCTGGTCGGAGCTGTCGGCTTTATGCGTGCGGATCTGTACAGCCGACTGAGCAGAGAGGTGTTCACGAGCAGGTCACGAGCAGTTGTATCCCACGACTGCGCTCGAAATGAAAACGCCTGTTATATGGCCTGTTCCAGGTTCGGTTTCTATAAGCATGCAAAAGCGCTAATAATCTAACAGAGTAGCCTGTATGCTCGAGTGGGCTGAATAATATCAGTCACTCATTTTCAAAGAAGCATCATATCTGACAAAATACATGGAGTGACTATAGCGAGCGTTGAATATACAAGAGAGTATGCATAATCACATTGCAAACCGCGTTTTTAACGCATTCAGACTGTTCTGGAGGATCCTTTCTTGAGGTCTAGAGCATAATATGGATTGAAGTTCTTAGCTAAATCAATCCACCCTCGTGATGTCAGTTCACCCAAAATCCATCAGCAATCAAAACAGCAAACCAAATACGATATATTTTGAAAAAGGTGACGCTACAGCAAGCGGATCCCTAGCATAGATTGGAGTTTAATCTTAATTCCGATATAAACTTGAAAGTTTTGTTAAATCTTATATATTCCTATGCGATATCCATGCAGTTGACCCAATCCACGATACGCTATAATATGGTAGATTCTTTGGGTACCGCCAATGGCAACATCTCTTTATCGTTGTTTTATCTGCAAGCAAGCACATGCAATTAGGTGCACGTGACGTTGTGATCCTTTGCTCTTGAGATCCAAATCACCGGTGGCAGTAGCCCCCAGATCTCGGTGATACATCTTAGGTGGCGTTGCAGTTTTCAACAGCCAGTTGTGATACTCTCCTGCGGGCGTTGCAGTTTCCTGTGCTCGCTTCTTAGTCCTACTGCAGTTTTCAGCAGCTCGCCTTTATGACATTCCCTTACTGGTGCTTCAGTCACCAGTATTCGCTCCTTTAAGCACGCTTCACACGTGCACGGAAGGAAATCGGAGCTTCGGCGGAGCGAGCGACGAGTGTGCGGAATTCCTTCTCTGATTGGCTGATTGGCCGGATGTTCGGACGGGTTGTATGTTCGCGGAGGACGGCTGGCGGGGGTTTGGGAAGCCAAGAATTTGAAGGGTCGGAAGTGCGACGGGAAGGTGCTTCTGACAACGGGAGCGCTCCCGTTTGAGATTCCAATCAACTTTTTTTAAAAACTCAGCATGAAGCAAGCGTGGAGAACAAGTGAACGGGTGCAAAATGTATATTGCATTAAAGTGTTTATTTTGCTCAGTGAAGATGACAAAGGGTTATTCGCGGAGATTAATTGACAGGTTGTGAAAGTGGAAATCAACCTACATCGGTAGTCACACATGTTCAGACCCAAGTCTTTCCTTGCATGGTACCAAAGCCAAGCCGAATATTTTGGCGGATGCAAAAACTTAATTGCTGTGATATGATTAAACCTAAACTTGGCGACTGTGGTTAACGACAAGTTGTCTATTGCCTGAGAAACGGCATACTCTATATAATACTCTATAGTATCAGTACTCTATATTTCCCTTCTGAAATTCAGAGGCTATTTTCAATGGAAAATCATTCGCCTTCCTTTACACTCAGGACACTAAATCACATACATATGCATTGCTGTGAACAGCCTATGGACAACAATGACGAATGTGCATGACATTCTGCGACCATTACTCGCGGAGACCTCACCCTCAACACTTCGCCATTAACGGGAAACGGTGGCTCCGGTCCAATTCCGTTCTTGCCACATTTTCCCACCGTTGCAAGATTTATGGCGATGCCAGGAGGTGTTAGTATACACTCATACGAACCATAAAGGGTTCAGACTTAAGAACCGTGGTGTCTCATCCGGAATACGTTAAGTCTGTAAGGAGATATCATGGGTCTGGACCAAAAAGACCCGTCACCCCAACCAGTACCACAGCCCAGCTTTAAAAAAAAATCAGCCATCAACAGCCAACACACACTCATCCGTGGATCAGACATATCTGGATTGGAAACATTGAGTCAGCGACTGTCATCTGCTCGCATCAGCGACACCAACCAGCCGCCTAGCGGACGGTAAGTACAAATACAGAAACGCGGCCTGTTTAGGCTGAACGCCTACGGGAGTTTGGGGTACGCTTTGGAACTTGCCGTATTCTAATTGATTCAGCCGTCGCAGAAGGTTTGCATTAGGCTTTCCACCTATGTCACATACACCACACCGCCAAAACGGCATGCATCGCGGTGCCTATAATATCCCAGATACACAACATCAATACCGTGCAACCCACAAAGTGTACGTCACATGGATCATGAGCACGGGCGTCGCCACGGGCTTCGGAGAGAGGGGACGGAACATTTAGGCTTTTCATGCAACGCCGCGACGTGCATTTTTCTGCTGTGCCGGTGCCCATAACCATGATATAAGATATGAGAACAGCTTAAGATGTCACGATACGTTGGTGAAGGTGAAAATGTGCAGCTGTTTGACATAACGATTAGTAAGCACACTCACTCTCTCGCACAAGGCATACACAAAGGTTCCGGGGTGAGACAAAATCATGCTCGGTCGAAAAACGCCGTGAAATTCGTTACTCAATAGCTGGTGCCTTTGCCTGGCTGCCCGGCTCACTGAGAAAGGCAGCAATGACAGTGAGAAGCAGTGTTAGCTTCTCGATGACAGGAAACCGGTTCAGTTTTTAATTTCCTACACGAACAGTGTGAACTTAGTATCGAGTCCTTGGACCAGGTTGGAACCAAACCAGAACGCGTCCTTAAATCATGGCTGGCTGCAAACTAAGCCTAAACTGACAAACCTGCGACTTCCATTGATGCTCCAATAATCCCTAACGGGTGTCAGCTACATGCAGGAGTCATTATGATGCTTTTGACCTGCCACTGGTGTTGTATCCATGGCCATTAGGCTAACGCTCTCTTGCAGTATAACAGATGGCCCACCATGTTTGTAGATGCCGTATTGTGGTTACGAAATGCTTCTATTCTACAAGTTGAAAAAACAAGGGTTAGCGAAATTAGCGAGGAAAACTGCTTGTTGGCGTCATATTCCCAGGCTGAGGGGCTATGGTGACATCAGGTACCGACAACTAATTCAATGTCAGCCAGCTTTTTCACAAGCTATTTCCGATGTACATTTCCAGGTCAGTCAGACATGGGCCATATTGCAATTTATAAGCTGTTGCAACGTCTTGCCTCACCTGTGCTCAGCAATCCTGCGGCTTCTCACTTCGTCACTTCACCCGACTGTTGCAATGCTTACTCAAGCGTGGCCTACTCGTATTCAGCTTCGTGACATTCGCATACTGCGGGTATGGCGAGATGTGAACAACAGTGCATCCGCATAGCGATCGACTCGAACGGATCAACATGAACCTTTTATATTTCATTTGGTAATGGAATGAAAACTTGCGCTCCTTCGCTGGTATATGGATGGAGGTTTCAAACGACAGCTACGTCAGCCAGGTTGGAACCGTCAGCCGGCAATTGCAGAAATTTATCAAATAAAATCGCTTCGTCTAGGTCGCCAGATGGAGTGAGCTTGCATTGGATGTTTGTGGTAAAACTAATACTGTTAGGCCTCCATCTATGCTAACCAAAAAGAGATGACTAATGGTAATCAGGCGTGCGGCGATCGTCGCGCATACTGCGGCCGCCTAGGCGCCCTACTGATTGGTCCAACAAACCGGTTTGCTGGAAAGCCGCAGAGTGCTCAGCATATTTGGAATATCACTTGAAAGCTGTGCACGTGCTGATTACGATTCTGATTTGAGGTTAAAAAATCAAGTGATTGCTTTCATTAAGTTTTTTTTTGGGTAGAATTACCCGCTTTAATCAGTGGTTCAGTTGACCGGGAAGCTCTTCGAAACATGATTAATCGGCAGCATTATTTGCTGCCCGCCAATATGTATCACAGGCAACACCATTCATTAGGTTGAGCGGCTTTCAACCTCTCGCAGTCCACGCAGCATAACCGAAAGCATTCTGGTGTCCGAAGTATTGACATTGCTTGTCAATACTTGAATATACACTTTAGGCCACATGCGCACACCAAATCACCTGTGGAGACACGCTCGCTCAGAGTTCTCCACCCTGGGCCGGCTCTATGGAAAAGGCACAATAAGCTTTTTCTTGTCAAGCTAGCCAAATATGATTGATTTGAAACATGTCCGTGTTTTAAACATCTGTCCATAATTCACATGCAACTATGAATGTCAATCAGGTTTTCACCACAGCACGACATTGAATTCCGCGAATTGTTCCAATTGCAGAACTACCTCGCGAGCGGCAATGCGGGATCTGAGGCGACGATACGTTATGCAAGTAACATTGCTCAATTATTTCGCTCACTTGTCATTGCTTAACAGCGTACTCAAGAACGCGGAGTTTTTGAAGGAAGGATTACAGTTGCCAGGCAATCCCGACAAAGGTTCTCTTACAATCGTGAGCCATGCTGGTCGACAGGGTCTATTTTAGTTCGGCGCGATTGCCGGATCAGATAAATCGCATGTTCACCAGTCACCATCAACGCCACGCGAAAACTATAGAAAAATACATTTCTTGGCAGATCATTCATTTGTTCACACTGCCCAGAATCTCTTTTCTTACATGGTTTGACTCATCCGCCCAGGACAGCACAATCTCGTCTTATAAGATCAACGTTCGTTCTGCACCCAGAAAGCGTAGCAAAAAGATAGACACCGTTGGTCATCCTCGTATCGCTTCCTGTTTCATGCAATTATGTCTTGCATAACAGGTATGTTCTGGTGGTTCAGGGTCGCATTGATTCCATAGGTCATATTGCACAACGGTATGTTCATTTGACGTGAATGGTGAATACGTCTTAACTAGAATATCGACCTTTCACCACTGAATGCGTTAAGCAACTTTCTGATTACACCAAAGAGAGAAGCCATCGTGTTTCAGCATCTCAGCAAGTTTCAGATGGTCGTTCGATTGTCCAAAGATGACCAGCGGCGTAGAAGATATCAGCTATAGCTTAGTTAACACTACGAACATTACAACTGTCAAGTTGCCATCTGAGAGAGGGAGAGGGAGAGGGATAGGGAGAAGGAGAGGGAGAGGGAGAGGGAGGAGGGAGGGAGAGGGAAGGAGAGGGAGGGAGAGAGTAGATGATTCCGCAGTACAACCCTCTTGTGTAGCTCGGAATAAATGCTCTGGTGTGTTCTGCAACATCATATATTTACGAACAGTAACAGCGACAAGAACCCATGACTAGAACTGTGAAAATACTATCCTCTATGTTATAAAAACATTTCTTTCAGCTACATGGCCTCGACGTTTCCAGAGCCCAATCACGGTCCTATGTGGAGACCGATCTCGGTTTCCACATGGGAGGACGCAACAGGAGCCCATGAATAGCGTCCGGCTGGGTGGCCCACTGCCATACAGCCCGCCCACGGCACGAGACTGATCCACTATGAGGTCAGTCGCACACAGCCGACCACAGTCAGATACATACAGCCCGACCCCGGCGTGAGATTGATCCACCCTGAGGTCAGTTACACACAGCCCTACCACACCCAGACAGACAAATGAGGCGCAGAGTCTGATGATGCACTGCCAGACGCCAGCTCCCGCTCCAGTCATGGCGAGAGGCGCCGGCTGCCAACAGGCTCGTCGCCTGCCACGAAACCACACCCCCACGAGAAAGTACCGCACCCGCACGCAGGGTGGAACACAGCGCCCTGCCACTGGACGGGTGGGGACACCAACACCCTGCGACTGAACGGGTGGGAACACCAACGCCCTGCCACTGCACGGGTGGGAACACCCGCACCCTGGCACCCAGAGCGCCGCCCAGAGCGAGCGACTCGAGGCTGCCGAGCTGGCTGGTGGACAGCGTGATATTTGGGTGGCACTACCGATATGTTTGGACAACACCACCCCGGCGTTTGGACGGAAGAACTCAGGTGCCCGGAGAGAACAACTCAGAGCATCAAGGTCAGTGCACAAGTCAACACTATTAACTGCAGGCACCTGATTTGCAATACCTCGACACGTTATCAATACTGCCCCAACACGCAGCAAGCACTAGCCAACCACATGGCCAGCACCATCAGGTCTGACTAGGACCGCCGGTCAGTTCAGTGGCCGCGGACGGGTTGGTGGGTCTGCAGGCGAGTCACTTGAAGGGCTTGCCGACCGACTGCTGGAGGAGGCTGCGCACGCTGCCCTGTCCGTCGAACGACGCCAGCGGAGGTGACGCCGCCGACGGCGGGCCGAACATGTCGTTGTAGGACGACTTGAGGAAGAGGATGTAGTTCTCGAGCATGCGGGATGTGTTGGTGCTCTGGTCGAGTCGCTCCTGCAGTTCTAGCACGCGCTGCCGCAGCCGCTGCTCATTCTGCAACAGGAAAGGCTGCAGTGAGGGCCGGCACCAGCCATGTCACAAGCACGCCTCAGTGTGCGCGTTCGCTTACGTGACGTAATCCAGTGTCACCCATGACGCCACTAAATTGCCCAAATGTATGGTGGGGCTGGCTTCCCAGCCCTGCTCCCTGGATGAGACACATATTTTCAAATATATTGCAGAAACAGCGCGATGACAAAACACTCCTGTCCATCTCACATTGGAACCGGCACTGGTAGCATTAACTTTTGCTGCTTTTCATCAGGTGAAAGACGTACACGACGTCGCAAGCAATATATTACGGAACGCTGCAAGAGCACGCAACGCCGGAGCTCCAGAAAAAAAGTTAGGATAAGTCGGTCTGGCGGGTCCGTTATTATGTCTGCCAGTAGCAGCCGGACAGCGCGACTGTTTATGGGTGGCGTCAGTTATGAGGACCGGCATCATTGCCGGTGAGCTGCGGCAAGCCAGCGAGGTGCACTATGAGAGTGAGCGCAAATTCAGCTGCCGACTAGCGTCGCACCACTCCCTAGTCGCGTTCTGCTCTGGAGTTCGTGAGGTTCTCTGCGGAGAAACTGCCGGTCTGCGCGAGGCTCCCGCGCGTCACAGTCGGCCGTTTAGTGTGACCTCGTCGGACGTGTCCGCGAATCCAGTCCGACGCGATACGAACGGATGACAGCAAGACGTAGCTTATGTAGGATTTTGAGGTGGAAATGATGGCCGATCTGTTTAACCGCTGGACGAGCGTGTGCCGCTGCACGTGTGTACCTGCCGAGTATTACGACTCCGAGCCGTCAAGTGTGTACCTGCCGAGTACTACTACTTCGAGTCATCAAGTGTGTACCTGCCGAGTACTACGACTCCGAGCCGTCAAGTGTGTACCTGTCGATTACTACGACTCCGAGCCGTAAGTGTGTACTTGTCGAGTACTACGACACCGAGCCATAAGTGTGTACCTGCCGAGTACTACGACTCCGAGCTGTCAAGTGTGTACCTGCCGAGTACTACGACTCCGAGCTGTCAAGTGTGTACCTGCCGAGTACTACGACTCCGAGCTGTCAAGTGTGTACCTGCCGAGTACTACGACTCCGAGCTGTCAAGTGTGTACCTGCCGAGTACTACGACTCCGAGCTGTCAAGTGTGTACCTGCCGAGTACTACGACACCGAGCTGTCAAGTGTGTACCTGCCGAGTACTACGACACCGAGCCATCGAGTGTGTACCTGCCGAGTACTACGACTCCGAGCCGTCAAGTGTGTACCTGCCGAGTACTACGACTCCGAGCCGTCAAGTGTGTACCTGCCGAGTACTACGACTCCGAGTCATCAAGTGTGTACCTGTCGAGTACTACGACTCCGAGCTGTCAAGTGTGTACCTGCCGAGTACTACGACTCCGAGCCATCAAGTGTGTACCTGTCGAGTACTACGACTCCGAGCCATCAAGTGTGTACCTGTCGAGTGCTACGACTCCGAGCTGTCAAGTGTGTACCTGCCGAGTACTACGACTCCGAGCTGTCAAGTGTGTACCTGCCGAGTACTACGACTCCGAGCTGTCAAGTGTGTACCTGCCGAGTACTACGACTCCGAGCTGTCAAGTGTGTACCTGTCGAGTACTACGACTCCGAGCTGTCAAGTGTGTACCTGCCGAGTACTACGACTCCGAGCTGTCAAGTGTGTACCTGTCGAGTACTACGACTCCGAGCTGTCAAGTGTGTACCTGTCGAGTACTACGACTCCGAGCTGTCAAGTGTGTACCTGTCGAGTACTACGACTCCGAGCTGTCAAGTGTGTACCTGTCGAGTACTACGACTCCGAGCTGTCAAGTGTGTACCTGCCGAGTACTACGACTCCGAGCTGTCAAGTGTGTACCTGTCGAGTACTACGACTCCGAGCTGTCAAGTGTGTACCTGTCGAGTACTACGACTCCGAGCTGTCAAGTGTGTACCTGCCGAGTACTACGACTCCGAGCTGTCAAGTGTGTACCTGTCGAGTACTACGACTCCGAGCTGTCAAGTGTGTACCTGCCGAGTACTACGACTCCGAGCTGTCAAGTGTGTACCTGTCGAGTACTACGACTCCGAGCTGTCAAGTGTGTACCTGCCGAGTACTACGACTCCGAGCTGTCAAGTGTGTACCTGCCGAGTACTACGACTCCGAGCCGTCAAGTGTGTACCTGTCGAGTGCTACGACTCCGAGTCATCAAGTGTGTACCTGCCGAGTACTACGACTCCGAGTCATCAAGTGTGTACCTGCCGAGTACTACGACTCCGAGCCGTCAAGTGTGTACCTGTCGAGTACTACGACTCCGAGCTGTCAAGTGTGTACCTGCCGAGTACTACGACACCGAGCTGTCAAGTGTGTACCTGTCGAGTACTACGACTCCGAGCTGTCAAGTGTGTACCTGCCGAGTACTACGACTCCGAGCTGTCAAGTGTGTACCTGCCGAGTACTACGACTCCGAGCTGTCAAGTGTGTACCTGCCGAGTACTACGACACCGAGCTGTCAAGTGTGTACCTGTCGAGTACTACGACTCCGAGCTGTCAAGTGTGTACCTGCCGAGTACTACGACTCCGAGCTGTCAAGTGTGTACCTGCCGAGTACTACGACTCCGAGCTGTCAAGTGTGTACCTGCCGAGTACTACGACTCCGAGCTGTCAAGTGTGTACCTGCCGAGTACTACGACTCCGAGCTGTCAAGTGTGTACCTGCCGAGTACTACGACACCGAGCTGTCAAGTGTGTACCTGTCGAGTACTACGACTCCGAGCTGTCAAGTGTGTACCTGCCGAGTACTACGACTCCGAGCTGTCAAGTGTGTACCTGTCGAGTACTACGACTCCGAGCTGTCAAGTGTGTACCTGCCGAGTACTACGACTCCGAGCTGTCAAGTGTGTACCTGTCGAGTACTACGACTCCGAGCTGTCAAGTGTGTACCTGTCGAGTACTACGACACCGAGCTGTCAAGTGTGTACCTGCCGAGTACTACGACACCGAGCTGTCAAGTGTGTACCTGTCGAGTACTACGACTCCGAGCTGTCAAGTGTGTACCTGCCGAGTACTACGACTCCGAGCCGTCAAGTGTGTACCTGTCGAGTACTACGACTCCGAGCTGTCAAGTGTGTACCTGCCGAGTACTACGACTCCGAGCTGTCAAGTGTGTACCTGCCGAGTATCGCGACGCACACAATTTTGAACGACTCAGGAGGGGGCGAGATCCACCACCCAAAGGAATATCGCAGGGGTAGGCTAACTGGAGGGGTGATGTTTTACATAAAACATCACACCGAGACTGTCGCACAGATCCCAGACTCGGACATGCTCCAAATGTATCGCATTGCATCTGCTTGACCATGGTCGTAACAACAAGGGCAGGGGCCAACTTCTCCACCGCGTGCTTAAAGCATCCCGTCTATATTTATAACTAGGGGAAATAATTTGGAGCACTTTCAAAGCGAATTCCAGTAACCTGAGCACTTAAAGCAGCCCAGTTCAAAATGTGACGGCAACCCTTCACCACACGAGGCGCCGTCAGCTGAATACCCGCCGCTCAGCTGACTGGCCTAACAGTGTCGGCAGTGGCGTCAACTCACGCCGCTCAGCTGACTGGCCGACAGTGTCGGCTGTGACGTCAACTCACGCTGCTCAGCTGATTGGCCCGACAGAGTCGGCAGTGGCGTCAACTCACGCTGCTCAGCTGACTGGCCCGACAGAGTCGGCAGCGGCGTCAACTCACGCTGCTCAGCTGACTGGCCTCCTGCTGGATGGCCCGCAGCCGCTTCAGCTCCTGCTGCTGGCCGGCCATGGCGTTCTCCAGCTGGGAGCAGCGGTCCAGCTGCTCCGAGAGACGATCGGACGCCAGTCGCTCGTTCTGCGCCGCATCCGATCTGGCCGCCTCCAGCTGTCGGCTCAGCTCTGCCACCTGGCGGTGTGTGGAGGAACTGCGTCAGGACAGCTGTCGGCTCAGCTCTGCCACCTGGTGGTGTGTGGAGGAACTGAGTCAGGACAGTTGCCGGCTCGCACTGCCACCTGGTGTACGGAGGACGAGGCGTCGGCAGGTGGGCTCGCTGCTGACGAGAGGGGAGCAGGGGAGCAGGGGGGGGGGTCTCGGTCTCCGGGATGAGCCTCACCTGACTAATTCTATCTTCCAGATGCTGGGTTGCCTGGCTGAGAAGGGCCTCCTTGTGCTGCAGCTGCTCCCTGCAACCAGCACAGGTAGTGTTCATTGGTATGCTCACTGTGCCGAACACAGGCGCCTTCCTTACGGGAAAACGACCACGCGTGACACTTGGCTGTACATTGTACCCGGTTAAACAAATACCCTGTTATTATAAAATGAAAGCAATGCAAATTAGCATGATGCATACCATTATAAATCCATTCATTATTTCAAAAATAGGAGCACGCTTCAAATTATCAGGATGGCGTTTGCAAGTCAGCATCCGAGGATGGCGCGCCAATTGCACAATTGTTAGTAGCTCATCCATTGTACTATCTGGACACGAGCCAGTCATACAGTTCGATGCCAGGATATGAAGGCATATGGCTCGACGTTAGGACGTGAAGGCATATGGCACTCCGGACACAAGTAAGTCATACGGCTCGATGTCAAGATGTGAGAGCATACGGCTCAGTGCCAGGATGTTAAGTCATATGACACGCGCAATTCCGACAATTCCTAGTATAACCAGCATAGACCAGGGCCGAAGTTCGCACCGAAGACTCGCAGTCTCGAAATGTAATCAAGTCATGATCCTCACGGAAGCTAGCCGTCTTTAGCACCGCAGCCCGTTGGGTGTTCTGCGGGGTTTCAAACCGCTGCAGGTGTTTCGAAATAGTTGCTTGATTTCTGATAGTCACATTCCGCACATACCGGACTTGGTATTTCGAAAGCCCATCACCAAGGCCACCAACCACGTGTCCCGCCAATTTTGACGGAAGAAAAGAGAAAGCGTAATCGAGCGAAGATTTGCGCGGCAGCTTCGACATTTCCTCACATGCGCTGAACGACTACGCGCCGACGACTCACCAGCAGCAGCCTCTAGCGCATACAACGCCAACTCGAGCTTGGCTCACCGGCCACCAAAGGCGCTGCTTACCGCGTCTCCTGCAGCCGCAGACGAAGCTCAGCGGCGGATGTCTCGGCAGAAGTCAGTTGAGTCTGCAGAGCCTGTCGCTCCTCTACCGACCGAGTCAGCTGCTGTTTCAGGGTCTCTGCACCCGCAGTCAGCTGCTGCAACTGGCACCACGCAACCGAGGGTCAGGCGGCGGAGCCAGAGTAATCAGACCAACACCGGGCAACGGCGGATCATGGAGCGAAACTAGGGTTAACAGTGCCGCCCCAGGCATCAGTGGGTCAAACGGCAGAACCCAAATTGTCAAGCCACACTGAGCAATGGAGGATTAAACAGCAGAATCAGTCGTGATCTGGGAAACGGCCAGGAACAGAGTCATCCGGTCAGACCCCAGGATACCGGGCCGGACGTAAACAAGAGGTTAGCTATATGGGTGTGGGGATCGAATCGTTTTGGGTTTGTATGTCTAGAAAGACATACAAACCCAAAACAGTCCAACGAGATGTTCGATCGCGTAAAGTGGAGCCTTGTCAGACTGTATGGAAGTGGAAACAACGGGACGACTATAACGCAGCTCATCAGAACTGATTAGAAACCCCCAACACTGCTGTAGCCCACAAAACAAACACCCACCCGATGCGTAACCATGGCAACCGATCACAACGCACCCTGTGTGCCGCATCTTCCGCATGCTTAGTCAGCTGCTTTGTGCGTTGTTTCTCGGCCACAAGGTGCTGGTAGGCCTGCTGGAGTTTGACCTCGGTGAGCCGGACGATACTCGGGAACAGGTCGTCGGTGCCAGCAGCCAGACTGCCTGTTGGCGCCGCCCCCACAGCGCCGTTGCCACACAGGAAGGACGTCTGTCGAGGTGAGAAGGCCCACCGAGGTGAAAAGGCCTTACGGGACTCCTTCGAATGATAGGACCGCACAGGACAATTTTGACTTGCTCTTGACAGGATCTAGCAGGATGATATTGTGATTTGACTACACCCAGCAAAACCCACCTTATGGCCGAGCAGACTCGCAAACGGCGACCAATTCCACCAAGACCGAGCACTCGCATCATGGTCGAGCAGACTCGTGCCTGGCCGAACCGACTTACCGCACGGCCGAGCATTGGCCCCACGACCGAACGGACTTACTCGATGACCGAGCAGACTCGTCCCGCGGCTGATCAGACACCCCATGGTCGAGCACACACACCTCACAGCCGAACACACACCCCACAGTCGAGCAGACACCCCACGGTCGAGCAGACTCACGTCCGGATTGGAGCTGCGGATTTTGGCGCACTTGATTTCGAACACTTCGTTCTCGAGGTGGCGTATCTTCGCTTTGCCATCGTCCACCGCCTGTTGCAGACTCTCACACTGCCGCTCGAAGTCTGCACACCGACACCCGTGTCCGGTCAGGTGTCAACTCTCGGGTCAGGCCACAGGTCAAGTCGAATTACTGCAACTGTAGCTGGTGCGTGCGAAGACTTAGTTCAAAATACCGCACGGTCATGCGAATATTAGTGGCATGCAGCTACGATCAAATTCGACACGGTTAATGCATTCGGGACAACCACGAATAAAACACATGAAAATTGTGCAAGGAATCATTAAGTACCGTGTGTGGAGTTAGAGTTGGTTAGTTGGTTATTTGGGTTTTAGGGCGCATCAACCAGGTTTAGTAATTTAGCGCCAATTGGGGGTTGTCTTGAAGTATGTTCTCATTTTTACTATGTTAATACCGGTTGCCAATTATAGTTGCCAGAGAAAATCATAGCTTCAGATGAAGCGCTTTTGGTGGCTTTTTATACGCTAGCCACCACCTTACTTCTCCCCCCCCCCCCCCCGCGATGAAATTTCATAGGCTTCGCTAAAATACAATAAAAACGCTTTCGGTGTTGACGGTCTAAGCAGCAATCCATTGCGTCGTGTAGTTACACCACCATAATTTCACTGTCCTCTTGAAATCATATGGTATTTCCATCAATTTAGCATCATTATTTAGACCGATTCCATTTGATTATTCCTTTAAAAATAAATCCAGAACTATGAGTATCGGTACATTTAGCATAGCCAGGCCCATTGGGCTGATACAGCCGATAGATCAGGACCAACATAACCGATTATTGAATAAGCAAGAACACAAGATATAACACGACATAAAATAAGGTTACACCTTCGACGGCTATTGACGTATTTGTTGGAAATCCATGTCGTTTTTTGTTTGTTTGCCGATGAATCCATTGGACTAGGCAATCCGTTCATTTGTTGACTTGAAGCCTTTGAAAACGCTAGCATTAAACAGAAGGTTCTAAACGTTCACGACAAGAAACGGTGAATATCATTTAACTTTTGCGGGCGGGAGCAATCGAACGGTGTTTGCAGACCATGACATATTTGCTCTGAACACGAGTAGCGACTACATATTGCTCTAAGAAAGAACCTACGGTGTACACTGCACGGCCTGGGTGTGCTTTCGCACGGAGTTCGACGTTGTGTGGCCAGGTTTCACGTGGCTATCATGTGCTGCATGAACGATCGCGCGCCCGTATCCAGCCGTCCGGCGTCGGCCCACATCCGTACCGATGGCGCTGTCGTCGGACTTCAGTATTGGCTCGGCGGTCTCCCGCTCAAAGTCGGCCAGCAGCGACCTCTGAGCGCGCACACCATCCCTGGGCGGCTGCCAGTCCTCCCACGCCCTCTGACAGCCAGGTCATACACGGGGTCAGTGTCCTCTCAAGCCGTGTGACAGCCAGGTCATACACGGGGTCAGCGTCCTCTCAGGCCGTGTGACAGCCAGGTCATACACGGGGTCAGTGTACTCCAGGCCTGTGACAGCCAGGTCATACACGGGGTCAGTGTCCTCCCACGCCCTCTACAGCCAGGTCATACACGGGGTCAGTGTCCTCTCAGACCGTGTGACAGCCAGGTCATACATGGGGTCAGTGTCCTCCCACGCCCTCTTACAGCCAGGTCATACACGGGGTCAGTGTCCTCTCAAGCCGTGTGACAGCCAGGTCATACACGGGGTCAGCGTCCTCTCAGGCCGTGTGACAGCCAGGTCATACACGGGGTCAGTGCCCTCTCAGACCGTGGTGGTGGATTGGAGTTTAGGGGCGCGTCAACATCAAGGGTCCTCCCAGACCGTGTGAGAGCCAGGTCATACACGGGGTCAGTGTCCTCTCAGGCCGTGTGATCGTGTGACAGCCAGCTAACACAGGAATCAAGGTCCTGTCAGGTCATGGGACAGCCAGACCAAACAGGGATCAAGCACATTCTCCACACGCCCGCCTACTGCTAACGACTATCGGCAGTACAGCCAGCAGATGATGCATGATTGGATGATCTACTTAACTGACAAAACTACTCGATGCATTTAGGAAAAAGCGCCTTAATTCTTGAACCACAAATAGCGGTCCGACACAGATGTCCGGCTAACTCATGAGATCCAGTGCAGCCCGGTGACGCGCGGGGTCCCATCGGGTGATCGCTAAACCGTCACGCGACCGGCAGCACAATATACACACCACATTTAGACACATGTCACAGCTTGGTGAGTTGGGAGATACGAGTTAACAGGGTTATGCAGTGAGAAGGTTAGAGACATGCATACAGTGGCCGCTATCGATGTGACGACGTGGCACGCACTGACCGGCGGCTGCGCCGTGAAACTGTGTCGGCGCGGCACGTCGCCGCCAGCTGGCGCCACCCGGTGGCGGAGAGTGTCGATGGAGCGAGCGCCGCCAGTGGTGCCGTCGGGGAGGCGACGGAGCCGAGACTGTCCGTCACCTGCCGACTGTGGCGCTCGGTCACACACATACAGACACAGGCCAGGATACAGCCACACACACACACGCACACACACACAGACACAGACAGACAGACAGAAGAAGAAGACAGACAGAAGACAGACAGACAGACAACAGAAACAGACAGAAAAAAGACAACGACAGACAGACAGAGACAGACACAGACCAAGACCTAGCCACACAGACAGACACGGACCAAGACCTAGCCACACAGACAGACACGGACCAGGATACAGTCACACACACACAGACACAGGCCAGGACATCCGCACATACAGACACAGACACACCAGCACAGACACACATATAGACAGGCAAAGGCACACGCAGACACACCCGCATCGACCAGGATCAGTCATTTAGCTCTGCAAGCCACGCGGGAAATTTGGTGACCACAGGTATGGGGGCCATCACGAGGGTAGTTGACCATTCGAGGGCTGCGGTTATGGGGACCAATGGACGGCTGAAAGTGCATGGACCATTCAGGAAAAGAAGGCAAGGGACCATTTTAGCACCCCGGGGTGCGGGATCATTCGAGGTCCAAGGGTACGGTGCCCAGTCGACAAAAGTGCTCGGGTGCGTAATCACTCAGCAACGCCAGCAGACGAGCTTCATCTGGCAGGTTCCACCTGACGGGAACCAGCTGCTACATGCCGTACACATGAGTTAGTTAGTTATTTGGGTTTTAGGGCGCATCGACCGTGTTGATCATATAGCCCGTACACATGAGCAGAGAACGACAGAGACAGAACGCACGAAAGGACGAACGGACGAAATTGAATGGAATGGCTGTTGTTTATTGGTTGGTTCACGACACACTTTATGCACATTCACGGCTTATGGCGCCGCCCACATTGTTTCACCGGTGGGCCGTGGGATTGGGAAATATCCTGTGTGTGTAATTGTGGTTTTAGGGCGCATCGACCATGGTTGGTCATTTAGCGCCCAAGGGAAATATCCTGAGTGGCGCTAGAGTCGAACCAGGGACCTTTGGTACCCATAGCCCGACACCTTAACCACTCGGCCATCCCCGCCCCTTGAATAGAATGGCATGAAATAAAAAGAAGTCAAACGAAAGAAAAGACAAAGAAAAGCCCAGGAAGAACCCCTCGAACACCGAAGACCGGAGCAATATTGGCAAATACGAAGCTAATCCCACTGCACTGATTCACGACACAGGTATTATGAAAACGAGGGCGAAATCAGAACCAATCGGGCGCCACCGAAATCGAATGTGCCCTGCAAAGCAGATGACCAACAGACTGCAGGCTACAACAGATGGACCAAAATTGTGTGCTGATCGAGATAGCATAAATATAACAAAATAAAAATCAACAATAATCTGACCCTTACCTGCCCTGTAAAATAGGCGTTCCCGACGGGCGTTAATGTCACCTGATGGACGTCTGGGTGTTCATCTGAACAGCTGAGCCGCTGCATTCGAGCTATTGCCAGCTCCCGCTCCTGCCCACCGAGCAGTGTCAGACCTAGCGCTGACTAAACAGCAGAGCTGACTCGCCCCGTAAGTGGTCGGCCAGCGATACTCCACCAGCACCAAAAGAGAACGATCATCTCGCATGACAACGCATGCACGCGCAGGGACTAGACTCAAAAGCCTTGCGGAGAACGTGTCTCCAAGTCTATTAGTTATTTGTGCTTTAGGGCGCTTCGACCAGTTTCGATCCTTCGCGCCCACCATATTGTCTCCAAGTCATTCGATCACTATCGAGGATGTGCAGTCTAGCGCCAGTTTGGAGAAGCCGGTACACATGTCCAGCAAAGCACCCGTTGGGGGGGGGGCGGTACCCATTCTTACTCTAAAAAGAACACCCAAAATACAGTACAGGGTCCCAGTCAGGCCAGACGACCATGTAGGACCAGGGCCATGCATTGCGGGGCAATGCGCAGGCAATCCTGAAGCAAACTCAGTGGTGCATTTTGTTACCGTGACATGCGCAAATGAACCAGTATATTGCATGTCCAGCTACATGGGATCGCAATACATCTAAATACCTTCGAAGTGGACAAAATACAGCATCTTGAACGCCCAACGAGGAACTAAATCCAACATTTCAGACAGCAGCCTACGTAGTGTAACAGTAGAATCAGCACTATCGTCAGAGCCATGAAGTGCTCACATTAGCAAATACCATTTCTTGGCGACAAAACAAACACCGGTCAAGGTCAAATGCTTACCTGGGTCTCGAGACCTGCGGCCTAAACCGATCGTCTGACGTCATCCCTGAAAACTGTGAGCAATCTTTCTTGATTTCCCAAACTGCGATCAGTCGCCTATCTAAGGTAGAAGGTTGATCACACCACCGCCCTGGAGACTAAGGCTTTAGATCCCGGGCTGTGGACAGTCGTCCACCTACCTTAGTCTTCACAGCTGTGGCTAGTCGTTTGCCCGCCCTAGTCTCCAGAGCTGTTGTCAGTTATCTGCCTGTCTTACTCTCCAGAGTTGCGGCCAACGGCACGCCCTAGTAACCAGAAGTGTGGTCAGTAGGCTACCCTAGCAACCACAGCGGTGGCCAGCAGCCTACAACAGTAACCAGAGCAGTGGCCAGCGGCCTACCTTAGTAAGAAGAGCTGTGGCCGGCGGCCTACCTTAGCCTCGAGAGCAGCGGTCAGCCGCCGCACTTCACGCTGATTCCACTCGTGGCCGACCTCTGGGTGGTGGCCCGGCTCAGGACCGTGATCCAGCTTCTGCCCTTGACCCAGGTCAGACTCGTGACCCAGTTCCGGTCTTGGCCGGCCGAAAGAATGAGCCACCTAGCCGTGGCCACACAAACATCAGGTTAATATAAAGGCCAGCTGGCCGGTGACTGCGCGTCACGTACAGTCCTGACGAGTCGCTCGACATCCATATTACAGTAGCGGCGCATCCCAGTCACATTCTCACTCTCGACATCACAGCAATAGCCAGTTACACAGTTAATACAAATAACGCTTGAACTACGGCGCTACGCAATCCTAACTGACTGATGTCTGGTCGTAGTTATTTGGGCTTTCGGGAGCTTCGACTACTCTGGTCATATTGCGATGTCTGGTCTTAAAAAATGCTGACTATCTGTAGTATATAGTTACAGGGAACGCAATTCGCTAAAAGCTAACCCGCTAATCCGGCCTAAAAGTGGATTAATCTCCCTCGAAGTGAAGTCATGTGAAGTGAAAAGTCGCATGATTGCGTTCATTGGGGTTGCTGAGTGGACGTGAAGTGTCACGAGGGGTCATGTTCCAACCCGGATAAATGCGCTTCAAAACTGTCAATACTCCCGACTTCTTTCTCAATAATATTCAAGAGAAACACTGTGCAGATGTGCTTTTGCCTATCCATAGCTAAGCAAAAGAAAAATGTACATCCCGTGAGTTCGCAAATTTCCAAATACATCCGTAGCTTCGATCGGCTCGTCAAAGGTGACAGTTTGATTACTGGCCCGGTCTCGTCGTCGCGACCGAACAATATTATCAAGTTTTCCAATTGACATAACTGTCCAATCCCACTCACATTAGACCCGCTAAATTGCTGAACGTTTGTAAATCATAATTCATCAACTATCAATTAATCGAATAACCTTCATACAAATGGATTCGTGGCCAACGTAGCGCACCTCCCGAAATTTCGGAGAAAAAACCGTTACCTGTGGTGGCCGGGCAAAGCCAGGACCTGCCTCTGACTGACAGCGTGGTTCGGGGATTGCCTCCCGTTGGAACGTTTTCAGATATCGGTGGCTGGGCGGGGGCATCTCCGTAGCCAACGATTCAGTTGAGGTCAAGATTCGTTCAATGCCCCGATAACCAGCTTATGCGTGATTATCGGGGCATGGAACGATTAAGACATCGGGGCATGGATTCATCATAAAGACTCTATCATAAGAAGTCTGTATGATGAAAACAGTAATACTTTCACGTCAGTAAAATGCGGAGATTCCACCTTAAATTTCTGTCGAAGGTTGACGAGTCCATGCACGTATTTGAATTGCAATTTCGTGCAGCCACAGTCAGTTTTCATGCCACCCACGTTTTCCCGTCCCGGGCTGCCCACACCGGCTGTGGATGGAGGGCTGATGGACTCAGTGTCGCTCTCACCGGCTGCGGTGTGGACGGCAGAGCAGACGACGCTGCCGGCCCCAGACTGCGGCCGCACTGGGCTGGCGGCCCAGCTCGGTCAGAGTGTCCGTCGACGTCCGACCGCTGCGCTCCGTCCAGCCCCAGCTCCTGCTCCTGCTCGGGGGCCGGCTCCAGCCCCGGCGGCTCCACGTGCTGCCCCTGCACGTCTCCACCCGGTTTGTCCGGCCGCCGTACCGAGGAGTGTCCCGGCGAGCGTCCCGGCGAGCGTCCTGGCGAGCGTCCCGGCGAGCGTCCCGGCGAGCGTCCCGGCGAGTGTCCCGGCGCGTGTGCCGCGCACGGTGTGGGCGCCGGGCCACCCGTGCCGGCGCCGCGTGGCCCCGGCTCCGTGCACGGTTGGGCCGCGTCCGCACGGTGCGGCCGCACGTCCGTGCCGGTGTCGGCCGCACCCGGCGGCACGAGTGTCGAGACGCCGGCGGACGGCGGCGGCGGCGGCTGGCTGATCTCCTGCAGCAGCGCCGCCTTCGTGTCCTCCAACTGGTTGGTGAGCGTCCTGATGGTCTTGTCCTGGCCATCCACGGCCAGCGTCAGCACCTGTGGGCCGCGCGTCAGATCGTGCTGTGCGGCGTCTCCAGCGGCCGCACCATTCCACGGCCGGTATGACTGATTTTCTAATCATTCTAGAAAAATTGAACACAAACTGCCTGACGCTTACCAAAGATTGCGTTTCACCTGACCTGAGAGTACTCGTATTTCGGCTCTTTTACGACGCATTCAACTGCTGGGTAATATGGCGTCGGCAACTTCTCACGTCGATTGGTCGCGGGTAGACTAGGAAATTCTGACGGTTGTGTAATTCGAGTCTTGACTTGAGAGATCACCACGCCACCAACGAGGTCAAATATGTACATATCTGCATTGAGATGACCTCAAAGAGCCGTTTCCTGTGTCATGGGTGTAGCTCATATGAAAATCGTATGGTCCATTCAAATTACCGAACTTGGCTATTTTCGCCTTCGACGCTCATACATCGCCAACTTCGGAGACGTTGGACCAGTGGCTGCAAACATTCGATTTGGATGACATTGTTACCAAGCATCATCAAATGGAGCATACCAGACAAACATAGTGCTTTCCTAACATTTCGACGCAATTAATGCAACAACCAGACTCAATAAGTGATGTACACTCATTGCAGAGCACCAGACAATTCTTTTTTGATCGGCCAATTGCTCGCGGCTTTGTTAGCTTATATGATTATCAGCTGTCAGGGGCGGACTCAGACATTTTCACGGGGATACTCGTCTAGTGTGGGCATCACTGCGAAAGTCCCTGGGGGCGCTTCGGCTGAAGATTCGTTGCACGAGAGGGGGGGGGTGTGTGCTTGATCGTACAAAAAGGGTGCCTTTTCCCATCCAGGAAAAGGGGTGAGGGTGAGAGTAAATAACCACCTCTTTGGTTCTTCGACGACAAAGAAAAAGAAGCGCGCAGCAAGGTTAAGATTGGTATATGTGATCCTTGATCCACGTATAATTCATGTACACAGGTTCACTGGATTTGATCACGCACAAGAGAAAAAAGAAGAGCTTGAGGCTTCATCACTTCGTAATATACAAATACAATGTATAAATTATATGCATACTACGAAGTGATGGATATATATATATATACATACATACTTGCGATGCGTTCCGAAGGAAAAATATGCCATGGTACCTGAAACCGAGTCCTTGGAATTTCTATGTAAGACATTCAATAAAAATGCATACACTAATCCATGTTAATTCTGCATTCATTTCGTCATGCTCCTCTTGAAGTTGGAATGCCGTAATCTTACTGGGAAAGAAAGTTCCGAGGAGCCTGATGGGTTAGGTTAGTTAGAGGGTTAGAAGAGCTCGACCAAAATATACACAAAAAAACATGATATTAAAGGCGTCGCAAACCACCGACCAAAGATAAATCATTCAACGCAAAACAAACAAATCATCCAATGGTGCCGAATCCAAATACAATTAAATGGTGCGCTTCTACCAAAGGCATCATAGCTTGCTCAACCTCAACTAGGTGTGGATCATTGACAAACTCAAAACGTATTCCGACAACGTCGACACCTTACATCAGCTACGGAACGGTTGGGAAGCACACACGAGGAAAGTTGGCAGACACTGAGAGACGCACGTAGTTTGTATGCTCCAGCCGGCGAAGCCTCTTCTGCTGTTGCTGGAACTGCCACTGGAGCTCCTCCACCTGACGCAGCTGCACGAGATCGGGGGCGGGCGCCGGCGGGAGCACCTGGCTGATCGAATGTAAGCCTGCCTCCGACTCCTGGGAACATGACACGGCGGGGAATTACACCCAAAGGTCAAATAAGTGGGGACAATGTGCATTAAAACGTCACACATTACAGCTACTAGTGAATGTAAGGCACAGCAGCGGTTCTCAACATTTTCCTCATCGAATCGGGAACTTCGTCTAAAAGTGTGAGCGATCTCCATGCCCATTCATTGACGAAGACAAGCCGAGTTACTTTTGACTAACGATAAGCCAGAATCATCAACCCATTTGAAATTTGCTTGAGGACCATGATAATGTTTGCAGTAAGAGCAGCACAATGGAGGGGACGGAGCGAAAGTGTGACAATGCTCGTGTCTAAATACATGGAGCGACATCCCAAAAAATAACAATGGCATGTATGGCAATGTGAAAAAATATGACAGCAAACCTTAGATCCAACACACACTGCAGCTGCCATCCACACAACAACAACCTCCACACACATTCCAATGATGAAATTGTAAAATGAAGTCAAATAAAAACGGGAAGTAAGCTCATGTTCAATAAATAGCAGCAAAAAAAAAAAAAGAAAACCTTGTAAGTACTTGATACTACATATGTGCCCATATTATATCATGTTAAAATTTATCTGTGACCCAAGAAAATCTCTTTTTTTCAGGGCAATTTCCCAATTTATAAATTTCCTGGTAACTGGTGAGAAATGCACCATGGCAGTGCATCCATCACGTAGTTAGGCTAATGGTGGTATGACAGAAGACATGTCCAGGGGGTTTTATTTTCTAAAGTTCATAACTTCAAACGTTCATAACGTCAAATACTCAGAACTTCAAAATTGGAAGCTTACTTCCAAAAATTGGAAGGTCAGATTCCTATCCAGGCTGATTTGGAAGTTAACTTCAAATTTGAAGGTTATGAACTTCAAAAGGTATGAACTTTGAAAGATTTGAAATCCGGAAAATGTGAATGCCTTCTGTCCAGGCTGTTTTGGAAGTTCACTTTCAATTTGGAAGTCATGAGCATTGGAAGATTTGAACATGATATATGAACTTTAGAAGACATGGCATGCACCCATCCAGAATCCTGATATGTTGATGAAGTGCAGAAGAAATAAAAAAACATCGAACTTGACAACAACAAAAACATTGCAGTGCACCTTGCTCTGATGATCAGGAGGAATGTTGGAGCAATATAACATTGGGGAGATCCTATGATCTTTCCAATGCAAGCTTCAATACCAACATAAGGAGTGGATACCCATAAAATGTAGCTAAAGCAGCACTCACCAACATTAAAAAAAAACTTCCAGCATAGAGGAACAGCATTTTTACCTTGTACCTTCTAGACTACGACCCTGCATCATTGTACTGAAAGTATATTAAAAAATAAAATCAACGTTTGGTATGGCTCTTGGCCCCGAGATGGTGGCAATAAATCGCCGTCACGTTCTTATGACGTCAGCACACCGGCAGGCCGACGCCGTGTCGTCACGCGAGCGCACACCGGCCGGCCGACGCCGTGACGTCACTACCCCGGCGGCAACGTCACGCGAGCACGCACCTGGCGGCCGACCGTGCAGTGTGACGGCCGGGAGCCGGTCAGCTGGGAGCGCGACTCGTCCGGCAGCACGGAGGCGCTCTCCGACGAGGTGACGCTGCCGGCCGGCGAGCGGTGCCGGTCGGCCGGCGACGGCCCGGCCAGCGACGAGCCGGTCACCAGAGAGCTGGCCGTGGCGGCGGCCAGCGGCGCCGTGGTGCTGGTGCTGGTGGCGGCGCCCACCAACACGGCCTGCGCCCTCTCCTCCGAACCGTCCTGCACGGACAGCCGACGTCACCAGACGGTAGTGAGGGCCAATACACAGAGGAGGGATCAGCGCCGCCAAAGTGTAGCTAAATTAAATTAGCTTAATTAAATTAGGTTGATTAACTCCAAGCAGTAATGCGCTTACTAAGATGCTGCAAGAAGTAAAGTATCATCTGCTTACAAGTAGTGTGGCCAAAGGCGACCATGTCCATTTCCCGGGCAAAATAACTACATTGCATGTTAAGTACGACCCTATAATTAGATTTGCTTTTGTTAGCTTTGCAACAATAACAATGCAACAATAATAGTCCACTCCGGGCAGCAGAAACAGACCACAAAAATAAATCCAGGGATGATCCAGATTGTGTGGCAGAAACCGATGACGACAATATGAGCCGGGGAGGGGCGGGAATATTTAGTCAATATTTCAAGAACACTGACCTGTGCATACATACTGAGAAACACACTGGGAGACGCGCAGAAAGAGATGACAACGCTGTCAGAGACGACACAAACCTGGTCCATGCGCTCCACCACCTCTCGGAGATTAGACATGAGGTTGGCAGCAGCGCTGGCCTGTTCCTTGGCCCACATGAACTTGTCGAGCACCTGCTGCAGGGTGCCCGTGGCATCGGGTGGTGTCGCCGAGGGTTCAGGGGCCATCCTAACACTGCCGGGTACCGCGACCTGGCTCTGCAGCTGCACCTGTACACACATAATACATCACCTGATACCACCAGCTGATGATGCTCACCTGCACACACATAATACATCACCCAATACCACCAGCTGATAATGCTGCACCTGTACACACATGATACATCGCCTGATACCGCCTCCTGGCACTGCCGCATCTGTACACAAAATACATCACCTGCTACCATCATTTGGCACAGCTGTACCTGTACACACAGGAGATACTGACACAGCCACCTAACACCGCTGCAGCAGCACACACGAGAGACACTGCCTGATACCGCCACCTGACACTCCTGCAGCTGCACACACAGGAGACGCCGCCTGATACCGCCACCTGACACTGGTGCAGCTGCACACACAGGAGACACTGCCTGATACCGCCACCTGACACCGCTGCAGCTGCATACACAAGGGGACACCACCTGACACTGCTGCAGCTGCACACACAGGAGACACTGCCTGATACCACCACCTGACACCGCTGCAGCTGCATACACAAGGGGACACCACCTGACACTGCTGCAGCTGCACACGCAGGAGACACTGCCTGATACCGCCACCTGACACCGCTGCAGCTGCATACACAAGGGGACACCACCTGACACTGCTGCAGCTGCACACGCAGGAGACACTGCCTGATACCGCCACCTGACACTGCTGCAGCTGCACACACAAGGGGACACCACCTGACACTGCTGCAGCTGCACACACAAGAGACACTGCCTGATACCGCCACCTGACACTGGTGCAGCTGCACACACAGGAGACACTGCCTGATACCGCCACCTGACACCGCTGCAGCTGCACACACAGGAGACGCCGCCTGATACCGCCACCTGACACCGCTGCAGCTGCATACACAAGGGGACACCACCTGACACTGCTGCAGCTGCACACACAGGAGACACTGCCTGATACCACCACCTGACACTGCTGCAGCTGCACACACAGAAGACACTGCCTGACACAGCTGCACCACCTGACACTGCTGCAGCTGCACACACAGAAGACACTGCCTGACACAGCTGCACCACCTGACACCGCTACCTGGCGCACAGCACGGCACCAGCAGCACAGTGTGAAATTTTTTCAAGAAAATGGGTGGAAAATACCACCTAATGAAAGTTCAATCGACCTCCTTGTTTACTAGCTGCTGATTATGAAAGCAACATGAACTCAACTGAAGACATCCTGATGCCCTTCAACAATTCAAATTATCTCTCTCCTTTGTAACAGTATCTTGTTTATATATAGCATGTGCATGCCCTCAATATGGAATGGTATTACAGGAACATTTTGCAATGCAATTTCGGGTAAAGGGATCACCTATGTGATATGGGATACAATACCAGTTCATCATAGTTATTATTATCCTTATCCTGATTTACATCTTTTCTTAAATTATGAATCTTAAAACACATGATAGAGGTCCAGTCATAATCACTTACACCATCAACTCAAATTTTAGTCTGAAAGACATCAAAAACATTTTAAATTACACTAATTACATGTCAAATTTCGACATCCTGCTATGCTCATTTCGACATCTCACACCTAATGAAAAACCAATATTTTAACCCTGCAGCAGCAGCACAGGCAAACATTCAGTATGTCACCACACACATCCCCAGGGCACGGCGCTCGACTCTGCTCACCTGGTCCAGCGCTGCCGCGGTGTCGGCAGCCACTGGCCCGGCCGGCTCCGTCGGACGTGCTGTCGACGGCGGCCGGTGTGCCACACTGGCCTGGGGCAGCGTGACGGGAGAGGCGACCACCGGAGCACCAGCCAGCCGTGCTGCTGGCTGGCGACCGGCCTGCGGTACTGTGGCGGGCGGCGGCAGCGGCGGCGGCGGGTCGGCCACGTCACTGGCGCTACTCTGCCGCTGCACCGCCACCTGGTGCCGGGGTGGCGGCGGCGGGTCGGCCACGTCACTGGCGCTACTCTGCCGCTGCACCGCCACCTGGTGCCGGGGTGGCGGCGGCGGGTCGGCCACGTCACTGGCGCTACTCTGCCGCTGCACCGCCACCTGGTGCCGGGGTGGCGGCGGCGGGTCGGCCACGTCACTGGCGCTACTCTGCCGCTGCACCGCCACCTGGTGCCGGGGCGGCGGCGGCGGGTCGCGGAACAGGCCCGGCCGACGGCGAGCCTCCGCCAGTCCGGGCCTCCGCGGTCTCTGGCCGGGAGCGGTCTGGGCACGCAATGGGCCACTGGTTACGTACAACAGCTGAACGCCACACGCACTTCACGGCCTTTTCGGAAGGCCAACAATATCAGTAACCTTTCTTGTCATTAGTAGTTTTCAACATTTGGCATGTGCTGTACTAAACCGCCCGATTTCGCACGCATAACTTAAGACTGAGTAACACAGCCAGGCCTCCCTACATTCAGCAGGCGGCTGGGACAGGGCAGACGGCCACGAGCTACCCCGGAAGATTCCCACCTTGGTGGGTTTGCGGCGGGACCTGGCCGATCGGAAGTCTGCGTGTCGACCGTTGGTCAGCTGGCGGCCGTTTCCGTCCGACCCGCTGACCTCGGGCAGTGACAGGTCGGAGTCGGGCAGCAGCGACGCCAACGCCTCCATCTCGGCCAAACGCTGGCCCAGGGACGGCTGAAACGCAGCCGCCGAGTTATGCTTGGATCCGACCTCCCACCAATGGACCTGCAGTTGACATGCTTTGATTCTCACTGCCAGTGTACAGAGAAACTGAAGTGAAGAAATTGGAACTGAAGAAAATATATTTCGTATTATATCCCCAAAAAAAGGATAGAGAAAATACCAGCCTGGCTAGAATCCATTCAATGCAATGGGAACGACCTCACCATCCAGGTATTGGCAATACCTGAAACAAAGGTGGCAAAAAGCTGGGCACAAGTAGTTTCGTCCAAACCAGTGGATTGAACTAGTCTTAACTAGACAAAACCGAAGAAAACTCGAATAATGGGAATTGTATTTTCACATAGCTTCACATAGTTTTCATATAGTTAGTATCATACAGTTTTGATTTTTGAAGTTTTTTCACATAGCCAATACCTTACAAAAAATTGCATGCATATCGCAATAAGATGATGCAAGCAAACATAGAATATTGGGATTCATGTATTCAATTCAAACTCCCCAGTATTACCATACCACATTGTGCTGGAGTTTTTACTGGTTCATCCCCTGACGATATTCAGAGAGTTTCATTTCGATATGGCTCAGAGTTTAGACTCATTCTTAAATCTTACCATTTCATTTCTTATCATATTATCATCTCACTCATATTCTGGAGTAAATCATAGCTGTTCTGAGTCTACCTCCATTCTCTGTCTCTATGATCGATATAACTGTGATTGATGCCAAGTGGGTAAAGTAAAAACGCCTGGAACGAAAAAAAAATCAGCTTTGAGCTCCCATTAGCTTCTCTGCTCAACTGTATATGTTGATTTCAGATTGTTTCTTTTACAAACTGAAAATTTGATCTGAAATGTTTTGAATTCTTGGGGTTTCTAGACCCTCCAGTCTACATTCTCTTTGATGTTTGCTGTGTCAAAGATTGTTGGTTGCTATTATTTATATTAGTATTTTGCATCACATTGGTTGCATTTAACAGCTAGGACATTGACCATGATTGCTATATTTTTGGATGCATCTATACAGGTAGAGCGCAAAATATTTAGAAGCGAAGCAGAGCAAACCGTGGAATATAATAAATATGGTCATTACAAATTGATATATAAATGGCATGCACCTTCAGCTCATAAACATTGCTTGCTGGCTGAATTAGAGCTTTGCACACATCCACAAGAAATGTGAACAAAACTAGCCTTGTACCACTTGCTTTAAACATGGTTCAAACTGGCTAAACCCACCCACTGCACACTATTTACTGATCCTGACTGCAAAGCAAGTATTCTTTGCTTCACCACCTATCCAATCATTCCCTACATGAAAACAGCCATTGTATTTTTGTCTTATAACCATAAAATTGCATACCAATAGCATGCAGACAGTTCCATTGTATCAGCAGTGCGAGCATATCGGTCGAGGTAGCACATCACGCCACAAACCCGAAAACTGACCAATAGGACCTCACAAACACTGACAATTGTTTGACATGACCCCACAAATATTGACACTTAACCAAAGTGGCCTCAGAAACCCTCACCGACGTGAACTCACAAACCCTGGCACCTGACCGACGTGGCCTCACAAACTCCAACACCTGACAGACGTGACCTCACGAACCCCGTCACAGGACCGACGCGACCTCACAACCACTGACACCAACACGATGTGATCCTACACACCCTGACAACTAACCGATGTGACCTCACAAACTCTGATTGACGTGACCCCACAAACCCAGACATCTGACTGACGTGACCTCACAACCCTGGCATCTGACTGACATGACATCACAAACCCCAACACCTAGCGGCCGACATGGCCAGGGGCACGTCACCACTCCCCCAGGGCAGGTCAGGCACGAAACCACCACACGCCGCTACCCACCATGTTGTCAGCGGGCGCCGAGCGAGCTGGCGGCGGTACCCACGGGCCGCGGCCGGCCGGCTCCCGCGAGCGCCAGCTCCGAGCCGACATCCGCCACCACGCCGGCAGTGGACACCACTGTCGTGGGCGGAGCTGATATAGGTGTCGCTGTTGTCGCAGAAGTCGGTGTCCTAGGCGCTGCTGGAATCACATGCGTCCAGCATTGCATCCAGCACCTGGGCATAAGTAAGTGGGCTGCCTGTGATCAACTGTCATAGATGTGACACAATCTGACAATATTTTGGCATTTCTTAATAGTGTGAGGGGCAAGAAGGGCAAATACATGAAGAGGAACAGATCATGGTAGAACATTGTGAGATCCTCTGGCCATGCATTCATGGTGCAGCATCAAACAATTAAATAAGTAATCAGGGTAAAACAAAGAAAGAAATGTGTTTCCTTGCAGTTCATGCTGTAAAATTATCCAAGTCTTGGCTGGATTAGCTGTCCAGTACAATGTGCACATTAAGCAGGGCTTGCTGCATGTGCCCAGAATCTACCAACCATGCACAACTAATTTCAGTTCATTGGAATGATCCCAACCAAGAGCTGAGCATGACACCAATGCAATGAAATAATTCAGGCAGCAGAGAATCAAGGTTGCACTGGACAAGTAGTTCCAATAAAGTTCTAGCAAGACTTGCATTGGTCCAGTGTCGATGACTGTGTAACAAAACTGGCACAACCATCCATGTTAGGTTATGCTTTTGCATAAATTACAACAAAAACACAGGTGTTATCAACATACCAACAATTGATTACATTAGCTTAGGCTACAATTAGGCTACAAAATGCAATACACATTGTGAAAGTGCTGGAAACAGAAGTGAAGCTTTTGCTTCACTAACCAAAATTGGTAAATTTGGAAATCAAGCTAAATCTTGATTTTCTGAATTTTAAAAAATACAGTGTTTTTTATGTGATTAATACATGACCACCCATTTTATCTGCAAATGATTACTCTTAAGTTGACAGTGGTTGATGCCTCAATGCTTTGAGAAGCAGATTCTGAATCTCATGGCAGCAGAATTCCATTAAAAAAATGTCAGCAGACCTTGGAACAACTTTAGCAAATAACCTGGGGAGAAATGGCACTGTATTGTCATAAAAGTTATAAGCTTGCATGTCTGTCCTCAAAATAAAGTTAAATAAATATCTGAGACACTGAAGAAAAACCAATATACCATGAGGCTAAGCTTACACTGATATAACTGTTGCACATGGCCTGTGTGTGGTTTGTCTACCAACTACTAAATAAATAAATAATACAATAAACAAACAACCTAACCTACTCTAAGTTAGACTAAGATAATGTAGCATAATATATAAAACATATTATAGCATAATACAATGTAACATAATATAATATAATCTAACCTAACCTAACCAGAATCAACCAAGACAAAGTTTTTAGCCCTGACATCATCAATTATATGTGACTTACATGATGTTGTTATGCTACCTTTTTTGGTATTATGGTGCTTTAAGGCGAATTTTTGCACACATTCACCTCCATAAAGCAAACAAATGGGGGAGGTTTGGTCAAGTTCAGTTAGTTTAGGATTTTGAAGTTTGAAAATATTTCAAAATTTTCTTTTAAAAGATTAACTTTTTCATGTTTTCTTCTTCAAAAGCATCCTTTTTTAGGCTAGGTTAGGTAGGGTTAGGATTTTACTTAACAGAAATAATTCATAAATAAATTGCTTTGAATTTCTTCATTAATTTTTTGGGGACTTTTTTCTCCAAAGGGAGGTTTTTATGATTGTTTTTTTTCCAATGGGAGGTCGGGCCAGGCAAGTTAGGTTATGTTGCTTTTTTCACTTTTGAAGCATTATTTTCATGTCATGCTACCCAA
Source organism: Imbricaverruca yamaguchii (assembly GCA_034440575.1). Lineage (NCBI taxonomy): Eukaryota > Metazoa > Arthropoda > Thecostraca > Neoverrucidae > Imbricaverruca > Imbricaverruca yamaguchii. The sequence continues at coordinate 325,707 of JAOTOL010001418.1, read as the reverse complement.
CTCAAAGCCCATTTTTTGGATTATTTTGCTCACAACATACCTAAAAAGTAAGCATTTGCACAGAAAATGAGTGGTCTGATCATACCACCTAGTCACATTTGTAAGCATTGCATTGGAATAATAAATTCTCAAATGAATAAAAACACCTAAAGCACAATGGGGACGAGTAGCTTAGGGGTAAGTTGCTTGTCTCACAATCAAAAGGTTGTGGGTTTGAGTCTCATCTGTCACTACTCTTTGCCTGTGACCTATCAGCATGAGAGATTGACAACACTACATGATTCACCAGTCAATGTGCCGTAAAACCAGTAACGAACAACCCTAAAGCACAAATGTACGTATTTTCTGTACCTTGAACATTACTTCCTATCTATACATACCAAACCCAAACAACTTTTTGGGTCCTATTTTGCTTCCAAACTGAAAAGCATACATTTTCAGAAAACAATAGTGATCACATCATGCTAAGCACATTCATAGACACTGCATCGGAAAAAAGAAAATCCAAGAAATCAAGTTAGGTAGGACTACCCTGCATTGCAAGCTAACCACTTTGCTTAGGTCCTTCCTGTTGGCTGATTTGAAGACCCCGGCTCCTATCCAAACACAAAAGTGCTTTTCAAAATACCTTCAGAATGCAGGTGTCTAACTATCTTAGAAAGGCAGAGATTGCAAGCATCTAAAAATCAAACTTCAGAAACAAAAATATAAGACCCACATAAACAAACCTGAGCAAAGGGTCATCCGTGTTTTGATTACAACGGGTGCAATGCGGACGTAACAAGTTTCGCTGCATGATTATGTCGTCATTTTTGGTCCGTATCGAAACGTCCAAAAACTTAAAGTCCAGTCCTTTTGGCTTACAAAATGCGTCCATTTAGGGAGCGTTATACGAAATTCGTGATGTCGTTTATATATTCATGTGTTCATTCCTCATAGTTCGCGGCAGAGACGACGCTAAGGGAGGAACGGGATCCAGCCTCCCTTAGGGACCACAATTCACGGGATCAGACAAGAAATTTTGAGATTTTCCCTACGTCATTATCAATTTTTTTACTTTTTCTTCGGCGGATCAGCAAAGTATGAAAATCCTAGCTGCAGCATTGGTCCGTGGCTTACGACGCAGGGGCGATTCCAGGAATATCCACGTGGTGTAAATTTTGACGTGCTTAGTTTTTGATCAAAGGCACCGCTCACACTTTGCTGGTGGCATGTTGTCAAAGACTTACATGCATGAAAGACAGCTTTTATTGTGCAGTGTGTACAGAGATGCGTGCTGATGAGTATGAGTGCAACCAAGAAGGGCCCTTGTGGCTCATAGTTGCACTAATCTTTTATGTCTTTATGTCTTTATGACTAGTAATGGCCGAAGGCAGTAAGCAATATAAGAAACACATGAACCTATTAGCGTCGCGATAGCAACGCGTCACACTCTCATACGGTTATGCTACTTTTCTGATACTCATGCACCACCTTGTTGCTGAGTTCCGGTGCGCCAAGGCAGATATGCCAGATAATGCAATCTGTTCCCGCAAGCTGCACCTTGCCGGTGGCTGCGGCGAGGGGACGATGCTGCACCGTCGTGCACATGGGCTGTGATGAGGAAAATTTGGCATAGTGCTTGCGCCACCACACTTAACTTGCCGGTGTGTCGACGAGCAGTCCGTTAGAGGCGACACTCAACTGGAGAGACATGTGCCTGCGAAAATCCCTGGAGGTGTGCCTTCGGCTGAAAATTCGTTGAACAGGAGGGTCTGGGTTGTACTCACGGGTGTGGGGGGCGTCACTTTCCATGGGAGGATGCTCCCAGTGTCTCCCTCTGTATCGCCCCCGACTTGGGCATACTGAACAGGCGCCTTTTTCTTTCAAATGGAGCCTTCAGCCGAAAAATCCCTTAGGTGTCGGAGGGGAGTGTTCTCGAGGCTCCCCATAGGAACGCCTTTTCACGGCCACACTTGCCACCGCTCGATGGGAGGGCATGCGCCCCCAGTGCCCCTTGTATACACCCTTGACACGACCGTGTCAGTAGTATCCACGTTGGGTATGGGATTTACGTGCAAATTGGCTCCAGTAACGCATAGTTCTCTTTTTTTAAACTACGATTGCGAGCGCGGGCTAAGCCAAAGTGGGTGTAGTCCCGTATGTGGGTCTGTTCCCGTTGCAAGGTGTGGTGTGTAAGTTTGAGCCGTGCTCCTGTGTAGCGGCCACCGCGTCCGCTGTGCTCCTCCGCGCGGTCGTGCGCTGGGCTCATGTACGCCACGTCTGTACGCACGGCGGGGAGTGGCGTGGCTGAGACAAGGCTGGACCGTGCCTTGATGGTGCGCCAAGGGTGCCGGCCACTGGGGTGCTGGCCACAGTGGCGAAGTAGGCCTTGCGGCCGAGTGGCTTGTGTCAGACCGACGGAGGGTGCTGGACAGGTATATACACCTATGTGACATGCACTGAGTGGAAAGGCTGTGAAACAAGGATGACCTAAGCTCTCATGACCCACCATGTCCTTAGTGGACGGCTGTGGTATTCCCTAGCCAGTTGGGCCGAGGTCTGGTGGCTGCAGTTGCCTGGTGGGCGGCTGCGATGTCCCTCTGGTCTGTTGGGCCTGGGTCTGGTGACTGGAATTTGCCCCGTGGGGGGCTGCGGTATCTTCATGGCCAGTTGGGCGGGGTCCGGTGACTGGAATTTCTCTCGTGTGTCGCTGTGGTATCTGCATAGTCTGTTGAGCCTGGGTCTGGTGGGTGGAGCTTGCCTAGTGGCCGGCTGAGGTATCTCCATGGCCAGTTGAGACGGATTCCGGTGGTTGGAGTTTGCCTAGTGGGCGGCTACAGTATCCTTCTGGTCTGTTGGGCCGGGGACTGGTGGCCGGAGTTTGCCTCGTGTGTCGGCGCGTTATCCCCTGGCCTGTTGGGCCGGGGTCTGGTGGTTGGAGTTTGCATAATGGGCGGCTGCGGTATCCCCTGGCCTGTTGGGCCGGGGTCTGGTGGTTGGAGTTTGCATAATGGGCGGCTGCGGTATCCCCTGGCCTGTTGGGCCGGGGTCTAGTGGTTGGAGTTTGCATACTGGGCGGCTGCGTTATCCCCTGGCCTGTTGGGCCGGGGTCTGGTGGTTTGAGTTTGCATAATGGGCGGCTGCGGTATCCCCTGGCCTGTTGGGCCGGGGTCTGGTGGCCGCGTCTGCTCCTTGACGTGGGAGTGTTCCTCTGGTATAAGGCTTCCGGAGAGCTGGCTTTCGAGTCGTGTATGGTGAGGTAACCACGAAAGTAATAGATGTGTCTCTGAAATGGGGAGAACAGACCAACATGCTCCACAACGACAGGCCAAATATGTTTGGATGATAAGTAATGTGTATTTCCGTAAACCGGAAGCACTCCAAAACACACTAACAACAACTTAAACAATAGATAACAATGTCTCACGTTTAAAGCAGGCAAGACTACCCTGTACAGTTTCAACACTATTGACACTAAGCAGCTTAGATATGGAGATGTTGTATGGTATGCAAAATATTTGCAAAACATGCTACTTTGTACCTGATGAACGTTTAGATGAAAGTAAGAAAGGGTTGTCCTTGAAACCACCACCATGTAGTATGAGGGACTGCATTGTTTATTTATCTAAATACATTACAAGACATTTACTACGATCAAGACAATTAGGTCAGCTATAGCAAAATAAAGTGAAATGAAATCCGTTGAATCAAAACCACAACGTACGATGCAATAATGTATCAGCAATTGTTTATCTTACCATTATTACATTTTGGCAAGTCGATCATCTTTGTACTGCTTTGTGTGACCAGCATAATTTAATAATACATTCACGCTAATTAATTGCGGGAGGGACAGTGTCGATCAGAAGCAAGTCCATACCTCAATGATGGCATAGGCAGCAGAAATTGTTGAAAATGTTCGACACATATGGCTTAAATACCGCTGCATATTCATGTGATGCAACAGTAGCCAATGTGTTTCTAACCACTGAATGCAGTGAACAGTGGGGCCTGTCAGCACGTGGACGATGAAATCACACACAGGAAGTTGCACATATGTTACGTCATGCTACGTGTTCGTCAACGACAGTTTCAGCCTGCATTAGACTCGAGGTGCGCCGGGCTGCTGGCACCGGTCTGGTGCTGAGTGACACTGAATACGGGTACAGCTGACAGCCGGGCCGTGTCAGCACAGACATTCGCCACAGGGAGCGTCGTCGACTCCCGACCCGCCACAGGGAGCGTCGTCGACTCCCGACCCGCCACAGGGAGCGTCGTCGACTCCCGACCCGCCACAGGGAGCGTCGTCGACTCCCGACCCGCCACAGGGACGCGTCTCCGACTCCCGACCCGCCACAGGGAGCGTCGTCGACTCCCGACCCGGCACAGGGACGCGTCGCCGACTCCCGGCCCGCCACAGGGACGCGTCGCCGACTCCCGACCCGCCACAGGGACGCGTCGCCGACTCCCGGCCCGCCACATGGACGCGTCGCCGACTCCCGACCCGCCACAGGGACGCGTCGTCGACTCCCGACCCGCCACAGGGACGCGTCGACTCTCGACCCGCCACAAGGACGCGTCCCCTACTCCCGACCCGCCACAGGGACGCGTCGCAGCAACAGACGGCCATGACCGAGTGACCAAGTGGGTCCCGCTGAGGCCGCCGGCGGTGGCCGGCAACAGGCAGTGACAACACCGCTGACGGTCATGCCTGCAGTGACACGGGATCGGGCCCCCCATGGCGACCGTTGGTTGGTTATTTGGGCTGAGGGACGCATCGACTGCGTTCGCCATACAGCGTCCATCACGGCGTCCATCTACAGCGTCCACCACGGCGACCGATCGAGCGGCTGATGCGCGCACGGCCCTCGTAGATGTGTCGGCTTCACCGGCTGCCTACACGTGCGCCCTGTGTGTCCAGCGGCGTGATGCTGGCCAACGCTGTGGGCCCGCACGAGGTAGAGCCACAGCCGAACACGACAGGCGCTGGCCCGGCTGTGTGCCGTCTGTGCCGGTCGGCCGTGTGCCGTGTGTGCCGGTCGGCCGTGTGCCGTGTGTGCCGGTCCGTGTGCCGTGTGTGCCGGTCGGCCGTGTGCCGTGTGTGCCGGTCCGTGTGCCGTGTGTGCCGGTCCGGCCGTGTGCCGTGTGTGCCGGCCGGCCGTGCGCCGTGTGTGCCGGTTGGCCGTGTGCCATGTGTGCCGGCCGGTCGGGCGGCACGAGCGCGCACACGGCCTGCCCTGCCGGCCGCTATCTCGACACAACTCTGGATCCTGATAGTACAATTTGGGCCACATCCGCTTGCACGTCGTGTCATTAACAGGTGGGTGCTGTGAAACTTGGGTCCGTGCCATTACCCTCATTCGGCACTGATAGCTGCTGTGAACAACAGTGGCCGACACAGACGCACGGACCGGCACAGGCGTGTCTAGTTCACGTCAGCTCACGCTCTGGGCGGGGCAGCCAGTGGCAAATGGTGCCTGAAGGCAGTTGGCAAAAACAAACGCCAAAACTAGCCATAAACAAGCGGTCAGAAACGGGCAGCTGGCAAGAGCCTGATTGCCTGATCGATTCAGGAGGGGAAGGGTGGGGGTGACGATTACACTTGGCCCGGAGGTACGACATGAGCCGGCGACACCGCGTCACGAGGGGGAAGGGTAGGGGTGACGATTATACTTGGCCCGGAAGTGCGATATGAGCCGGCGACACCGCTTCACGAGGGGAAGGGTAGGGGTGACGAGTACACTTCGCCCGGAGGTGCGACATGGGCCGGCGACACCGCGTCACGAGGGGAAGGGTAGGGGTGACGAGTACACTTGGCCCGGAGGTGTGACATGGGCCGGCGACACCGCGTCACGAGGGGAAGGGTAGGGGTGACGATTACACTTGGCCTGGAGGTGCGACATGGGCCGGCGACACCGCGTCACGAGGGGAAGGGTAGGGGTGACGAGTACACTTCGCCCGGAGGTGCGACATGGGCCGGCGACACCGCGTCACGAGCGTCACGAGCGTCACGCCGGCTACGCCACCTTCTTGGCGCGGAACAGCGAGACGGGACACCCTGGGTAGGCGGCCGCGCAGTCTCCGCCGGCCACCCCGAACTGCTCGGCCTCGCGGAACTCATCTAGACCCGGTCCGCCGCCCAGCTTGTGACTTGGACTGTCGGTACGCAGAGCCGCCGTCACGACCCGACACCTCATCCACAACCATCTCATCTCTCACCACACCCGACACCTCATCCACAACCATCTCATCTCTCGCTACAACTGTGTAATATTCGCCTACAATGACTCACTCGTGTCCCAGTCCAGTAATTTTCTCAATGACCTCATCTGATACAATAACTGCGTACAATTTGCTTGCAATGATGAACTAATGTCATTATGTAGCAATGGTCTAATCTGCATAACCGCATCATCTCCTGCTACGATTACGATCTTCTAATTGCTCGCCAGAATAACAATCTGATCTCCTCCAATGAAAATACTTTCTTCTGCTTCAGTGACCGTCTTCATTATCTGTTGTATATATGCAGTTGTTCATTGTATTGTGAAGAATAGCTATCCTGAATATCTGAATAAATATGCTGCGCATGGTCGGGTTTTTGCGTGCTCTGACTCACATGAGGGCAATGTTGAGCAGCTCGCCGACCAGACCGTCGAAGAGCAGGGGGGAAGAGGAGATTTCGCAGATGGTCTTCGACAGGCACGCTTTTCCTTCCATACCGAACCTGTGGAGAGAGTGGATCGGGTGAGGCGGCCAGCCTCATCACAGTCCTCTCTGCGTGGTGTCACGTGTTCAATGCGCCACAGTGCTGCATCACTGCATGACGTCAGTCACCAACGTAGCTACCATGCGTCGCCAGCGTGAGCTGTAGGCGGGATGCCTGTCGCTACAATTATCCAAGGTTGTTTCGCCCTATAATGGGATTATCACTCACCATATATATATATATATATATATATATATATATATATATATATATATATATATATATATATACATTTATCCACCAGGGAGTGTCAGCTGGCAGATGTTCTGGCAGTGGAAAATGCGGCAGTGGGACGATCGTATGAAGCATTGGCGAAACTTGAATTCCGCCTAAGTTTTTTAAAGCAATTAATTTAATCCGAGTTATTGCTGGACTGGCTTTACGAACCAGGGTTCTATTGCGAAGCAGGGCTTGTTGCATGAACCCTGGCCCCACCACCCGATTCATGCATTCCAGTTCAACGGCAGAATTTCGACCGAAAGTTTAACCTGCCGTCAATGCATCGACAAGGCCGCCCGGTAGCTCATCCCCGGCCTTATGGGGCCAGCTGCCAACTGACCCTCCCAGCTTGGGGCTAAATGCGAGCGCATGAAGCGACTCCAACCTTGTGTTCCCTAGATAGGAGATACGAGTGCAGGCCAGGGCCCTAACCAACTGAGCTACCGGGGCGGCGCATGTCGTTAGGCTGGAATTTACCGATGCAGTTGTGGCTTCGGGAACTTCACAACAATATCTGTATAATAATGAATAGAGGTACGAGTATGGATACCAACAGCCATACTAAGGACAATTCATTGGAAACAGTTTTTAACTACAGGATTGCACCATAGTACCAGCTAGAGTGAAATATCATGCCCCGCAACACTGTTCGCTCCTCGGGCATCAGATTTCGTACCCTTATAGCAAATTCGGTGCAAATCGCATTTTGTTGGTGAAAAGATCCCTGTTTGGACAAGTTCGACATCACACAGGCAACACAACAAACAGCGCTTACTTTCTGAACATGCTGGTCATCCCGCGGTACACCATCTGTTTATCGCGCACCAGGCGAGTGTCGCGCACCTCGCGCCGCTTTCTCTCCAGAATGTGCGGCGCCTCCCAGTAGTTGCCTGCGCGGTGATCGTCCCGCTCCAGTCCCACCTGAGAGGAGCGCGAGCGCGGGAACCGATACAGGAACTCGGTCTCCATACGGAAGTCCAGCTCTGAAACGATGCCGATCGACTCGGTGCGTGAAGCTGTCGGCCTCATCAGCGTACCCGGTATGCTGACGAGGCCAACACGAGCCAGACGAGGCCGTCCCACACCACCGGCCCCACTGGTCTGTGCCGCACTGTGCTCAATGATGCACACCACTGGAATTTAAGTGCGGTGCAATGCACTAAGCGTGTTCGCATCATCTGACTTCTGGCGTGCGATACGCTGGATATGCGTGCTGACAGACGGCGTTCGGTGGCACGAAGCATAGTGTGTACCTGCACATCGCATGCCATGGTCGAGGGATTCAGGAGGTACCTGTATCGACATAAGCAATCGGTGGTGACATCAGCTTATGCATTTACTTATACTTGAACTCCTGTGTTTCAGCGATATTCATGCCGGCGCACGTTGAACCGGGTCGATAACGGTCGCAGATGTTCATGATATAAGCAACGCATTCACATTCGCCTTAAGCATCCTATTCGCATACTCCCCAAATCCGTTCATTTTTTCAGGACATGATCTTTGTCGCTTGCAAAAGTAATGCAAGCAACAATTATTCAGTAAGACGAGCAGTTCGATCTCCACAGGTTGAGAAAGGTCATTCTGGTAAAAAACGTGGTACCACATAAAAATCAAAGTGTTTCACTTAGCCGAATGATTCCAACGCCTATATGTCCACTGTCTATCAAAGATGTACAACATCGACCTACGTCATACAATATTTTGTGAACATGGGTCAAATTATGAGATTGTAGGTCTTACGCTTCAATGTGTTGCATCCATGAGCCATACCCAATGTCTGGGTGTTATTTGGTGGTGCCAAGTAAAATGTTGCTGAAATTATCTGGTACACAAAATTTGGTATGTTTGCTATTTTGGGACATTTTGGCGAAGGGTGATTAATCCGTGACCATAATGGGTGATTTTTATCGATGTGCTCTATGTACGTGCTATGTAGACTATCATCTGCAAAAATCAGGTATATCCAATGAGTCACCATTATTTTATTCGGTACTCCGTAAAAGATATAGTGCATGAATAAAAGCAATTTTGGCGACCTGAGGTCAAATTATGGCATTGAAGGTCACGTAATTCGATGTTGTGCATCTTTGCTGGACAGCGGATATCTAGGCGTTGAAATCATTCGGCTAAGTGAAACACTGAATTTTATGCGGTACCCCGTTTTTAACCAGAATTAAATTTCTTCATCCCTGGAGATCGAACTCCTCGTCCTATTGAATAATTGTTTCTTGCCTTACTTTTGCAAGCGACAAAGATCATGTCCTGAACAAATGAACGAAATCGGAGAGTATGCGAATATGATGCTGAATGCGAATGCGAATGCGTTGCTAATACTATGCATATCGGTCACAGCTGGAACGGCTGGTTATCAACTGTTGCTTTGGTGATGGGGCCGCGGAGCATCACAGTGTTGCTTATGGTATAGTAGGCAAGGTTTACATCTTTCGGGATGACGAAGCACACATTCAGGGTTAATTTAATGGGTCTGGAGGAGCATTATGACCATTCAAGTCCTCCAAAGGAATATAAATTTCACTGGCGCCACTATATATCTGCACAAGCGCGCAGGGACACGGACAGGATTCAGGAATTTCCTAGGGGGTGGGGCCAGAGCTCCAAAAATGCGACGAAAAAGAGACCGCATCGCGAAGCGCGCCGAAAATACTTGGTTCTACGTGTTGAAAATACATAAATTTCTTGCTTGATCTAGTGCATTTTGGTTGCTTATGGGAGGGTAGACCACCCTTAGCTGCGCCTCTGCAGGTGCGTATTTGATCGAAGGGTCCCAACACCCACTCATCGCTCCTTCATGTAGATGTTACGGCCTCTGACAGAAACGTAGGTGTGCATACGTTATACGACATCAGAGGAGCAGCGCATGGCGGTCCGCGGATTCGCCCCCTCCTTCCTTAGGAACCGAAAATATACGGAATTTTAAAATATCTTATTTACAAAATGTAGGTGATGATCAAGCCAGTTTTGGATGGATCACTTCCTTCAATCACCTCGCATAATTCTTCATGCTCTTCGTCATTTACATGACGCTGGAAATCCCAAAAGTGCATCCTCTTGGCATTGGCAATAACAGGCTCTCCACACCCAATTAAAAACATAATCGTTGTCCATAGGCACAGCCGGAGTTTCGCACGGTGATTTACCTTCGCATGGTCCTTATTAGACTTCCAGCCTCATTATCCGGGGAGCGTATGTGCGTTCAATAGGCAATGCACCCCTGTATCACCAGTGAGATAGCGCAGCGATTTATCGCCAACAGCAAATGGATGTTGTTTGCTGATGTCGATGATGGTATCCTTTCTTGATTATCTAAGTTACCGGCTTTGGACAACGGGATTGAGAAAAATGCATTACTGCCTTGCCCCATGGGGTAGGTAGTAAAAGGAGCAGCCAACTTCTGAAGTCACTCCTCCACGTCATTTGTGTTGCCAGAGATCGGCTAATGACATAGCTTTCTTGAGCATTGATGCTAATTGGAAGTACCTAATGCTCTGCTTGGAATATGATCGACATCAGTGGAGCAACCAGGAATTCCCCCAAGGACGTTCTGCCCCAAAACAAAATGTGGTGAAAAGGTGAATGCTTTCATCGTGCGAAGTGCGACGAAAATTTATAGTTTTGCAGGGTGAAAAAGTGCAAATTTCATGTTTCATCCAATGTATTTTTGTTTCCTCAGGGCGAGGGCACGGGCAGCCGGGCTCTCTCTCTCTCTCTCTCTC